>CM060973.1:59808617-60408617 GCA_030765045.1 Tenodera sinensis | reverse complement strand
AGGGACCGAACCTCCATACAGGAAACAAAAGGTTGTGGAATTGTACTATGGGAATTGGGGGGGGGTCAGTGTCATGATCAAAACAGGAAAACAGGCCAGGTATAATCGGTGCAACAACTTTGGAGGTAACATTGCTGCATAATTTACATTCAATGCTGTCACCATTTGCAGTAAAATATTCACTCCCAAATTATAAAAGTTAAGCATACATGAATATTTAAATTTTCGTACCGGAGACATTTACTCTTGTGTGGAACTTAACACACTATGCACTATAGGCAGTGAGCCCAGTTGTTTGTGCTGTCACTGTACATGTGCAGACATCACACTCCATGGGGCAGGTAACTTGCAATGCTCAAGGTTTGAACCCTATCCATCAGTCTACTCCACCCTCCTAGTATGAGGATTGAATGGGGTTCTGAGTATACGGTTATTATGGAGAATGTCTGTGCTTGAATGTGCATTCGAGCTGTGGAATGAGAGGCTTCTTGGTACGATGTAAACAGTGACACCAGCAATTCAAAATTAGTCTACAAGGCAGTTGGACTGTAAACAGTGCCAGTGTTGCTACAATATTATATTCGTGTCTCCAATAAATATAATTCATTACTGAAAGTATGATCATAATTGCTGTTTCATGAGGTAATATAATGTATTAGTGATGCTCTTTTGGATATTTATTGTACCGGGAAAGAAAGGACAAGGTGCTTTTGAAGCAGGGTGTAAAGTGTCGGCGTGAGAGGTTCACTTGCTACACTCCACACGCTAAACTCCTGAGAGAAATACAGTACTGCATTTCTTTACAAAAGATTAACTTGCTTATTTTTAGACATTACAGCTTATTTACATTCGAAGTTGTATTGTTAAACAGTTCCTAAGGTAATAAATGCTTTTTCCGCCGGGGAAGAAAATTAACTTGTTCTTTTCACCACATTCATAGCACTAGCCTAGTACTGATCATGCTCTCAGTGCAAATAGGAGTTGAATTTTCATAATCAAGAAAAATAAAAACAAATGCTGTGTTGAAAGGTGTTAAGGATGTGAATCTACAAATTCCCTTTGTGTGATATGTGCATCTGAGAATTTGTAGAAACAGGGAATCATTTGGCCTTTGGAAAATTAAAAGCAGAAATTAACTTTTGACATGTCTGACAAGGTCATCACAGTCCATGAAACGGCAAGGTCTAGAGCAGGCTTGGGAAAGTACCCCAAAGGTAGGGTTGCCAATATTTTTCCTGTAAGTTGTACATATTTTTGGTTTAATTTGGTAAGACGGTTTCTTCAGTCTTTTACTTTTCAGGGAAGGAAATCAATTTTTTATTCCAGAATGCAATTAGCAATGTTCTGATAGATTGCATTGGTGTGTAACCCATGTGCTTATTTCGAGAATGTTGGTCACAGCAATAAAATACTGTTCTGTACTGCAAGAATGTATATGTGGCATCATGGTTCATTATGCTGTTGTCCTTGTATTTGGTATAGCTGGAAGATGGACATGTTTATGTATAGCATAGACCATAGAACCAAATAAACCCTTAACTGAAGAACAAAACATTTTCTACACGTGCAAGGTTAGGGTATTTGCTTAGAGTAGAAGTGCTGTAGTGTGTACTAAAGTTACTAAATGTTTACGAGTACATTTTATCAAACAGCGTTAATTTTATATTTTGATCATTTGTCATTCAATTTGCAATATGAATTTTCACTGATGTGAGAAAATGGTGCACTAAGGAACTAATTGAACCTGAATATTGGTGGTTGTATAAGCTTTCCATATTCATGCAAATTTTTTTGAAATTGAAAAATGTGTTTCAGAATTGTTTTAAAAAAAAATTGGAAATACCAACAATAAAAGTGCTCATGAGCAAAGTGAGTTTTAAATTCTATTCTGGCATTTAAATATTTTTTTCTTCTCTTAAAGTGTTTTTTCTTTAAGAAAACCCAGCAATGCTACCCAAAGGTGTGAACAGAATAATGGCCTCTAGTGCACATATACACAAGCATTAGGTGGAGTAGTTTTTCACTTTGGTGGTCATGAAGGGAAAAGAAGTAGGGGAATAGCTTGACACCTTGGGTGTACAGTTGCCCACGCTTGAGCTAACTGCTGTACTTGCCCATGTGAACACTGAAGTAGTGGTCGGTAGATGGTCATTAATTTGATTGATGTGCTGCTATAGATTTCCCCATTATGCTTGATGGTATCTGCAATATTTTGGTTCTGTTTGGATTGTGAAACAAAATTTTCAATCACAATTGTGCTATAACTAGTGGAAAGTTGGTAGGATAAGTAGGTAGAAACATTTAAGTATTAAATAACAAACTTAAGGTGCTGTTGGATAAAAGGTGAGATCAAAACTGTAATTTTGACAGTCCAAATCAAGGATTCCCTTGTAACATAGGCATGATATGGGAAAGTTATTTCTGTATTGTGAATCTAACAATAGCTCAGTGGCGGCTCGCAGCCAAAATTTTAGGGTAGGCAAGGTGTAACAGCAACAATAATAGTCGTAGTACAGTAGAACCCCGTTTATCCGAAATGAAGGGGGCGAAGTCATTGCGGATAACGCAAACAATAGATATATCGTTTGGTTGTTTAGTAAGTGCAAAGCGAATGAGTGTGACTTACGGACGAATTACCGCCAAAACTAAAATTAGTGAAGAAATTGAAAAATTGACTAACATTGTGTTGAATAGCTAAAACACTCCTCTTTTCATTGTCAGTGCGCCGTGAAAGCGGACTTCGTAATAGTTCACTAATTAAGTCGGTCATACTGGTATTACACAGAGTAATAACGACACGATTCGGATCTCAGATCTTCGTTCGTGGAGTATGGCTGTTCGGAAAAATTCAGATTTGGGCAGGCAAGTGTTCTGAGTGCTGGCAGACGCGTCTACGCATGCTCGGAGTGCGTATACAGACGGAATATTTCCTTATCCATGTTCAAGAGCCTCGTACTGAGGAAAGGGGGCCGGGCCGGCAGAGGTTAAGCTAGCTGACTCCATTACCCAGGTTCCATGCGTATCATTTCTGCCGCGCGTTTCAAATACGCAGCGCAGTTTTGATGAATCGGAATTGAGATTCAAGGATTTGACCATGCTTTTCTGAACTGCAAGTTAGGGAAAATGACGGTTCAAATGATAAAATGCAGAATCATAGTTAAACATTATTTGTTGATGTATTACGGTAGGGCAGCCATCGACGTTTCGGGATTGGGTCTCTTCCGTCATCAGGATGGTGAATGACTAGTTCCACGTCGTATGGCAAATCATTTTACACAAGCCGGTATTTGCAGCCGAGTATGTATAGTCTCTGATGCACGTGTTATCGTCTATAGGACACTCAGATAGGCTATATCGTGAGTCACCACTCGCATTTGTATATGTGCTTGCACATAAATCTCTGAGATTTAGAAAAACATTTAGATTTCGTGTCAAAAAAAAATTTGTTACACCATGCGCTCCATTTATAGCCGGCATGTGTCACGTAGGTATAATTCCATTACAGTGATAATGTTTTTAGAGTGGCGCCGTGTCCGAGCGGTTAGAAATCTAATACAATATCCTCTGTGGTCTAGGAAAAATAAAAAATATTTTGTTGTTTAACGACGCTGTCAATTGCCAGGATCACATCAGCGTCGCCGGTGTGCCGGAATTTTGTCCCGCAGGAGTTCTTTTACATGCCAGTAAATCTACTGACATGGAGCTGTCGTTTTTAAGCACACTTAAAAACCATCGGCCTGGGCCGGGTTTGAACCCGCGACCTTGGGATCCGTAGGCCAGCGTCTAACCAACTGAGCCACCCAGACCGACTCTGTGGTCTAGGGATAACATGCAAGCCTCTGGTTCTCAATATCGCGGGTTCAAACCCTACGAAGCACGATGGAGTTTTCATACATGAAAATCGTTAGCATGGCTTTCTTTGGTCCGCTGTCGTAGATTTGCGGCACGTAAAGGAACAAGTCTGATAGGGGCCTCTGAGCAAAATTAATCGGTCTCTCATAATCCTCACTGGGTAGCAATGCATATTTTTTAAACCACTCTGCTCGGAGACAGTGTTATCGGAGCTGTCTTTCTCCCAGCTAGACTTGAGGACCGTGTATGTGGAATTGCTGCAAGCTGAGCTTGATGAGGCTCCTGTACAACAGGTGTTAAAACGCTGGTTCCCACAGATGGTGCACCACCTTACTATTATGAACCCGAAGAGGTCAATTTCAATTAGTTGTACCCTGGATGCTGAGTTGACTTAGGTGTCCCAATATCTCCTGATCTAACCCCATTAGATTTTTACTTTCGGAGTCACATCAAGAATATTGCGTTTGAAACAGGTCCTCTCAATATAGATATGTCTTACGTCAAAGGATCGTGGAAGCATGTACAATCACTCATAAAAGAAACTGGGTCACGTTTCCAAAGAAAGAGTCGCGAATACGCTCTTTGGTCATCCCTTGCTGGAGGGAGCAAAGGTTGTGCGAGGTCAAAGGCCTTGTCTTCCTAAGCAGCAGGTGAGCGACAGGTTTTTTTAATAATTGAGGTTGGATTGAGGAAGAAATAATTGCACATTTAGCATAGGGCATTTATGCAATTGAAATGTGTCAGACGATGCGTTTGCTAATTTAATTAAGGATATTCATTGCGGCTAGAATGCAAAATAGCAAAAATGTTGACATTTTAAGCTTGTATCAGTGGAAATACTATGAAGCGTACGATACACGTGAAATCAATGTTGTGCTTACAGTAGGTTATAATCAGCTATTCAATTCAAATTAACATTAATTGCTTTGTAGTGTAAAATGAGTTTCAGTTAACTAAACAGTTGTATCCTGTACCTTTGGAATGTTGTAAAATCTGAAAAAACAAGCTTTCCCGTTTTATATAGAAACCGGAAACAAAGAAAGAAAAAGACAACAAACATCCGCTAGTATTTGAACCTCAGTTTTAGAAACCGGGGCTCTAGCACAGCGCTACTGGTATACAGCTCTGGTTATTCACATTAATGCATCTCACGCCCAGAGGACCTGCTTTTAGGCTATCTCAGGTGTTCGAATTTTATGTGATAGAAACATCTGAGTGACTCCTTTCGATAAAATCCATCTACTAGAAACGCCGGGATCTATAAATGCAATATTTGGGATGTTCCCAAATTCCCACCTCGCTCACTTTTCCTTCTTGTGCACTAGATATATACAGGGTGGAAGGGTAGTCACTACATTCCTTCAAACATGTGCATCACAGGAGCATTACAAGCAAAAAAAGTCTAATGGCATTTTGTTCTTTGATCAGCCAATTTCGAAAAAAGATAAATAGTTTTTTATACCAATTGGATGCGTAATTCCACAAGAATGAACGAAGATAACAGTTTGTTACTTGCAAGACGTAGCTTTGGTAGTAATTATGGGACATCACACCGGGTTACGAAATAATCACTTAGAAGGCGTGAAGAAATACCCCAAGCTGCTCTCTGATGTGTTAGGTAAGTCGACAACGTTGCATTGAGGTTGGTCAGGGAACTGACCTAGTTTGTGAAAACAGGCCGGGCACTTTCGCTTTCGTTGGGAGGTAACGCTTGTGATTGGGCCCTACACTCCGCAGTAAACACGGAAGAACAAGGTAGGGTATGAGTTTGTTTTTAAGACGCACCGTTACGCTGCTTGTTTGTGTACTGAGCTAGGGAAAATGACCATCCACACAATCTGCAGTGTTGTCAGGTTATTTTCGATAAAACAAAAATATGTCCGTAGGAAACGGTCAGAGACAAAACGTGTTCCAAATACCGATATCTACCACTGATTTGAATTGATGTAATGACTTCCCTTCCACCCGGTATTTAGAAGCCACATAATCAAGTTATGCTCTATATTGCTTGTTCACAGTCAAATTAAGGAAACCACATGCTTTAGTCTTTCGTTCAAACAAAACCCATTTGTGCTTGCCTTTAATTCTTGCTTACTCTTCGGAGAATACGCTAAAAATAACAATATAATAAGAATAGCAATATAATAATAAGAATGGAGAAAAAAAAACATTTTAATAAGGAAGGAACATTAAGTGACAATAAGGATGGAATAAATGCCCTGTTATTTGCAGACGACGTCTTACTAATGGAAGAATCTGAAAGAGATTTACAAATGTTAGCTTATAAGTTCCAAGTGGTGTCCAATAGATATAACTGCAAAATATCAGTAAGTAAATCAAAAGCAATGCCATTCATAGCAAAACGTGGAATAAGAACTAAATTGTTTTGGAAAATAAAATTGTAAAGTAACACACTTTACGTATTTTGGGTGCGATATTACATACAAAGAAGATAAAGGTATAGAAAACAAAATATATAAATTCCAGCCTATATGTGCAACTATTAAAAGAACTTTAGGTTGGAAAACAAGAAAAGATTCTAAACTTAAATTATATAAAACATTGGCTGTTCCTTCCTTGCTATATGGAAGTGAAAGTTGGGTAATAAAATCAAAGGATAGTAGTAGAATACAGGCAGCGGAAATGTTATTTCTGCGGAATGTGAAAGGATGCACAAGAGCAGATAGAATAAGAAATGAGTTAATAAGGTAAGAACTAAATAAATATAAATTAGAAGAGAAACTTAAAACAAATAGCAAAAAATAAGCAGAACGTTTAATGAGGATGAGTGAAGAAAGGATACCCAAGAGGAGCACGAGATGTTGGCCGACCTCGCCGGAACGGGCTGCAAAGAAGAAGACAATAATAAATGGATATCACTGTCGGGATTCGAGCACATACCTTTGGTTTACCACGCCCATGCTTAGGCGCCTCCACAGCCCAGTGCCAGTCGGTAGTGTAACCGAATCCATTACATATGACTACTTCTACCGCTTGTCTAGTCGCCAATAAGTTATTTCCACTTTTTCCGAGGAGGGACTATCCAATACAAGAAAGCGTAGTAACCCAACTAGTGTAAGCCGAATACAATGTAAACGAGAAAGTATCAGTCGTAATAAAACGGTAATGTAAAACTGCCAAAATTAAAACGAAATAGTAAGATTGAAACATAGAAGTAAAATAAATACAAACATTACAACATTACAACTACATTACGAGCATTATATAGATGCGTACAAATAATTGATTGTGACAATCGAACCTTTGACAGCAGCAACTTTATGCTATAAATGGAAGTAGCATTCGCTTGAAACGTTTCCAAAATTCTTCTAAGGAGCTTGGCAACTTTCTTACACTATCAGCGAAATAACGTCAATAGAAGTCACATTATTATTATTATTATTATTATTATTATTATTATTATTATTATTATTATTATTATTATTATTATTATGACCGCCTCCGTAGCGCAGTTGGTAGCGCGCCTGCCTCTGGCGCGGAGGACCCGGGTTCGATCCCCGGTACTGGCATGGGATTTTTCCCCGCTGGGAGGTCTGGTACGGGGTTCACTCAGCCTCGTTAGGTCCCTGAGGGGCAATTGAGGAGCTATCCTGAGAAAGGTAGCGTCTCTGAAAGGCGCGCTGACCCCCGCCACCCCCAACCTGCACTCTTCCGTGGCCTTGGCTGCGGCTGGAGGACGTAGCGACCGGACGATGAGGGTAACCTCTGCATAAGGGGAAGACGCCCTAGGGGAGGGATTATCATTATCATCATTATTGTTGTTGTTATTATTATTATTGTTATTATTGTTGTTGCTGTTGTTATTGGTGGTGGTGGTGGTGGTGGTAGCAGAAACACAGTCAATAGAAAATCCATGTGGCTTTCGTGTAGTAGAACAATATTGCATTGATACGTCGAATTTTTTGTAGTTAAATTAACAAATATATACTTCTAAACATCATAAAGTTAGCTTATTACTCGTCGAAAAAAGAGACAAACTTTATCCCCAGATTTGAACACTCAAACTCTGCAATACTAATCCAGAACACTCCGTTACACCAGAACGAACTGTAGATCAGCTGTGCTTATTTTGTGCATTAGGTATCTCTGGCACCCCCTTCTTGCCTCTCTCAAGCTTCTGTCGAAAGGGTGAACAAAGTTCAGTAAACAGCTGTGCGTGATGCGGCCCCTAGATACCTTTGAGAGACAGTGTACCTACATCTGCTACATCCGCAGTTTTCAGAAACGTCCATATGGACATTAATTAATTGAGCTGGTACACAGTACCGGTAGTTATAGAATTGTCCAAAGTGAGTGCCGGAAGTTCTGAAACACGTAATGCGCATTGCTTTTACAAGACTATCGGTGTTTGGTTGTTTCAATAGTTTACTGATCAGAAAATAACCTTATAATACCCAATGGAGGGGAGACAATATTGAAAAAAGATTTGGTTTTACCGTACGCTGTAAAAGAATCGAAAGAAAAGTGAGTTTATTTTACCCATGTGAATTAACAATTATTGGACAAACCAAGTACTTTTATGTCGAAGAACATTTGAAATAGTGTCTTATATATTTGTCATGTAACCATTCCTCAGCAACAGTAGGCAGAGTTGTAAGGACAGCAACTTATTTGTTTACGTCTATCATAATTTGGGATTTCTGTAACCACAAACAAGCGCTTGTTGTGAATTATTCCATGTTATAAATTATTTTCAGATATTCTTAGAAAACTACATGATCTCTAGTATCACTCTCCAAAGAACTATAGAATACCTCCCTCAAGTGTTGGTTAACTCATTGACCTGTTTCTTCTCTTCCTAAAATTGATCCAATGTCATATTATATTACTGGGATACAATCAGGAAGAGGAAACTCCTGTCGTAAAAGAAAAGCGACTGCAGGACAACATCCTTTTGACCAGCTTGGAAAAATTTAAAGCATTAGTTGAGTACAGGTAGTTAATTTTCCAACCAAAACCCAGCATATGTATTTAAGAAGTCGATTGGAACATTGTATCAATCGACAGGGGTATCATTTTGAATACCTATTCTATGAACAAAAGCGTTTCACCGTTTGTTGATGATAAGGATGAAAATAATAGCATAATAATAAATCACAAGACTAATATGATAATAAAACTAATAATTATGATAATAGTAATAACTACAAAAATAATAATAATAATAATAATAATAATAATAATAATAATAATAATAATAATAATAATAATAATAATAATAATAATAATAATAACAATAATAGAATAAATATGATACTAATAATAATTACAAAGAAAAATAATAGCAATAACTAAAATGAATAGTACAATACAACAAAAACATTAAGAAACGAGCAAATGCCAAGGAATCATTACGTGTCCTCATGTTTCCATGTATATTGTTACGGCACTTTGCAAACTGTAATCCGCAATGTTAGACAATAGCAGCATATGGAGGAGTGAGTTTATTCCCTGGAAAATAACCCTGTAAATAAAGTGCAAAACATTCTTTTCGATCGTTTATACTGACAGTACCTGGGCGACCGAGCTTCGCTCGGCGTTATTCCCCTCTTTTTTGTGAAATCCTTGTTCTCTCGGGGGGAGAAGATGCATATTTAGATAAACTTGAAAAACAAAACGTTAACCAAATACAAATTTTTGTCGCAATTGTTAAGAGTCATTTCCGAGATACAAGAGACATAGAGATACATATAAATATTGCATAAGCACAATCATTTCAGCCATTAAACGTCTACTGAACGCATGCTTCCCTAGTTTGAGGTTTTCGCCGAGCATTTGTTCCACTATGGAGTTCAGTTCTTTGGTGCTGCGGTCGACTCTTATCTCCCAGGCCGTTAACACGTTAGCCAAGAACTCCCGTCGAGTTCTTCCATGGCTTTCTTAACCCCAGCCATTCGACTTCCATTTTTCCCATTTTTGTTTCCATATTTCCCATGCAGTAGTTTACATTTTCAATTCGGCTTTTATATTTGTTTCCAGCTGCCGCATTCCAGAATTCATTTCATTTCCCATTATGTACATCTTGGCTAGCATTTGTTTCATCAACTGTTTCATATCGTGGTTTTCGTCGCACTCCTGACACCCATTGTGATAACTTTACTTTTTAACTGCATTTGTATTAAAACACCGGAACGACACTAAGCAAAAGCACTGTTCAACAACTACAAATACTACAGGAAGAAAAGCTAGTTGATAAAGCCGTGTGAATGTAATTCGCATTTCTGTTTCAATCATATAGAAAATTGTATGAATTGTTCATCGAAGAAAGAATAGTGAAAGAAATGTGATTGTGTTAGTAAAAGAAGAATAGGTAGAAAACCGTGCGAATGCTATACGTTGCATTTATATTTGAAATGTATGTATTATTTGTAGAAGAGGGAGTAGTTGTTACGTAAAAGAACAGGGAGTAGAGAAAATCATGTGAACTTAATACGTTGCGTGATAAAATGGATTAGATAAAAACCTTTACCACGAAAAAGCACTTAGATATGCCAATTTTCATGATGATCGGTCAACCGGTTTTGGAGTTCACTCACTCTTCAAAATACAATATGTATAGGCGTTGGTGTGTATGGAGTTGCTAAATAATAGAGAGTAACATGTGAATTGTTACGTAAAACAAAAGTGAGTAGAGAAAATAGTATGAATGTAATACGCTGCATTTAAACTTCAAATAAATTTGAACACGTTCAAATAAAATATTATGAATTGTATGTTGAAGGACAACCAGAGGATATATGAATGTGCTACGTAAAAGAAAATCTAGTAGAAAATCATTTGAAAGTAATATATTGTGTAGTAAAATGGTTACTATAAAAACCTTCTCCATGAAAAAATATATATACGTGCCGAATTTCGCGGTGGCCAGTTAAGCGGTTTTCGAGATTAGCAGTTACATATATACAAATATCCATTTTGTGTATATAGATTATATGAATTGTTTGTAGAAGAGTGAGTAGAGAAAGAGATGTGAATGTATTATCTAAAAGTGAGTGGAGAAAATAGTGTGAATGTAATAGCATTTCTATTTCAAACCTACAGAAAATGGTATGGCATTTTAAAAGCGGGAATAACAATTTTGTTTGTTTGTGTGTGACTGTAAAATCACGATTTTTTATGGAAAAATGTTTACAGAAGAGTGAGTACCTAGAGAAAGAGATGTGAATGTGAGTAGAGAAGACAGTGCGAATGGAATATGTAGCATTTCCATTTCAAATACAGAAAATTGTATGACCTTTTCGTGTAAAATCACGTTTTTATGGAAAATTGTTTATAGAAGAGTGAGTAGAGAAAGAGATCTGAATGCGTTACCTGAATTTGAGTAGAGAAAACAGTGTGAATGTAATACGTAGTATTTCTATATCACACACACACACACACACACACACACACACACACACACACACACACACACACACACACACACACACACACACACACACACACACACACACACACACACACACACACACACACACACACACACACACACACACACACACACACACACACACACACACACACACACACACACACACACACACACACACACACACACACACACACACACACACACACACACACACACACACACACACACACACACACACACACACACACACACACACACACACACACACACACACACACACACACACACACACACACACACACACACACACACACACACACACACACACACACACACACACACACACACACACACACACACACACACACACACACACACACACACACACACACACACACACACACACACACACACACACACACACACACACACACACACACACACACACACACACACACACACACACACACACACACACACACACACACACACACACACACACACACACACACACACACACACACACACACACACACACACACACACACACACACACACACACACACACACACACACACACACACACACACACACACACACACACACACACACACACACACACACACACACACACACACACACACACACACACACACACACACACACACACACACACACACACACACACACACACACACACACACACACACACACACACACACACACACACACACACACACACACACACACACACACACACACACACACACACACACACACACACACACACACACACACACACACACACACACACACACACACACACACACACACACACACACACACACACACACACACACACACACACACACACACACACACACACACACACACACACACACACACACACACACACACACACACACACACACACACACACACACACACACACACACACACACACACACACACACACACACACACACACACACACACACACACACACACACACACACACACACACACACACACACACACACACACACACACACACACACACACACACACACACACACACACACACACACACACACACACACACACACACACACACACACACACACACACACACACACACACACACACACACACACACACACACACACACACACACACACACACACACACACACACACACACACACACACACACACACACACACACACACACACACACACACACACACACACACACACACACACACACACACACACACACACACACACACACACACACACACACACACACACACACACACACACACACACACACACACACACACACACACACACACACACACACACACACACACACACACACACACACACACACACACACACACACACACACACACACACACACACACACACACACACACACACACACACACACACACACACACACACACACACACACACACACACACACACACACACACACACACACACACACACACACACACACACACACACACACACACACACACACACACACACACACACACACACACACACACACACACACACACACACACACACACACACACACACACACACACACACACACACACACACACACACACACACACACACACACACACACACACACACACACACACACACACACACACACACACACACACACACACACACACACACACACACACACACACACACACACACACACACACACACACACACACACACACACACACACACACACACACACACACACACACACACACACACACACACACACACACACACACACACACACACAGAAAATTGTATAATTTGTAGAAGAGTGAATAATACATGTTTTTATACAAAATGCGTTTTTTTTTTTCAGACAACACACCACTTAGGGCGTCTCCCCTATGCAGAGGTTACCCTCATCGCCCGGCCACTGTGTCCTCCAGCCACGGAGGAGTGCAGGTTGGGGGTAACGGGGTCAGCACGCCGACTCCCCCAACCGCAAGGTGACTACTTGACCTTTTAGGGACGCTACCTTTCTATCAGAATAGCTCCTCAATTGGCCCCTCAGGGACCTAACGAGGCTGAGTGCACTTCGTACCAGACCTCCCAGCGGGGGAAAAAATCCCATGCCGGTACTGGGGATCGAACCCGGGTCCTCCGCGCCAGAGGCAGGGGCGCTACCAACTGCGCTACGGAGGTTGTCAGCAAAAAACACAAAATCTATAGAAGTCTATAGAAATCTATAGAACCGTTTCCGAGATACACATATGCAAGAATTGCTTTGTATAAAAGGGAATAAAAATTTTATTTTTTGTGTAAAATTGCATTTTTTTCAGGAAAGATACCTACATATATAAGTAAACTTAAAAAGCAAAATCTTATATGTATATAAAATTTTAACCAAATCGTTAGAGGCACTTCTGAGATATCTGGAACATATGTACAAAAATTGCTCTGTAGAAGAGGGAATAAAAATGCTTTTTTTTTGAGAGGTAGAACCGGAACTTAAAAATTCAATGCCACAACTGGGATTTGAACCACAGACCTTCCGCTTACCGGGCAGCTGCTCTAACCACTGAGCTATTGTGACAAACTGCCAGAATGGCATTAAATTCTCAAGCCAGTTCGTATTTCTCCTGGTAAACCACAAAGGCAGTCTCACATCAAAGACAAATTACCCCAATGGTGACTTACTATTGTAAGTACTTTATGTTCCAGGATTAAATAACCTTCAGATGGTAATTATTATTTGTTTATGCCAACAAACTTACTGTTGGTGTTTTTAAACACACAAGCCGTGTGTGGGCAAAGTTTGAGAGGTAGAACTGGAACTTTAAAATTCAATGCCACAACTGGGATTTGAACCACAGACCTTCCGCTTACCGGGCGGCTGCTCTAACCACTGAGCTATTGTGACAAACTGCCAGAATGGCATTAAATTCTCAAACCAGTTCCTATTTCTCCTAGTAAACCACAATGGCAGTCTCACATCAGAGACAAATTACCCCAATGATGTGAGACTGCCTTTGTGGTTTACCAGGAGAAATACGAACTGGTTTGAGAATTTAATGCCATTCTGGCAGTTTGTCACAGTAGCTCAGTGGTTAGATCAGCCGCCCGGTAAGTGGAAGGTCTGTAGTTCAAATCCCAGTTGTGGCATTGAATTTTTAAGTTCCAGTTCTACCTCTCAAACTTTGCCCACACACGGCTTGTGTGTTTAAAAACACCAACAGTAAGTTTGTTGGCATAAATAAATAATAATGTTTTGTGTGTGTGTGTGTGTGTGTGTGTGTGTGTGTGTGTGTGTGTGTATGTGTGTGTGTGTGTGTGAAATCGCGCTTTTTTTCCAGGAATGTCACTTACATAGATAAACTTAAAAAGCAAAACCTTATCTGAATATAAAATTAAGAATTGCTCGTTTAAATATATTAGATTCTCTATTATCACGGAGTACATACGCTAGTACAAGCCTGGGAAGTAACCCTCGTCTTCGCCAATATGCAGAACGAATTTTGCATACGCCACTCCCGTCTCTATGTTGGAATTGTCCCGTTGCGTTGTGCAACTGTTTTAACACGCGAAGGGATATCTGTAGCTCGCGCATTTATTCTTGAACAGTGACCTTGATCCAGAAACCAGTTAGTGAGCCTGGATATAACCTCTCTGCTATAATCAGTAAACTTTCGGCTCGTGTTACTTGATGTGATACGCGGGTGAGTCGTCGGTCCTTGAGTACATTTGACTGTTAAGTATTGTACAGATGTTAGTGTGCATGTGTTGAGTTAACTTTGAAATTAAAGGAGGGATTATCACAAAGTTAAAAGGAAAACCACTTCATAGTCAAACTTGTGAGGTATTTGGTAACGTTTGACAACGTTTGTCTTCTTATTGAGGAGAAGCATAAAAATAGGCACACTACTGAGCTTTTCAAATACAAAATTTTTAAAATCTCTAACATTTGCAAGAAAGAGTTGCTGCAGCCCCTAGCATCTCAGTTATGTTCGCATAACTTTTCAAGAAGAATAAAAACATGAGAAAATACCATCATTTGGGGCTCCTAGATGAAAAAAAGAAGACGAGAAAACAAAAAGTGGCGAAATATGGAAGAAAGAATTATAATCGAAGGCAATGGAATGGAAAACCAGGACAGTGACCAAGCCGCGGATTTTTAGGTTCTGATTTGTTTTATTCCTGATCTGTTACTCTCTAAATTTCGGTTCACTTAAACGTTATGCAGCCTAAACTGACCTCATTGATCTAATAAGACGTATTCTAGATAGAACCTAAGTAAATAGAGTACATGTATTTATACAAAATGTGTTCAAAGGAGTCATTCGAAGAAGGAGAAACCCCCCAAAAATAGCCTAAATGAAGTTCACATCTCTTAATGCATTTAAAGTGGAAGGCAAGGAAGACAGAGGAGGGTCTACACATGAGAATATTTGAAAGTAGGTTCAATGTCACACTAGGAGTGTAAACTGAGAATTGAACGCTTTTGAGCATGTAGTGTTTATAATTGGTGTTTTTCAGAGTCATACTAATCGTAGGAGTATTGAAGTTAATACTTTCAAATATACAGTGTGTCCCAATTGAATCGCCCTATTATCACTTCAGTATTTCTGCCGAACTATTTGAGATATCAAATGAACTAAACTTTACTAATACGTATGACTCATCAAGTTTGTATACACAAATCAAGAAAGTCATATCATTCCGCGTGTGCCCCACCAGTCACACTAAGGATATGACAATAGGGCGATTCAATTGGGACACCCTGTACATTATAGTTACAGTTAATTTAACTTTTTTCAATTTTAAATTAGTGTTATAAACACTTTCAGTAATTTACACAAACGGCCTATAAATTCCTAAATAGAACACGTAAGATGCTATAAAATCATATTACAATGATACGTGAAACCTAATTTTAACTTTTTAGAACGTAAAAATCCGGGGCTTGATAATGACATTGATGGTGCTGAAAATATGCCAGGTGCAAAAATTTGAAATGTGGTGAAAACTATTTTATTCGTTTCGAACTGATATTGAAAATATGGTGGTATTTAATTTGTTAGTGACTGTACCAACTCTCTGTATGTGAAATAAACATTCTAGTAATACCTGAACGGATGACTTTCCGCACAATTAGTGTTGCCAACTCTAATTCAATAAAACAAGCTAAACCGGCTTGCCAAAAAGGCTAGAAAAGGCTAGATTATATTTTAATACCTATATAAACATTAGAAAACTACATTATTAAAAAAATACGCATGGATCACCTAGCAAAAATAAACGTGGTCTTCGTCATCCCACTCTGCCTCATTTCTACTGCTGCAGCTGGGATTTCCCTTAAGCTCTTGCATGTATGCAGCATTTGTGCCAACAAGCTTCAATATTTCCTCTGGAACTTATCATGAAAAATCTGATGTGTTGCACTCACATGACTTTCTCTACTCTTGTACTAACCATTCTTACAAACTCTTATTCCTATATCTTCTTCGTGTTAGTTGAGATACACATTTGCAGAAGTTACCTTATTGGTTATTTCCTTGTAGGTACAAGGAGAATATGGGAATACAGTAGGCTTTGTGTGATAGTCAAATGTTTTAAAGCGTTGAAATTCCGTTCTCTTTGCAGGGTTAATATAACAAATTGAATAACGATGTTCCATTTGACAGAAATACAAATAACGAAGCATATCTCCGAAATGGTTCACCCTATAAAAAATTATTCAGACATAAATTCTCTATTTTAGAAAGAGCTAAGTTCTTCATAGTAAGATTTGGTCTATCTCTAACGGTTTACCAGTTATGCAAACGTCATCCAGAGTAAATAGGAGTACAGAGGTTATAGCCAGAAAATTCAAAATATACATTTCATTTGTCATAGATATTTCAAACCTATGGCATTTTAATCAACATCGTTGGAGCTTTTTTCAAGAAACTCAAAATTTTCCATGTAAAGGGTAGTTTCGGGTGGAACAATTTTCTTCAAAATCTTCGTGTCGCATCCTTAAAAGACATTAAACTTAAATAGCAACTTTGGTTTTTAACCAACTTTTCGTTTTTGAGTTATGTTGTCCACAGGCTCGAGATACACACACGGACCTTTTTCTAAAAAGTGCCAAAGAATCTAACAACTTGGTGGAATCCACACTCCCAGATTAAAAAAATTCGGGAATTCACCAAAAGGGCTATATCATTACGTGCAATAGCTACAATAGCGAGATTAAATTATGTATTATTTTAAAGGTACAGCTAGATAAGTAAAAAATGAAAAAAGGCTAGAACAGGCTAATGAAGCTTAGAAAAAAGGCCAGGAAAACTACTTGTAGCTTTTTGGAAAATTTATAGCTAGATAGGTTCTCAAAAAGGCCAGATCTAGCCATAAAAAGGCTAAGTTGGCAACACTGCGCACAATCGCTGCTACTGAAGGCAAGGAAGTGACTCGCATCCAAGCTTTCACGTAAATGTTTCCGTTTTCGAAATCTTTTGCGCGACCCATGCTTATGCCAATGGCGCATGAGATGAGCCACCAGATACATGCGTTCGAAATCTGTCATATGAGAAGGAAGTATTTTAATTTTAAAATGTACATACATATATAGATAATTTTAAGTGTAAAAGTGTATACTATCAATTAATTATACGTGTAAATTATTTCTCTGGAGGAAATAAATATCCAACCAAAATAAGTGCGCCATGAAAATTATCGACTTTGTATTTGAAACGTTTTGGAAGCGTTCTGTGGGGTAACACGTCGAGTGTTGCCTCGCATTCATATCGGTTTGTTTTGACTTTCCATTTGTTCCTGCTCAGCCTGTGGGAGAATTACACTTAACCTGTTTCATCGGGGTCCAAGTTTCGCTGTCCGATCATGATTAAAGTAACGCGGGAGATTTAGAACGACTCAGATTCAGATTTGTTTATTCATAAAGGTTTTTCCTTGGTGCCGGTACATGGAGCTCGTCTTAAAGGTTACCATTTTCATAGGTTTACAACTATCGAACTTTTTTCTACAGTCGTTTTAGTTTATATAAAATCCATACGGTGACCGCTTGCAGGTCACCGAGAACAGTTTTATTAGATTAATGTCTATGAATTAAGAAACCGAATTTCTTCTTTTATTATTACATACTCGTACTAACACGTGAGCATACGCCGTACGTCACACACACACACACACACACACGCACGCACGCACGCAAGCACGCACACACGCACGCACACACACACACCCACACACACACACACACACACACACACACACACACATTTGACAGATTTTGTCAAGATTTTATCCCCATTATAGTGCAGTCTGGTTATATTTGGTAACATTCCATCCGTTAGGTTGCATTAGTGCCGCCAACTGTTCGCAACATGTAACCATGGTAAAGCTACGGCTGTAGCTGGTGTTGTTGCGTCTGTTATGTTGCCACAGAAGCCCTTGTTTATGAGCGCGTTGCAGAGAGGCCAACCGATAGATTTTAAAATACTATTCTTTTTAGACGCCGTATTAATTAATTAACCTCTGGACGTACTGCTCATGTTTGCGTGATTTTGTCTTGAATTCTTTTAGAGCAGTATATGCAGTTATAGTTACTACTGTTATTGTTGTAGGGCCAGGTTGGTTGGACGCACAAGAGTTGGCGAGCCGTAACCCTGCAGTGTAACAAATAGTGCGTGGAGCGCGCAGGCGCGATCTTGGACTTGCATTGTAAGGAACGCGCTGTATAATTTCAAAGTCAGTTTTCTATTTTAATATCGTGGATGTGTATATATGTAGTAAGGTAGCAATATAAAATTAAAATGGGTTTTGATTCCCCTCCCCCACTTCATATTTAGTTTGGGCAATGTTTTCCTACGATTTTCGTACATTCGAAGTGTTTCACTCGGAGTTTTTATTTAATTGTCCATTAAATTTTTCATGTAGCTGCATTACGAAAAGTCAAGGAATTTTCTGTGTTACAAAAGTTTTAGTTATTTTAAAAATAGATATTTACACTGACAAGTTTGTTTAAACGTGTTCTTTTACACTAAAGTTATGTGACAGCTTTGTGTGCTAAGGTTAGAAAATGGAATGGATATTTAAAAGAAATACTGTTTCTAAAATGTCACTGTGGAACATACACAAGGCTATAGCATTTATTTTTGGAATGCAGTAGCTTAAAAAATATCATAATTAGAATCTTACATTGAATGAAGTAACGACTAAATTTACACGAGTTGACCATAGACAATTATTGAAAACGGGATTTTCGGTGGAATATTCCCGTAAGGACAATTTAACATAAAATGTCACCGTCATCGAGACGTAAAGGAATAGCTGTAATGGAAAGTCGCAAAGTGTCTCCTAAACATTTACCGTAAATAAATACATGAATCCACAAGCTAGACAAGAGCTATTTGCTTGCAGCAACTGGAGAGCTTCCTACCTTTCAATAGCAAGATTCCATTGCTGTATAAGCATAGGTGCCCTTCGCAAATTAAAATTTGCATTAGTATTCTTGGCTACTTTATTGTTGCCTTCATTTTGTTTTATGGATATAAAATAACTATTTGACAGCTTAGCATAACATGATGTTTCCACTAAGAATGAATAAGAGTGCACATTGTTCTTGTAAGAAAAAATGTTCAATATTCAAATATTAAGGGGCGAAGGGTATAACGTAGGTGAACACCTCGCGCACCGCAATCTCTACACAATTTGAATTTGTGGCTAACCCCCCCCCCCTCTCCTCAAGGATTCCAAGAAATAAAGTGGAGGAACCGTAGGATGCCACAGGATCACAGGCGGACGGGTCGGAAGTATCTAACAAGTGGTGAGATCTCTTCATCCCGGCGCCAGGCCTTGGCAAGTAGCCATCATGCGGGTCTGGTGTACAACCGCACCCACCCACGAGAGGGCAGCAGTCGCCAACCGCTACATAGCGGAAATATCCACGCCATCTGCCCGGCATCGCCATACACCACGTACAGCTGGATTCACCGTTCTTGGGCCCTGGAGGAAGTAAATGTAAAGGTTGAAAGCGAGTTTACTTACCAAGCCAGGTGACAGCAGAAAGCAAGCGAATTGGTGTGTCAGCTTCACTTAACCTTATATTGCACACTTGTCCAGTGGCGAAGAAAGCCGAAGTGTTGAAGTCACGTGACTAAAATGGCTGGACCTCACGTGACATGCATCACGTGACTATTTAGAAAGTTGAGCGGGAAAGATAAGAAATACGCGCGAATAGTGATATAGTGATATGGAGTGCAATATGGAAGTGATGGAAGTGAGCCAAAATAAATTTATGGAGTGCAATATGGAAGTGACTACCTTATTTCATAAAAAATGTAGTAAACAAGCCACAGCACCTTCAATAACAAACTGACAGCCATATTTCCAGTCACGTGATGCATGTCACGTGACGCCCAGCCATGTTAGTCACGTGACTTCAACACTTCGGCTTTCTTCGCCACTGGACAAGTGTGCAATATAAGGTTAAGTGTCAGCTTCATATGTTACTCAGATATTGTTTTTCTTCGTAAAGTTGTACAGACCATACAGAAAAAACACAATGCATCTAGCTTAATTAGCTGTGCAAATGTGTTCGTATTGATACATAGATACTGTAGATACTGTATTTCTTTCTCCATTTAAAACCCAATTCTCTCACTATTCTGTTTAAGGATGACTTGCTGCTCTGAAACTTAAAATTCTAAGTAATTTAGCCATTGTAGAAGCACATTTTTCCTGAACATAAAAGTTTTGAATCTTTATTCTAACGACACATACATATATCGAAGTCATCTAGATCCGTTACTCGTTTCGGAACGTTTTCTACTTTCTCAACTACGTATTGTATTCCACCCAGAAATTCGATGTCAAGATTTCACCTGAAATATGTTTTGAGGCCTCCTGAATAAAAAAACCCTTTTAATAAAAAGTTCCGCGTGCGCGCGTATGTGTTTGTGCGCGCGCCTGTCTTTGTGTCTGCCGGTCTGTGGACAGCATTACTCGAAAACAAAAAGTTGGTTAAAAACAAAGTTCATATTTAAGTTTGTCTTTCAAGGATGCGACACGAAGATTTTGAAGAAACTTACTCCACCTTAACCTACCCTTTACATTGAAAATGTTTCGAAAATTTTGATTTTCTTGAAAATGGCTAACGATTTTGATTAAAATGCCATATGTCTGAAATATTTAATGACAAATGGAATGTATATCTTGAATATTCTGGCTATGGCCCCTGTAGTCGTATTTACTCTGGATGACTTTTGCACAACTGGTAAACCGTAAGAGATAAACCAAATCTTACTATAGAAAAATGTAGATCTTGCTAAAATTCACAATTTATGTCTAAATAAGCTTTTTTGTAGAGTGAACCCTTTAGAAGATATGCTTGTTATTTGTGTGAGTTTTGGAGAACTTATACTTCTGGCAAATATAACATCCTTATTCATTTGTTAGCCGTGAAAAGAGAACGGAATCTCAAAGCTTTAAAAAATTTGATTATCACTCAAAGCCTACTGTACTCTCATATTCCCCTTGCTCCTACAAGGAAATAAGCAAAGGAAGTAAGCAACAAGAAAATATCTGCAAATGTTTATCTCAACTAACACGAAGAAGATATAGAAATAAGAGTTTGTAAGAATGACAATCACAAGAGTAGAGAAAGTCATGTGAGTGCAACATATCAGATTTTTTTTTCTTTCTTTCTTTCTTTCCTTTTTGCCTAGAATTCCAAAAGATGTGTTTTGATTTGCATGTTGTTTGCGTTCTTGAACAATTCTTTTCACTGTTCTTTCTCATGCTCCTGTGGCATCTGATACGCGTTTTTGAACTTTTTGAAGTTTTTTGCAAAACTCTTCTCATGTCAGCAGTTCTTTGCTTTTAGCCTTTTTCTTCATTTATGCCCATACATTTGAAACAATTTCGCTACTCTGACTGTGTAAAGTTTTGGACCCTAATTTAGAAAGTAGTGGTGGCACAATTGATTTATGCTATGATCAGTGTCTCATAAATTCACTATAGTCACTTCTTATCGCAAAACTCTTACTATGTCTTTAACTGCAGGCTATACAAAAAAGCAACTGTGAATTAGCAATGACTGTCTCTGATGCAGGCAACATCATTACCTTCCACCTGCTCACCCCACCTGTTGTGCATGGATTCATTCGCAGAAGATATGAAATAATGAAACAGAGAAAAATCTATGGGTTCACCTACAAAGTCAAGGCCCGGGGCCAAGAACGATGGTTCCAGCTGTAACTGAAACACACCTGAAAGATGATAAGGAAATGGAATGAAGGGAAATGATGGAAAGGAAATCGTGGTATGAAATTAAGCACCCCCAAATGGAAAAAAAAGTCAGAGTGCGCGGTCACCGGAGATCGAACCTGGAACATCAGGAATGCGAGGAGCACACGTTGTCGCGGCGCCACTTCGCTCGGTAATGTTCAAATATAGCACCATAGTTAATGCTTTTAATGCACGAATGTTTAATTTTATACGAGGGCCTGTAAAGAAAGTAGTGGCAACATAGTCCCCACAGCCGGAGGAGAGCGGGTATGAGCCAATAGGTTATGGAAGCGACCAGGTGACTAGTGTCGATGTGTGGTGTACATTGGTTGGGCTGCCAGTTGGGAGTGTGTTGTTGAAGTGAACACTTCAAGTGCACCGCTCTTCAGCATGTTTACCAAAGGCGACCATCGTTCGTGGGCTAAAATCGAGGTTGCCTGTGGCAAATTTTTTCACTAACAAATTAAACTAAGCAAGAGCTTATTTATTAATAATTCCCTCATAAATAAGTTAACAATGTATAGGCGAGTTTTCCACTGAAGGTACCCAAAGTTTACAAAGTCTTGCGGTCACACATTAAGTCATCTGGCTTTATTCTTTTCATCTCCGAACTTCACACTTACTAAGCACTGTCAACATCTCTTTGTTTTCATGGTGCTACACTCTTAAACGATGTTTCGTTGCGGTCCTTTTTATTTTTCTTCTATAACAGTGTCAATCTTGATATCTCTATGTATGTGATCATTGCGCACATACCATGGTGCATTAACTATTGTTCTTAAAACTTTATTCTGAAATGATCAGAATGTCATCGAGGATTACGTGAAGCCTGTGGCGAGAATGCATTACCGTACAGGACGGTTGAACGATGAGCCAAGGCGTTTGGACTGAGACTGCGGATTTGCACAGCACGGTGGGCCGTCCATTCCTCAGGATCAGATTGACATCGTGAGTGGACCATCGATGGACTGTCCGGAAGTTATCCTTAGAGGTTAGCCTCAGTTATCAAACGGTGTGGCAAATCCTGACCAAATGTCTTCACCTGAGGAAAACTGAGGCCCGTTGAATTCCACATCGACTCACCGAGGTACAGAAATGTCACCGGTATGCACTGGCTGGCATCCACCTGGACAAATACCGCAACGAAGGAGATGCATTTATGCAGCTTATTGTCGCCATTGATAAGTCGTGGTTAGTCGTAAACAATGTCCAGCTGTTATTGCAACGGTGGTATTGGGAGGTCTTGGAACACCCTCCGTACTCACCAGACATGAGTTCTTGTGACTTCGGTTTGTTTCGGAAGTTGAAGGAACCCCTCCGAGACCACCGATTTCCTGACGTGGCATCTGTAGTCCACGCAGTAGGGCGCTCCGTCGCAGTCATCAACAGAGATCGCCTTGCCAATGATCCCCAACGGCTGTCCTACATTTGGCAAAAGGTTAGGGACTTTGCGGATGACTACATTGAAGGAATGTAATGCAATAGCACTTGTGAATTCAATACATATTGTGTTCTATCAATGTTGCCACTACTTTATTTACAGCCCTCGTATGTCCATTTATTTATTCCTGTTTGAAATTGTGTGCCTCCCTATTTGGTGGTATTAATTTTTATATGCAGTTCTAACAGTCACGTTTTGGTCATTTAATGTTCGAGAACAAGTTGTAAATCTGAATAATCGGCCTTTTCCACCAAGTATTGCATTCCAAACAAATACTCGGTGTCGAAATTCCTCTAGAACACGCGAGGCCTTGAATAAATTTAAAAAAAATGTTCGCACATGCGTGTGAACAGCTTAACTCAAAATCAAAAAAGGGGTTGGTCAACTACCAATTCGAGTTTATGTTCAGCATCTTCCAAAAATGTGAATGTCAAGAAAATCCACCATCCCTAGTTACCCTTTATATTTTACAACGAAAACAATATACTTTTTTATTTTCTCAAAGACGGCTTTAACGATTTTGATTACATCATATGTTTAAGATATCTATACATGACGAATAAGCAGTATATCCTTCCCTACATTTATATGCCGCCTTTATCTAAGGTCATATCGGGGTTTCTCCCTTTGGAACAATTCCTAATTGGCATTAATGTTCACTGGGTTACTATTCGTACAACTTTGGGTTCATTTGAGTCAATGACGATTTTCGGAGAGGAGCTTAGCACCTCAACCAAAAGGTGATCTTTTGCGCCTATGCCATTGATGGACACCCCTCGGGAGGATGGATGATGCGAATGGATCCTAAGGGCGGCCGGAACATTGCCACAACAGAGCAGAGGGCAGGGTCCCTACATTTTCACAGCTAGAAGTACCCCGGCAGAGGCTGGCTCAGCATGGTTCCTCTCCCACCACTTCGGGTTCGTACTCCCAAGAGGGCGCGGGACTCGGAAACCGCCTCCCTTCCCTCTCTTGGGCTTGTAGCACCCCCATGGAGAGCTCGGAAAGCAGTAGACTCGCCTTCCAATATTGGGGACGAGAGTTCCAGAGCACATTTGTTCCCCTGTCCTGCTGCTGCCGCGACGCTCGCCGACGTTTCCAAGCCTGAAAGAAACCCAACAGGATGATGGGTGAAATGAAATTATTATTGTAACGAAATGAAGGGACAGATTCGGAGGATATGACATTCGCCTGGCGACACGGGGAAACCTTCAAAAGACACATGGATTAGGAAGGTCGACCACGGGAATCGAACCCGCACCTCTCGAATGCGGGCCAGCAACGTTGCTGCCTGAACCATCCCAATCGGTATTTCGGGCATAAAAATCCTTAGTACGGCTTCTTTTGGAAGGGAAGTAAAGCCATCGGTCCTGTGTCCTACATTTATGGGGTGTAAAATAACCTCAAGACTGATGAAGGTACCTCTGAGCAAAATTTTGCGGTCTTTCACGTCCAGTTTAGAATGGGACGCTGAGAACCATTGCAGTTAAAGAGCGTCCATAAATAAAACTCTATCCTTTTTAAGTGTTAATCTTTTTGTGTTCGTCTGACAGTTTTCTCATAAATATGTGACGTTTTCTCCATGCTTCTAACTACGCCACGAAATGAACAACGCCAGTATAGACCATCCGCTTTGCTTCCACCTGTTCACACTTCACTGACTTGTTGGCTCAGGTAGTTTGGAGTGAATTGGCTTTGCAGAATGCATTCGAATTTTATTGTTGCATATCAAAATAAACAATGCATTGTGAATGCAAGAATAAGTATTACATCCTCAATTGAACCTACTTAAACTTCCTTTCTCTGTGAAAGTGTGAGTTGTAAATAACCCAAATAATGTGTATAATCGTGCTGCTCAAATAGCCTGCCCTTTATCTTTGTTAATAGAAACATCTCAGATAAGGCATTGATTATTCTCGGAAGCCACCCACGTCTTGCAGTGCACCAACGATCGCGTCTCTTCAGTCAACGAATGCGTAGAAATAACAAATGACAGATAGACATTAACTCCACGTGGAGTAAGCACAGCATTGCAACGTCTTCGCTGTTTTCTCTCTCATTCTTCTCAATCATTGATACTCTTAAGGAATAAATGTCTATGCTTGTAACGCGTATGTTTATTTGGAGAAAACGTGACGTTTTCTGCACCTCTAATACCTACAATCTTATTACACCTTTGATACCGCGAGGTTAACCAATTGAGCAGCATGATAAAACGTAAGGACCGTGATTGATTTTTCTATTTGTTACCAGTTTTGTGAAAGTGACCTCGACGTTCGCTATCGTGAGAACTGCTTCCTCCTAAGAATCTGTCCCGCGTTCTCGGAGTAAAGACACACCTATAGCTTGTGTAGGCTACGAGCACTTGGAGTACTATCCAAGATGAAAACATATTCTCTAAAGTTATTATTCTGCAAATATTATTCTGCCCTGTTATTTGCAGACGATGTCTTACTAATGGCAGAATCTGAAAGAGATCTACAAATGTTAGCTTATAAGTTCCAAGGGGTTGGCCAATAAATATAACTGCAAAATATCAGTAAGCAAATCAAAAGCAATGGCATTCATAGGTAAATATGGAATAAGAACTAAAATCGTTTTGGAAAATAAAATAGTGGAACAAGTAACACACTTTAAGTACTTAAAGTGCGATATTACATACAAAGTAGATAGAGATATAGAAAACAAAATGTATAAATTACAGGCCATTCCAGGCAATGTGGAACCATTAAAAGAACTTTAGGTCGGAAAACAAGAAAAGACTCCAAACTTAAACTATATAAAACATTGGCTGTTCCTTCCTTGTTATATGGAAGCGAAAGTTGGATAATAAAAGCAAAGGATAGTAATAGAATACAGGCAGTGGAAATGTTATTTCTGCGGAATATGAAAGGATGCACAAGAGCAGGTAGAATACGAAATGAGTCAATAAGAGAAGAACTACATATTTATAAATTAGAAGACAAAATTAAAACAAAAACCAAGAAATGGACAGAACATTTAAAGAGGATGAGTGAAGAAAGGATACCCAAGAGGAGCACGAGATGTTGGCCAACGTCGCAGAAGATGGACTCCACTGATGACTAGCCGGAACGGGCTGCATGGCCTAAGCCATGTAGAAGAAGAAGATGAAGTAAATATCGAATTGATATTGTTCATTAGGTTGTGTTAAATTACAAAATCAAATATCTGCAATTATGTCCCTAACAGCCTGTATATTTGTGACTTCAGCCACGTCCACTGTATCCGTTATTATTTGAATTGTTCATTGCGTTGTCGCTTTTTCTAAGGTGATGTCGCCATTAAGCTGTTTCTCACTGTGTCAAGGAAGATTACAGGATTTCAAAACAAGCATATAGCGTAATTTCAATGTAATATGTAATCAAAGTAACTACAAAACGTTTATCTCGATTAACATGAATTATAAAAATAAGCTTTTGTAAAGTAGTTGGTAAAAACTATATAGGTAAAACAAACGGTAGTGTGTACGGAGGGTAGATGATGTCAATGTAAGATATTTTTATCTTACTCACAAAATAGGTGTATTTTACTGTCATCAACTAAACTGCTTATGTTCCTGGGGGGCCCAACCACAGCCTCCTCTATGGTCACCTGCCAACCTCCACATGCTTGCTGGGACTCCGGGGCGTTATCTAGTGTTGCCCGACTCCCAGGATCCTGGTGACTCCTGAGGGCATCCAGTCCCAGTATCATCTCCTCAATCACCCACGCGACGAACATCCACAGACCTATAATGCTCTGCCCCTTAGGTCAACTCCAGCCTGACCTCCTTCTCTACAGGCAAGGTGTCACCCAACGCGGCCACTGTCTCGTAAGGTCAATCTAGTTTTCTAGTTGGCATGTCCTTCGTCACATCTGGTCTAATCACGGTCACGGCTGCACTTATGTTCAGCAGTACTTAGCACGGCTTCCCCTGTATCCTGCTGTCCACAATGATGTCCTCCATTCTTTTATCCACAACGCTCAATATCATCGATTGGATGACTCCAAGGTTCCTCAATGTGCCACGCCAAGTGGATTCTTATTTGTTCCTCACTTGCTCGTAGGCTTCCCTGCTGGCAATTCTTCACGACATGGCTTGGTTGGCTACATCACCAACACACTCCTCTAGGGGATTCTTGACGTCGTCCATGGATCCTTGTCTACGTCGTCTCGTACACTTTCGTTCTCCGAGACGGGCGTAACTGTCACTTCGGCCACTAGGTGCTCCCTCCCCAGGTCCGCGCTATCCCATCCACCCCTGGCATCCACTTCCTTGATGCTGCCGTCAACATTTCCTTCCAGGGCGCTAAGATGCTCCCCGTCGTCCTCCATGTCGTCCAAGCGCCGGCAGAGGTCTCCCATCTTCCCGCCGAGTTCTTCCGCGTTTTCCTTCACTCAGACCAGTTCCACGTTAATTTTCGACAATAGCTCCATCTTCATCTCGGTCATCTGAGTCTTCATTTCTTTTTGCATTCGGGAATTCATTTCTGTCTTCACTTCTTCCTTTACACCCTCAATTTTCGCCTCGATCTTCTCTATTGCAGAATTTACTCAGGTTATTTCGCTTCCCATCTTGTCCTCGCCGGTATTCACGTCCTTCAACTCGGATTTCATTTCTTTCACTGTCTTCACCATGTCGGTATTAACGTTCTTCAATTCGGTTTTCAGTTTCCGTCTCCATCTTGTCCATTCTGGATTTAACTTCCGTCTTCATTTCTGCCATACTAGCCAACAGCCTCTCGAGCATTGCCTCCATCATGGCTTTTTAATCCCACGCCTGACACCAGTGTGACAAAATGACCAGTCCAATTATTTTTTGTAATTTTATTCTCTTTCAAAAAATTTGCACAAATACACAGTTCTCTTTTACTCGCGTTAACACAGTCTACAATCCCTTGTGATATTGCAACTCACAACTGCTTTCTTTCGTAACCTTGAATCGCTTCTTTCTGCTTTTCTTCACTTTTTCTGACTCACAAACAGCTGACTTTGACAATACAACCATTCGACATCCATTAACTACTTCACTACATTCCTCTCGACGCGACCGTACACATGCATCTTACACGCACACCAAAACTAAAAACTGACTGACTCATATCTGTAACTCACTACTAACTCACTCCTCTCGTGGCATCGCTTCCTATAAGTGAGAATGGTGTAACATGGACCTTTCTCGAACTTCACCTTCTCTGGAACTTCTATAAATACGCCGGCTGCCGGACACTTTGCGAATAGTCTCGAAAGTTCCTTTTGGTTCTGCCACTCTGATTGTTGTGACGTATTTGCTCGCGTGAGTGGTGTGGAGCAGCTTAACTTGAGCGCCTTTGATACGTTCCGCACCCGGTTGGTGGTATGAGGTAGCTTGACCCACTGTCCTTTGTTGTGCGCCGCGGCTTGCGTCACATTTGAAACCGTGCACATTTGGCCATTCTCGAAAGAGGTGAATACTGGCCCAATCTTTGAGCACATAATGAAAAGGGGTTGGCATCATTCTTGTACTCACGTGGTTTTCTCTACCCACTATCGTTTATTTTTCTATCACTTCTACGAACTATTGCTACAAACATTTTTAAATCTCTATGCGTGTACTTCATTTTAATCGAGGTAAAACGTACATTTCGTTGTAGCTATAAAGGAGATATGGGAGGCTGAAACGGTACTTAAATCATTAAATCGCTATTTGTTGGGTTTTCAATATTCTTTATTCACAATTATATTATTCAATATTCTTTGCATGACGGTAAACAAAGTAATGGTGCCCTAGCATTCAAAAAATGTCCAACACAAGTATAATAAACTTCAACCAAATAGCGAACGTACATATATAAGAAATGGTTACCGCCAGAGGATGGGGGAGGGAGATCGTGTGCTTTAGTAGGATCTACGTGTTTTAAATAGTATGTTTCAGTCTGCCTTTTATGGTTTATCAGTTATGCAATTTTATACTCGTACAAAGCTCATTCAGAATAAAAAGAACTGAGAGAAAATTCAAGATTTACAACTATGAAAACATCTTGAACACATGGTTTTTAACCAAAATCGTTGGATTAATTTTTGAGAAAATAAAAATACAGCAAAACATTTTCTCTTTAATGGGGGTATTTTCTTGCAAATCTTAGCATCGCAGCCTTGGAAGAACTTAGGTAATAAGTTTATTATTTGTCCGGCTTTTCTTTGTTAAACAAATATTGTGTTTGTTAGTGGCGCCGTCAATTGCCAGGATCAGGTCACTGCTGCCAGTGTGTGGAAATTTGGTCCCCCAGTTCTTTTACATTATAGTGATTATAGTGTATCTACTGACATGGGGCTGTCGCTTTTAAACCGCTTAAAAACCGTCGTTCTCCAGGACCCAGGACCTAGGAATCGGTGTACCAGTATTTTCTTTGTTGGTTTATGCTATTCGCACCTGCGCGTGCGAAAGGGCGACCTTTTCTTTTAGCTTCTTAAAATGCGTATTTTAGGTACGTTAAGAGGATCTCAAAACATACATTTTAGATGAAATCTCTATGTTGAATTTTTGAATAGAATACAATACTTTCTCTAACTACCATAAGTATATAAGACAGAAATTAAAAATGTTTTGTGGGGGGGGGTTCGGAGGATCTCAAAATACATATGTAATTCCGCGATAATGATAAGGAAAGTAGAAAGACTTCTGTGCATATGGAACGAGTGAAACTACTGCTTTGTCTTAAAATTATGTATCATTATGTATTAATTTTCCCCGAAGTTACCAAGAAACTCCTATCATTATTGAAATTGAAATTATTTGTCGCCTGCCTTAGAAACGCGGATTGCTTTATCATTTTGAATCCCCGTGGGTAGCATTTAGTTGATTTAGGGCTCTTCTTGAAAAGAACAGCCTCTTTGTCGGGTTTTCTTAATTGTTGTTAAATTTAAGATAGAACGCGTAGGTAATAAGAAAGCAGATACCATCTACTGACGCTACAGACAAACCTTTAAATTAGCAACAATTAAGGACTGCCTTTCATGGTTGTGTGATGAAACAAGAAAAGGAAACAATGGGAGGATCACTGTTCAGTGCTGTAGTTCTGTTAATTTTCATATAATGGCATTTTTTGAACAACTGATATCAAAGATCAAAATAAATCCACGTGTGTCCTCCCCCACCTCTCGTTAAAATACCAGAGGAATTCTTTGAGGAATTTGATGGCAGCGCTGCGTCGGGAAAATTAAAAAAACATTGGAAGAGCGCAGTTCGTCGCTTTAGCTCTTGATTGGCGGAGACCGGTTTGACATGTAGTGGGACGGCCCAGGATACCCAACGTTGTCTGTTGCTTGCTGGAGAAATGAAGTGTTTTGGATTTTGTGATTACTAGTGATGGAAAATACCGAAGGAATATGAATATATGTGTACTGTTAATGAGTTAGTGAAGAGAGAAGTGTTTTGATATCCAGGTAAATATGGAAAATTGGGAACGTAGCATGAAGATGTTGAACGTAAGATAGATGCTGCATAAGGAAGTCAAAGTTATTTTTATGTCATGATTAAATGCCATTTGGTTCGGTGTATTTTAACTTCTTTTTCGGAGAGCTGCACTTATAATTATTTACCAATGCATCAAAGCCGAACACTAAAATCAAAATCAGCAGGTCATTAATGAAAGTGAGAAAAAATTGTAGACACAGTCCATCACTGAGGAAAATCATGTATAGCATATACAGATCTGATACATTACATTATTTAAAAAATATTCACATCTCCAAATAGGAATTATGAATACACCAGAAGCATGTGTATATCTTATGACAACTTCTGTCACTTGTAACTATTCATCTTGAACTGCTTAATGACTGCCCAGCAATTTAGTTATTTTTAAAAAGGAGCACTGAGAATTTATGGAAAAAAAAAAAAAAAAAAAGATTAGATTTTCTTATGCAGTTAAATTATAAATCTATTTTTGTATCTGATATTTATGGACTAATATATTTCCATATACAGTTTGTCAACATTTTTGTATTAGCCTTCCTTTGTACCTGACATGTGCCATAAATCCTTCAGTTGATGGCAAACTTATGCATTAAAGGTAAATTGATAAAAACTGGAAACTTCATGTTGCATAAGCCTTGAGTGGGAAACCCAACTACAGGCAACAATCGTTTTAAAGGCATGTTACTGTTATTTTCAGCAACAACGGCCCATTTTATCTTCAAAAAGTTGCCTTCTTTTCAATCAGCACTAAATAAAATTGGTTTTTCAGTCCAGTGTAGCATAACTACATGGACTATGCTGTAGCATAGTTTATTTTACAGTTAAATCTCTCATCTTTCTCTCTTACCCCCCCCCCCCCCCCCCCACACACACACACACATGCACTTGCAAAGTGCAAAATTGGTGGCTAAAAATTAGGGTTTTAATAGTTAATTGCCCTCATTTGAACATGTCAAGTATTTTGACATCAGTGTTATCCTTCTTTGTCTTTAGATGGGGTTTTCGTCAAACCTACAGGGCAGGGCTGCTCATGAAGCTCTGCTCTGTCGGCAGGATGCAGAGCTACGACTTCTGGACGTAATGAGACGTTGCCTTGCAAACAAGGTTAAATGTGATCGTGAATATGCTCTGGCTATTACTGCAGTGGCACTCCAAGGACAGAAGATAGACAGGGCTGAAGATATGGTTGGCAGTCTTGTTGCACAGGTTAGTTTTGGTTCTGTCATTCAGTTACAGTGGGAAAAGGCTGTGATGCTATGTTGGTGTATGTGGTGGAGAATGGGCGTATGTGTGTTGAAGATACTGTATTTACCAGAAAACTTAACCATCTTTGCTTTGAAGTAAGAGTTGAAGCTTTTCTGACGACATACAAAGTCTATATATTTTTGGATTTCAAGCCATGTGGGTTGTTGATGGAATGCTGACAGTTTGGGAACATGCATCTCTCCTGTCTTCAGGAAGCTGAGTTCTGAAGATTCTGAAGTTGGGAGAGGTATGTGCTTCTGAAATGTCAGTGTTCCATCAACAGTTCATTTGGCTTGAAGTCTGAGAACTTCTGTACATTGGTCAGATTATAATAATTATATCTACAACTATGTTAATGTTATTCTGTAAATATTGTGTTTGACATGTACATTATCTTACAAAGGATGAATAAACAATACAATATAATAATTGGATTATAATTGTCAGTAATACTTATTAATTTAAGGTTTACAGTTTATTAATAGGGTCAAGTTTAAGTGGACTTTTTGTTCACCCTGGAAAGATTTGCAGCTTGTAACACATTAAATACTTGGAATAAAGGTCTTAACCAACGATTTAGGAGACTTGAATATGGTTATGTATTACACCATCAGTGTATTTTGAACAATATTTAAAGCTTTTGTTTTTATCTGAATAGTGATTCAATGGAAATTATTTATTTAGTAATATCAATGTTACATCTTCAAAACATAAACTTTAGGTGTAGATTATTTTTCAAATATGCCCTTTGCCTTATATAAAGGTAATTACTTTTTAAATGGTGTCGTAATACATTAAACATATGTATATAAAAAAAACTAATATTCCTCTTCTCATTTGCAAAATCAAAGAATATCTGGCCTGGAAGGTTGTTGATTTTTATTTCAATTATCAGAATCACTGCCAATATGTTCTTCATAAACAAAATACAAATGTCCCTTGCAAACCAATTAGCACTTCTTACATGCAGTTTTGGTATTCCGGTCCTTTTTTCAAGGACTCACCTCACGTCTCCCAGAAGATAATGAGAGAAGTTGTTGATGCCCTTCATTGCTGGGAGTGATGTTGACGCCAATACCATCCAATATCCACAAATCCTTAGTATTTAGATGACCTGATCCCGTAACTCCAGCCAAGTAATGAAGTCCAAACAGCTCTTTTTTTTTTTCAGCAGAATTCTGTCTTTTTCTCTATTGAATTTGCATTGAATGAATGTTTATATGTTAGTGCAATTCACTATTTTTCTGAGAATGTCAGGATTTATGAAGCAAAACCAAATTTACAAAGCTGATTTTGCTTCACAAACTGGAACTTTACAGCCTGCCAGATGACATAATATCGCAAGATCTTGTCCTAACATTCCTTGGAGGTGCAAACTTTTTGTGCAAGGTGCCATTCTTTATCATGATCATGACTGTCTGCCTCTTGCTCTATATCTGTCTCATTTTCATCCTCAGACTCCTTATTTATCTTGTACTCAGTTGCACTACCATCTAGATAGGAACCTGTCTTTGTTTTGCTCTAATCTGTAATCCATTTTTCCATTTAAACAGTTACAGCAACATACATTTGGGGTATTTTTTACCCAGACATCAGAGAACACGTATTTACTGAGCAAAATAATGTATGAAACTGCTCAACTTACACATTGTTATAAGGGGAAGCTATTGATTGAAAGGTACATGGAAGGCCATTGTTACAAAATTTATAACACACTGTCATCAAAGTTATAGTGGGGTATATTTTACCCCAGTTGCGTACTTTAATTTGGTTTTGGGTTCTACATTATGTTTATAATGCACATTAATTAATAATATTAGTTTAATCCTGTACAATTGCAGCTGCTGACTTTTTTTTTGAATTAACGTCCTCCAACATTGTGTCATATTGGACGAATGAATGAAATGAAACGGGTGAAATGATGCTCAAATGAGCCCAAGGTCCATGGAGCTTTAAGTTACCTGACATTCGTCTTCTCAGGGTAGGGAAAACCTCGGAAAAAAACCTTACCCGGATAACTTACCCTAAGCGAGATTCGAACTCGCGACCTCTTGAACGTGAGGCAGACACGCTAACCATCACGCTACGAGGCGGGCGCAGCTGCTGACTCCATGCTTCCCCTAAATATATTTTATTGTGCTTTTGAAGGAATTTGTAAAGTTACCAAATTGTCAAATTGTGCTTTTCATGTAACACTGCCTGAAGTTAACAGAAATTGAACATATCTGATCTAATTTTTTCCATCTCCCCCAGCCTGTCATGGTATATACATACTTAGAATAGTTCATTGTTGAAAGATGCATATAGCTATCTAAGAAGATCAATCAGTTTCTGCAGTTAAAGTATTCAAATCTAAACACGTAAGTCCCAACCCTTACTTTCATTGGACAGCCAATTACTGCCCTCAACTTTACTATTTGGTAGACGATTGCAAGTTGCTTCTTCCTTATGCTTTCTCTGCTGTATTCAGTATTTGCTCCCATACTCATTTTTCTGAATTTTCCCCTTCTCTTCTCCCCTACTAGCTATCCCCCCATTTCTGTTGCATCCTTTTCTGGATTCCACTTTCGACTCCTGCCTTTTCCTAAACTTATTTTTATTTGTTTCCTTTTGTTTCTAATTTCATTTTTACCTTATTTATTTCACCCTTATTTCCTTTATTTCTAATTGGCTCTATTCTTTCCCTCCGTTTACTTTTCTAATCACTTACTAGGCCTAGTTTCATGTTTTGGTGTATCATTTCCTTTTTTCCTTTTCTGTTTATTTTTCACTTTTCCAGTTGCTCTCATAAGCACATAAATTGTCCCTGTATGCTCCATCTGTATAAATGCTACCTTTGATCTGATTCAGCCTTACTTAAGAATCTTTCATGTGTTTCTTAGGAATTACTCTCTTACTTCTCCCAATGACTGCTTCAATGACCCAATTTTCCCCTTCCTTCACTGCACCACATTTGCTTTTCTTCTAGCATCCCTCTGCATGGTTGGTTTCATTTGTTTTGGTTGATTGTCTGCTTCTTTGCTTGATCTGTGTTCTATTATGATTTTTTCCAGTTTTGTGCACTTTTGGCACCTCAGAGTTTGATGCACTCTGTCCATTCACCCTCTTGTCCTCTCTTCCAGTTGCTTCCATTTCTGTTTGATTTTTCCACTGCCTAAAGTTGCAGATGTGTGACTTTCTTCCTTGATTATGCTCATGTTTTCTTGGTTAATTAATTGCCTCAGTATTTGCCACTGCTCTTGTGATAAATTCTTATTTATATAAATGTCTTTCTCATTTAGTTTCTTTGCCTTAACTCTGTGTGTCTCAGTTGTGTGTTGTTGAATTTTACTAATTCATTTCTTTTCCAAAATCTTAAAGCATCATAAATCTTGTAATTTCTTATTTGTATTCCCAGTCTTCTTTTCAACAGTTCCTTTACCTCTTGTCTTAACGCTAATCTTACTTCTTTCTTCGATCCCTGAAATCACTATATTAAATCTTCTGTTGCTGTCTTCCAATTTTAATAGTGCACATCTAATTTCTTTAATCTCCTCTCTAATTGCCTATAATTTCTTGTATATTTCCTCTTCTTTGCTTCATTCCCACTCCTCTCCTTTCAACTCTTCCTTTTTTTAGCCAGCATTTCTAAGATTTTGAATTTTTCCATAGCTATGTCTGTTGCCAGCTCGGTTGCTATGTATTTTAGTTGCTTTTTGTTCCTTCTCTTGGAAGCTTCACTACTACATATCTACTCCTTTCCACTGCTTACTTAGTACCCTCCTTTGTTTATTCCTTGCAGATGCAACTGTATTGATGAGTTGCTAAATAACAAGATGGTATTTTAATTGATTCACTCTTTTGACATTGCCTCACCTGCATGTATGTGGATAGTGTAACACAAGTTCCCATTGGTTGTTTCTCTATTGTACCTATATTTACTTACTTATACTTACTTTTGTAGTACAATATAAATGTTGACCATATTTTTAAACAATGTTTCAATTATTTCCATTGTAACATGTTATAAAGGACAATAAAGGTTTGATTTGATTGAAATTTCATGTGAATACTGTCGAGGTATAAGCCCAGATACTTAACATTTGAGCTAATCTACAATTATTTATTAAACAGAGAAGGGGTTTTAAGGCCCTCCATTCTCTTTTTATGTGTAAATGGGGTAAGAGAAGTCTTGGAAGGGTTTACCTAAATGTTTGCTCCCTTTTCCACATATTTTGGAGCTTCAATTATTAGCTCAGATACAGTACTGGCATACTTACCCTGGATGAGTATGACAATGTCATCAGAAAATCCTTGGGTACGAAAAGCTAGATCATTCAAATTCTCCAGCAGATGATCCTCAACCATATCCCAAGAAGTGGGGATAGAACCCCTCCCTGTGGGCATCCTCTGCCTGCAGATATCTGCAGTTTCTTTGAATACATTAATGTGAATCTTCCTGTCTTCCAGCATAGTTTTTATCCACCTGTAGCATGTAGTTTATCGTATGCTTTTTGACTGCTAGGATTATAGATTCGCGTGATATATTATCAAAAGCATCCTATATATCAAGAAATGCTTCAAGATTTTGATGGTTTAGTAAGTTTTCTCTTATCTTGATCATCTGAAGAAGAGCAGTCTCACATAATTTTCCTTGTTGATAAGCATATATGATTGTATATGATTGTTGCATATAACACTGATTTATGTTAAGTGGCCTGTCTATTAGTGAGGTCATACTGAAAGTAATGAACAACAGTTTTTAAAACATCTCATCTTTATTTACTAGATAAACCAAGCACATCATATAATTGCAGACTTTTCTGTCACTTTTCAACATAGTCTCCATTTCTTTGCACACATTTTCCCCATTGTTCTGCAAGTTTGAAGATACCCTTACAATAGAACTCCGTTTCAGTTGCATGAAGATGCACTGCTTTTTGAATATCCGTCACAGTCTCTTAGTGTTGGCCTCACATCTGTTCCTTAACAGAACCAAAAGGATTGTAGTCAAAGGGTGCTAGGTTGGAACTGTAGAGAGGACGTGGAAGAGTTTCCCCACACAAATGTTCTGATCTTCTTGATTGTGATGCGGGCAGTGTGAGGATGTGCATTATACCGTTTCAGGATTTTCTTTCTAGGGCACTTATTGCGCAATGTATGACAGAGCTTCTGAAGTGTCTGAATATGGTGGCAGCATTTATGCTTGTCTAGGTTTAAGAAAATCAATCAGAATGTAACCCTGTGAATCCTAGAAGACGCTACCCATAACCTTCCCAGAAGATGGAGCTGTCTTAGCTTTCCTCTTCAATGGTGAATCCAGATGGTGCCATGACATACTCTGTAATTTTGTTTCAGGCTCTTAATGATGGAATGATCTTTTGTTGCTGGTCACAATACTTGTCAAAAAATCATGACCTTCATTTTGAAATCTCTGAAGAAGGTTTTGACATGGGATCCAATGGGCACATTGGATTGGTAGCCTAAGCTTTGTTTCATCTCTTGCACTGCACTATGTCCTACTGCAAGATGTGCAGCGATTTCATCCACAGTGGTATGCTTATCTGCTCTAATGATCTCATCAACTCTTTCCTTGTTGTGATCTGTGGATGCAGTGCGCAGATGACCACTATGAGGCTCATCTTGGATACTTGTTTCCCCATCTCTGAAATGCTTCACCCATCTCCTAACACTGCCAGCACCCATGCAGATCTTTCCATAGGTGCTTTCAAGTCTTAGGTCAATTTCAGCAGCGGAGTTTCCTCTTTAACAAGAAATTCAATTACAGCACGCTGTCAAAACAAAACATTGATGTCCTGCCGTCTTGGAAATACTGCCTGTGACGTGAATGACATCACAGTATGGCAACATGTAAAGTCTAGATTATGATTCTGCAGTTCTTTTTGTTACATATTTTTTCATTTTAACAGTGGGTTGCTTATGACTTTTAGTATGACCCTCCTAAAATAAATGATGCTAAGTTGATTGGTCTAAACTGCCTGATTGTAAATAGAAGTTGTGGATGTAAAGACCACTCGTACTGATCTCCATGCTGTCTGTACATAATAAAGTGCTGAACTGGTTCCAAACACTCTACATAGGAGTGATATAATGGATTCCTTTCTTTTTTCCAGTAGGTTTGGACCAGATGATTTATAAGAATCAAATGAACCTAGAGTCCAAAGGATTTTGTTGTCTTCCTTGGTGTTTCTTGTTTAAGGTTTGATGGAGATAATTATCTTCGGAATGTATAATTAATTTGGGAAGTGTGCTTAAATAAGCAAGCAAGCTGTTTTCTTCCCATTTTTACTTTCTCTACTATATATATATATGCGTGGTGATCCGGAGCCTGTCTGTATGACCTGTAATATTCCAATCTCCGTCGCCCATGTCCTTCTTGATTGTCCGCGATACGCTTGTGAGTGCCAGTCCGTTGGCCTGGGCCCTACACTGTGGTCAGTTTTAGGCAACGACCCAGTATCTGTAAATACAGTGCTGCGGTTTTGTTCCACAATTAATTTTATCAAACAAGTGTAAGGTTATTTTATTTCAGAGATTTTAGCCTTTTAGATTGCCTTATTTTTGGGCTTTTTAACGTTTTAGCATTTTTTTACTTTGTAGCAGTTTTAAGTTTCAGTTTTTAGCATTTTAAATGGAACGTTTTAATAGTTGTTTAGCTGCTTGTATCTATTTTAACTTTAGAGTTCTAGTTTTTTTTTTTTTTTTATGGGTGATATATTAACATTTTACCGTCCGTAATTTTACTTTTGGACTTGGGTCCCTAATGACCAATTTCTCGACGGGCCCTTAAATCCGACACACTCACTCACTCACTCTACCAGATATAGTAAGTAAAGGAAGTATTGTATTCCACCTAAAAATTTGATGTTGAGATTTCACCGGAAATATATGTTTTGAGGCACCTTGAGTCCAAAAAAGCATTTTTAGAAAAAGGTCTATTTGTGTGTTTGTCAGTCTGTGAACAGCATAATTCAAAAATGAAAAGTGTGTTAAAAGCCATATTTGGTGCTTAAGTTTGATACCTCTCAAGGATACGACACAACGATTTTGAACAAGATTCCTTTATCCTAAACTACCCTTTATATGGAAAATTTTTAGAGTATTTTGATGTTCTCAAAAATGGCTCTAACGATTTTGATTAAACTGTCATATGTATAAGATATTTTTATAACAAATGAAATGTATATTTTGAATTTTTGTGGCTATAGCCCTGTAGTAGTGTTTACTCTGGATGACTTTTGCATAACTTGTAAACCTAAAGAGATAGACCAGATCTTCTTACTATATGAAAATGTATATCATGCTAAATCACACAATTTATGTCCAAATAAACTTTTTGTAGATTGAACCATTTTGGAGGTGTTATTTGCATGAGTTTTGGAAAACTTAAACTTTCATCAAATGGAACGTTGTTATTAATTTTTTTACATGTTAGCCGTGGAAAGAGAATGGAATTTGAAAACTAAAATATTTGACTATTGCTCAAAGCCCATATTCCCCTTGCACATACAAGGAAATATGCAATAATATAATTTTTCAAATGTTTATCTCAACTAATACGAAGAAGATACAGGAATAAGAGTTTGTAAGAATGGTTAGTACAGGAGTGGAGAAAGTCATGTGAGTGCAACACATCAGTTTTTTTAAGGTCCCTAATGGATTGTTTGACTCTTTGGTCATAATCCTTTGTAGGTGCAAAGGATATTATACATCTCTTGATATAGCCTTCTCCAAGAGTTTTCTTTGGCCTTCCTATCATTTTAATCTGCATGGTGTTGTTTTGTCTTTATTCTGCCCAATCAAAAGTTTTTTTCTCTATTAATCAGTTTTCCAATTTCCTTACCTGTCTTGGTGGAAACAGTGATTTGGGAACAGTTAATCACCACAGTACAAGATTTTGATGACTTCTTATACTCTTAAACAGCTGAAAATACTTTAATTTTTACATTACTCTTTAATTTTAATGAATTGTATGGGCATAACATTTACATCTATGGGTAAAAATTTTAATAGAGATTACTTTTTAAATAACACTGTTATTATATGTAAGAGCAACCAAACAATGGCATATGTTTTTTCAGCTAGAACATATTTTAAATGCATAAGGTTGTATTGGTGAATAACATAAATGCCGCTGTCATATTTTCATGTAGAGCATTAGATCGGAGATTACCTGAGTGCAGTAGGTAACGATCCTGTTTTTCTTTGTATTTTTAATTTTTGTTCAGAAATTACACATGCCATTTTAAATACTATCAGGAACAGGCATAATGTATGCGTTTACTTAGAAGATAGAGAAACAGGTCAAGGTGCAACAGTTTATTTGATTGTGCACAGCACTTTTAAATATCTCTCCAATTATAACATGTAGGCAGTTTTCTATGTTGATTCTTTTTTCCGTATGGGAAATAAAGTGTCCAAGTAGTTTAAATATAACTGTATTATAGTTATTTTGAAGCATCCTGTATAAAAATAGACACTGGCCCAGCAGTGTGTGTTAATATTTAAACAAAACTGATTGTTATGTGGTAGAAACATTTATGGTTAAGCGTGTAAATGGATTCTGGAAAGATAGATTTCTAAAGCTGCTACTTTCTGTATGTTTCTTACAGCATTTCTTACTAATATAAGTAAAGAATGACAGAAGTGCAGCTGTCCTTACAGATGACAAATCATCTTCAGTATATTAATGCTAAAATGAAACTTACTTGATTCATAACAACAAGTGATAACTTTTGAATAAAAATCGAAAGAAGTTGTTTTAAAATATAGGGTGAAAAGGGATGGAATTAATACCGTACAGAAGTACCTATTTTATTCTTCAACCTACAAGCTCAAGTAAATGTAACTAAAATACTTTTTCTGGTTTTTAGAGTGATATAATTTATCATTATATTATTAAATGCTATTTTGGAGATTTAGAATCTAGTTTTAAAATAGGACTCTGCCTAATTCTTAACAGCTTGTGCTAGTTCCTTATTTATTTACTGTAAAAGAAAATTACTACCACACTATAAATGCATTGTTTAGCATGCTGTTGATTCTCATTTGAAACTTCTCCAGTGCCGACATTGATTCTCAGTTTAGACTGGCATTGGAACTAGCTGAAATAAAATAAGCAGGTAAGGATGGCCAGTCTGAAATCTTTCTACAGATAAGTGTGTAGAAATCTTAAACTACCTATTAGAAAGAATGCGGTAATTGTTATCTTTATGCCAAATTAAATTATTTTGTTGTTTAACGATGCTGTCAATTGCCAGATCACATCAGCATGGCCAGTGTGCCAGAATTTTGTACCGCGGGAGTTATTTTACGTGTCAGTAAATCTACTGACATGGAGCTGTCATTTTTAAGCACACTTAAAATCCACCGGTCTGGGCTGGATTTAAACCCACGACCTTGGGATCACTAGGCCAGCGTCTAACCAACTGAGCCACCCAGACTGACATTTTATGCCAATCAACTTACTGATAGTACTGCGACAAATCAATTGGGGAATTTCATGCCATATTGGCAAGTTGTCATGGTAGCTCAGTGGTTAGACCAGCCTTGTTGAAGCGGAAGGTCAGTGTTCAAACCCTGTCTGTGGCATTGAATTTTTTAGTCCTGATTCTACCTCTCAAAAACACAGTAGGTTATCTTAGTCTTATAGGACGTTCATTTACTATATTAATTCAGTCTTTATAAAAACACTCCCCATTGGGAAATGTTAGTGTGTTACTGTATAATTATAAAATATTTCTCAAAGCATTTCTCACAAATTTTTGTTGATGTACACATCTGTAAGCTTTCAAATTAAATGAACTATTCTTGATAAAAGATATGAGTGTAGCCTGATGTCTGATTGATAAGCTAATAGACAAAGTTTTCAAGCAATTTCATTGAGTCTGTTCAAATTTGACTAATTCATGCTAGTAATGCGATGCATTATCTTCAAGAGGGTCAAAGTATGCACACAATAGGCCGTGCCGTAGCCGAGTGATTTGACCATTTGCTTATCACCAAAGCGGTCTGGGTTCGATCCCAGGTAGGCACATGTGGGATTTGTGGTGGATGAAGCGGTTCTGGAGCGGGTTTCCTCTGGGTGCTCCGGTTTCCCCCGCCATCTCATTCCACTGGTGCTCCATCTTCATTCCATGTATCATCAGTGTTACTGTCTGCGGTGCTGTAGCAGTAAAAGTGGATGTTAAGCACTAAAAAAATGCACACATTATTTCTGGGATTGTCCTTGCAAAAGTTTAGCATCTTTAGGAATTGTTTTAAGTAGAGTTACTATTGTTTCTATAAATAGAGAAAAGTGTTTAATCATTGTTAGTTACATATTGTCAATTAAAATTATCTGGAATATAGAATCCGTATGGAGGTTTATGTATGATCCCTTTTCATTTATCTGTCATGATACATTGGCATATATGTATGCTGAAATAAATGAAACATAATATCATTTGGGAAATTATTCTGTCTTGGGAATTACAGCCCTATATAGCATTTTTTTTTTTCCTTTAGGCATGGAAAGACATGATGGAGGAATTGGAAAACACGGCTAAGTTAATAAAACAAAATGCTGATCTTGTAGAGAGCAAAAGTTTAGATAAGCTAAACTCATTATACACAGAAAAGCGAAGAGCAAGAAAGCAGTATCAGGAAGAGCATAACAAGATGGTGGCCCAGTTCACTCATGTAAGTGCTTTAATCTATTCTAATAAATATTTTTCATGTTGTGTATAAGTAGCAAGCTTACATACTGTATGGCTCTTATTAATGAGGGAAGTATTGAAATCGTCATTTGAAAATCTGCATTGGAATTTAAGTTACATGACTACTTTGCCCTAAAAAATATGCATACAAAAAATTACTTGCCAGTTTCAAGTCAGGGTTCTGAGAGTTAGTGCCAGAAATGTACATTTCCTTAAAGCTTGCTTGCCCCTAGTTATCCTGCGGTAGGAAGAACAGGGTAAATTGCTTATTTATAAGGTCCAAGTGCTTGATGACTATATCTGGATTCCCTCAAGCCTGCAAAGTTTTGTGAAATGTGCCACCCATACAGCATGATTATGTCACTGTATGTTTTATGTATTTTGTTCAGTGTAGTTGAAGTTGTGAGCAGTGAAAACTATGGGAAAACCAATAAACCAATTGGGGGAGATGTACCAAGAACTCAAAATACAACACAGAAAAAAAGTCATTTGTTCACGAGCAGTTATTAAATAATCAAGGAGATTTCACAAAATATTTTTTGTGTGTTTCTGGTGAGGAGGAGGGGTAGGGTACTTCTGGATGCTGAATCCATTTAAAAGGCTATCAACTCAACTGAATCTTTATTTAGAATACTGTTGCCTGTAAATATACCTCTCACTGTTTCTAAACTGCTTGAATAATTATTATACGGTATGTTAGCTCTACAGTTATTTTGTGATTTTTTGGAATTATGTTTATTTATAATGCTTTATTTAGAGTACAATTTATTTGTAAATAATTGCTTAAAACATATTGTGATGCCGGGTGTGGCACACAACAATGGACAGTCAGGGCTAAGCTACTTCACACCACATACCAGGCTGGCAAGCAAACGAAGGTGCTCAAGGTCAGGCTGGCTCACCTGACTGTTTGTGTATACGTGACTAACAACAATCAAGCGGTCTGGCAGCCAGCTTGTTTATGGACATTCGAAAAGGGTCTGGCTCCGTCGTCATCTGGTATAAAAGCTTGCAGTGCGCATGAGGGAAGGCAGTTTTGAGTCAGTCAGTGTGTCAACGAGTGCGAGACAGCTGTGTATGTGTATGGTACTGTTGTAGTGAAGAAGTCTTAATCAGTGTTAGTGATTGTATCGTCAGAGTTAGTGTATGAGAGATAGAAAGTGAGGAAAGACATTGAAAGGACTAGGTCAAGGCAGCAAGAAGAAAACAGTTGAGTTGTAATATCACGACAGACTGTAGACTGTGTTAACGTCAGTAGAAGAGAATTATGTTTTTGTGCAAAATTTTAGAAGAAAAATGAAGTGATAGAAAAGTAACTAGACTGATTTTGTTACAATATATGTATATTGCAGTGGCTAAGAAATCTGTAGTGACTAAGAATAACATCAATATTCGTTCATTGAATAAAAGTTATTTATATGGAAGAATTTCAAATTAAGTCAAGCAGATGACACCCTTCCTGCTAGTGTTAATACTACGCTTATTACACAAAAATTGGTACATCTAAATTTCTATGTTGTATAGCACAATAAGTAGAAAATTAGGCAAACAAGTTAGGTCAATGAACCTGCCCAATGAAGTGAAGCAGCTTGTTCAAACTGCATTAATATGTGGCTAGCGAGTGAAAATGTAGCATTTTTGTACCTCTGATTTAAACTAAAGGGAAGCACTGCTTGCCTTATTGGACTGGACAGTCCTCAAAGCTTGGGTTGTAAATAAGAAAGGGAAGTGACTCACGTGGAAGCATACAGCTCTGCTTAGACTACTTCAAGAAGAGCAATGCTGTGTACCGTTGCATTATTATGTTCATTTCAAGACCTTTGCAGTCGAACCTGGTAAATAATATTTTTGATATAGGTGCCATAGCCTATTTGGCATCTCTCATTGAAATTTCAAGGAAATCTTTGGCACGAAGGGTTTTATACTTCCTTTATTATGATGGAGGTTATAGTATATTCTGCTTATGATAATTATGAATAATAATTCATAATGCAAATAATTTACAGCATTACAATTTTTAAATTGTACTTTCCATTGGTTGTGTTGCATCCAGGAAGCAGCAGCATTTGTATTTCATGTACCACATTGGGTCGTCTTTAAAAGTGTTTAGATTTCAATGCTTTCCTGTCTGACAATTGTTTTGGAATTCCTATGTGGTCTGGTGGTTGGTATTTTAATCTTCAAATCCAGAGGTCCCAGGTTTGATTCCCAGCTGGAGGGTGGGAAGCTTTCTTTAGTTAGTCCTTAGAGTCTGGAAGTATAAATGTACATGTGTGTGTGCGTGCACGCATTTAATAATCAAAAGTAATAAAATCCAAAGATTACTGTAAACAAGTGAACATTGTTGCTGTTGAGCGATTGTTCCAAAGGTAAAAAAGCCACCACTATGACCTTAGGCATTAAAGGCAGCATTCAAGTGGAATGTTAAAAAAAGAGAAATATTGTGTTACAGTTAGAAAGCTATAATTTTTGTTCACACATGTAATGAAAATTCATTGTCACTGGAAGCATACAACTGAAACCCTCTTTGATTTTATACTGGCAGGAAGTGTGCTTATTTTGATTTAACCAATTTTTGGATTAGAATTTTGATGAATAGAAAAATCAACAATTTGAAGTGAAGAATGATTTTTAATGCCATTGCAGATGAATGTTACATTGCGGGGGTTTCATTGCTTTTTTTACTCAACTTTTAGTTCTTTATTTTCTGACTTCTTATTTGTTTTCTGGTTGAAAATTTGTCTTTTTTGATGTTGCATGAGCCTACTAATTTATATTAATTGCAAAGAAACAAAAACTGCAATACCATCTTGATATGCAACTATTGGGGAGAGTTAACTTCCGGTATGTTATCAATTTTTGCTCATAGTGTTCATGAAGTCTTGCTTGTCTTTACTCTTTACTGCTTTATCATAAGGCATATTCTGTTATTAGTAAGAGTTTGGGCTTATTTGAACAAGTATACATGTATTTGAGCATAATTTGTATAATACTAGTATTGACATATGTGATATTTAGTTGATATTTGATGTGTATTATCTGTGATTTAGAAGGCAGTGTCTCATTTACAGGGCACGTGTAACAAGTTTAATTTTCTATTATCTGTACTGTCTTAAAGATAGCAAATACAAGCAAAGATGCTTCATTAAAATTCAGATTTCTAAAGGTAGAAGTACTTGTGTAAGTGTATTACAGCATTCAAGGAAGCTTGTTGAAAGAGAGATATCATAAAATGGAAACATGGGAAGAGAAGATGTTAGTTCAAAACATGAAGCTGACATTGAATATATGATATGCATCTTGAAATTATTCTGGACCATGGTTCCTTGTCTCAAATTGAACATTTATTCCTTTGCAACAGTCCTTAACCCTTGGTCGCTAAGGACCTGAGAGACCTCTGTGCTTATTTAAACGTTCTGGTTTTTAAACAAATGGACCTAAGCAGTTGTCTGACTAGGACATCTAATATTACACCGTACCTGAGTGTTTGCTGGAGCAACAACCTTATTTATTTCTTTAGCTCCAAGAATCACTGATTGACAGTTACATGTTGCAGAGGTCAACCAAACTCTGTGCGTCTACTCTCATTACAGATTATTGATATATGTTTTTCCTCGTTAGTTGTGCAATATTGGTTTGCCATTGCACATAGAATGTTACTACTTCTCACGAACAGGAATAAAAGGTATGATCTACAAAGTCCCAAGGATTTGGAAGAAGTGCATCATTGACCTCGTGATGATGATGCCTGCATGTGTGTGACAGCTTGTATGAATCGGATGATTCCAATTTCTAAAGACACACTGAAAACAAGATATTTAGAATCAGAAACTGAAAAAAAAGAAGAGGATGAAAGCAACCTATGTTACTACCTATATGTATTTCATAGATAACATAGTATGCTTGTCAAAGATATTTTGCTGTTGCGAATGAAGCCAAGTAGGACTACCCAAAGTAGTTAAGAGATGTTTCTTAGTCCTCCTTTGATTATCATCATCATCGACACCACATTTCAGATTAAAAACTGTATACCTGAACATTGCAATTATCTTTCCGTTGAATTTGAATTTGATTTGGTTTAAGGGCGCTCAACTTCTAGGTCATCAGCACCCTTAAAAGATTCATGGCAATAGCCAGATATAAATTTCACTCAAAAAATAAAAATACTAGCAACAAGAAAAGTTTACAAAGGTAAAAATCAGTGGCAATAGCCAGATATGAAACAAGGTGATAAATATATCCAAAAGCAGACCGATAATTAAAAAAAAATTTAAATCCTCAAATTGATATTGCACTCCGCTAAAAAATTAAAAACTCTATCAACCGCTGTTTTGTCGTCCGCTAGGACCTCTGCAAGTCTGGTAGGCAGCTGCAGAGAATCCCGAAGGTGCGCTAGAGAGCAACACTCTAACAACACGTGGCGAACTGACAAAAGGTTGTCACACAGCGGACATAGCGGCGCAGGGTCCCTTTTAAATAGGTTATCTTTCCGTGTAGTGCAGTACAAATTATAATGTATACTGTACTCATATGTTTAATTTATCTTTGATCTATCGAGCAAGATAATGCTAATAGAGATCATGTATATTTCAGCGAAATGAAGTTAAACATGGGAATGAAGGGAAAAAAGTGGAAGCATATAAGTACAAAAATATACCACGGGCCTACTAACTCCGCACAACTAACGGTGTATTACCAGGACGTGCGTCTAGCGGAGGGTTATATGTTTTATTTAGGGAGTCTCAAAACGTGTATTTCAGTGAAATCTTGCATTGAACTTTTGGGCGAAATTCGAAACTTCCTCTCTCACTGTAAATAGATAAAGTAAAAATAGGTCTGCCTTCCCGCGAAACATGCTTAGTGTTGTCCCGTTACATTGAATCACTCTGTATACAAGGGTGTTTGCGCAAGATTTACTTTACGTCATAGAGTGTAGAAACCCCGACAAACGATGAAGAAAGAAATCGGATTAGTTCTACAGGCTGCGTAGTTTTGGAGCTTAACCTTTTTCGACTTCACAGTAACAGTTTGTAATACTCTGGGATGTGTGCACTGCGTTAGGAAGATCACGTGGCAATGAACAGGATCGTTAGTAGCACGTGTTCACCTACGAAACTTGTGGAACTTCATTCTTTTACACGTGAATCAGGAGGTAACATTCTCACGATTTTGTTCACGTGAGTCTGTCCTAAAATCAATTGGAAGTAAGCCCCAACTAGAGCTGTTTTAACAGCGAACGCACAGGAAGGGCGAGGAGTGGCACACTGGAAATGCTCGTTTTGAGATCCCCCAAAATAAAAATGTATTTTAGAACAATTTCCGTGTGTCTGTGGACAGCATTACTCAAAAACGAAAAATCGGTGTGGTGTAAAACTTGGTATTCAAGTTCGGTATCTTGTAAGCATGCGACATGAAGATTTTCAAGAAAATCTTCCCGCACCAACCTACCCCTTACATGGAAAATTTTTCAAACATTTTGATTTTCTCAAAAATGACGTGATATTGATTAAATTATATGTTTGAGCTTTTTATGACGAATGAAATGTGTTTCTTGAATTTTCTGGGAATTGTCTCTAAATGACTTGTAAACAGAGAAGATCTTGCTACACATACGATGTAATCTCATTAAAGTACACAATTTATGTAAAATGTTTAGTGGAGTTTACCATTTCCGAGGTATTCCTTGTTATTGGTATGAATTTTCCAATACTGCTTTTCTCTAGTCACTCAAGGAGAACGACATTTCAAAGCCCTCATATAGCAACCAGGTCTGAAAATACTTGACTATCGTTTAAGCGTGCTATATTCCCCTATCCCATTGTGCCTGTAAGGAAATACATAATAAAACCATTTCTACAAATGTTTATCCATATTAATGTGAAGTGCATAGAAGAACAAACGTTTCTAAGAATAGTTTATTCAAGAAAGGACAGAGAAAGGAGTTAGAATGTAGCACTATATATTAATTTTGTAATACAGCATACGTAGGAGGGGGTGGAATTTCGATAGGATGGATAGGTCGACTAAGGATATATTTTCGTCAAAACTACAGAGGTCCAAATACATGTGAACCGCTACGCCGTGATATTCCACTGCGAATGCGGAAATACGATGGCAACTGATATACACAAGGTCACGACCATTACTTGTTTTTCTCTGCTCTGCTCACAATCGGTATTGAGTTGATGTGATATCGTGCGGCTGCATTATTACCAGTGTGCTTTATTATTTAGTCCTGCACTTAGTCACAAAGTGTGTTATGGCCCAGCATTTGTTTTTTACTGCATAGTATGTATTTATTATGATTTTTTCGAGTCAACAGTTGTCGCCCTTACATACGTGAATACAATTTTGCGTTTTTGTGTTTTTTTTTTGTTTTTTTTTTTTTTTAGAGAATTAACAGGCAGGGTGCGTGATTTTGCCTTTTTTACTTTCTCTACTGGTAAGTAGAGGAAGTATTGTATTCCACCCAAAAATTCGATGTCGAGATTTCACCGGAAATATGTTTTGAGGCCCCCTAAATAAAAAGGAAATTTTTAGAAAAAGGTTCGCGTGTGTCTGTCAGTCTCTGGACAGCATAACTCAAAAACGAAAAGTCGGTTGAAAACCAAAGTTGGTATTTAAGTTTAATGTCTTTCAAGGATGCAACACGAAGATTTTGAAGAACATTCCTCCATCCTAAACTACCCTTTACATGGAAGGTTTTTCGAAAATTTTTATTTTCTTGAAAATGACTAACGATTTTGATTAAAATGCTGAGATATTTTGATGACAAATGAAATGTATACTTTTAATTTTCTGGCTATAGCCTATGTAGTCCTGTTTACCCTGGTTGACTTTTGAATAACTCGTAAACCGTAAGAGGTAGACAAAATCTTACTGTACAAAATGTGTAGGTCTCGCTAAATCATTTTTTTGTTCTATGAACCATTTCGGACATATTCCCTGTTATTTGTGTCAGTTTCGGAAAACTTAAAACTTTCGTGAAATGCAACACCGTTGTTCATTTTTTATATGTTGAGCGTGCAAAGAGAACAGGATCTCGAAGCTTTAAAAGATTTGACTATCGCTCAAAGCCTACTGTATTCATATATTCCCCTTGCACCTACAAGGGAATAAGCAATAAGATAATTTGTGCAAATGTTTATCTCAACTAACACGAAGATATAGTAATAAGAGTTTGTAAGAATAGTTAGTACAAGAGTAGAGAAAGTCATGTGAATGCAACACATCAGATTTTTCAAGTTGTGTTCCACCCCTCCTCTATCTCCGTTGTCTACTTTGAAAAGGAGGCCTGAAGGTCCTTCTATTTGGGGAGTTCTGTTTAATTTTTATCTATTTCCAAAATACTTCGGATTCATAAATTATTCACATGATTATGGCCATAAATGCATCCTGGACCAACTTTCAGTAGGTTGATATTATACGACCCAAATTTACAAATGTGCGTGATTCAAGAGTCTCGAATTCATAACAAATGAACAGAATTTCAAAGGTTTCTGTTTTAAATCACTGGGCCTAACATTTACAGGCGGGGAGGTTATACCATGTATAAACACGTTTTCGATGGATTTATTGGCCAGTGAATACATATATAGAAACGATGTTCACATGGGCGGAAATACATTTAATATCAATGTAGTGAAGGTAAATACAAAAATCTGATGTGTTGCACTCATATGACTTTCTCTACTCTTGTACTAACCATTCTTACAAACTCTTATTCCTATATCTTCTTCGTGTTAGTTGAGATAAACCTTTGTACAAATTATCTTATTGCTTATTTCCTTGTAGGTGCAAGGGGAATATTAGAATACAGTAGGCTTTGTGCGATCGTCAAACATTTTAAAGCTTTGAGATTCCGTTCTCTTTGCACACTTAACATATAAAAAATGAACAACGATGTTCCATTTTATGAAAGTTTTAAGTTTTCCAAAACTCACACACATAACAAGGAATATTTCCGAAATGGTTCACCCTGCAAAAAAATTTATTTTGACATAAATTGTGTATTTTAGCAAGATCTAGATGTTTTGAGTAGTATGATTAGGTCTATCTCTAATGGTTTACCAGTTATGCAAAAGTCGTCCAGAGTAAATAAGACTACATGGACTATAGCGAGAAAATTCAAGATATACATTTCATTTGTGACAAAAATATCTCAAACATATGACATGTTAATCAAAATCGTTTGAGCCATTTTCAAGAAAATCAAAATTTTCGAAAAATTTTCCATGTAAAGGGTAGTTTAGGGTGGGGCTATTTTCTTCAAAATGTTCGTGTCGTATCCTTGAATGACATTAAACTTAAATACCAACTTTGGTTTTTAACCGACTTTTCGTTTTTGAGTTATGCTGTCCACAGACTGACAGACACCTTTTTCTAAAAATGCTTTTTTTTTTTTTTTTTTTATTCAGGGGGCCTCAAAACATATATTTCCGGTGAAATCTCGACATCGAATTTTTGGGTGGAATACAATACTTCCCCTACATACCAGTAGAGAAAGTAAAAAGGGACCTATGATGGTTGCTGCTTAGACGTAATAAATTGCAGTGCTTTATTTCCTGGTAATACGGAAGAGTTTATAAAGGTAATGCAAAATGGCGTTTCCTCACGCGAACAAATTGTAAGTTAGATATCTCGATAAATACACGGAGAAAGTTAAATGGAGCTTTTAATAGATTTTGTAGATTAACATTTTGAGATTAGAGACGCATTTGGCGGCAGCGCGTTTTCCCTTGCCGTTTGGAATTTTTGATACGTACGTCAGATCCCACGGAGTAGAATGCACGTTCTTGTTCCGATACAGCTGTCATGTTGTTACTGCCTCAGTAACAATATTAAATTATTGGTTTTTAATTTCCAAGGCATTCTCGTGCTTTTGGCTAAATCATTAATAGCAGTTACTAAAATCGTACCACACTTGCTTAAATTTGATTGGATCAATAAAAAAGAATAGTGTTTTGACTAAAGCGGTACCGTGACCGAGCGGTTAGGCCGTTCGCCTCGCATATGGTATTCCTGGTGGAGGAAGCGGCGCCTGGGTGGGTTTTCTCCGGTTTCCCCGTTACTTATTCCACCGACTGCTGCATCATCACCTTTCCATTCATCCATTTCGCCTGCATTTCACTTCATCCTCTTCCTCACTATTATATCTGGTGCTGGGCTGACCAACCACTTCCACGTCTTCACTTTGGTCCATAGGTTCTTCTGCTCCCGACAGGCATCTGATTCTAGGCACAGGCTTGTAAGTCCTAGGGGGTGTCAGTCCTCCATACGGGGAGGGTAATCAGGTGAAGCAGAAGACTTGAACTTTTACATGCTACATATTATGAAAACTAAAATAAAGCACCTTGTAACCATCAGATAAAAGTAGTTCAGGGGTGCTTTTATTTCACAAAGAAATCAAATGCAATACAGAGAAGCATATTATATTTAAACATTTAGTTAACGAAATTATTATTATTATTATTATTATTATTATTATTATTATTATTATTATTATTATTATTATTATTATTATTATTATTATTTATTATCATTATTATTATTATTATTATTATTATTATTATTATTATTATTATTATTATTATTATTATTATTATTATTAACATTCAATACAAATAAACGGCAGTATATGCACTGTTGGTAACGCTGTTTATGCCGAATCTGAAGGCACGATACCGTGATGAATAAGCTTAGTTGGTGAGCTAACAAAAGAATGAAGTTGTGCACGCTTTGTACAGCAGACGGGCAGAACCGGTTCCCGACACAGTGTCATCACATGCACTACGAACGCCGATAATTTGATTCCTCTTTAATGCAGCTGGACTACTAAGCCTATAATCTTCGCAAAAGTTAAAGGCATATGGAGACGGGCCGTACTGCAGACTCCAGCGAATCCTAAGCTTGCCCCTCCTACCAGCGCTGCCAAATGTGGTACACGCATCTCACATACTCGTATGTATAGAACCTCTGCCGGTAGACGCACTGCGCTTGGCAACAGCGCTCTGCTTGAGCATTGGCCTGCGTTCACATGCCTTTAACTTTTGCGAGAGGTATAGTGATGAGCCAGCGGACGAGAGATAACCATAGCAGTGGCATGTGGTGTGACTGCGGTCAGTTATTCAGCCGCTTTTGGTACGTTGTAACGTAAGCATTTTTAATTCGTCTTTGTGGAATCACATCCCTAGAAGATGACTCGATATACATTCCGCTGCATATATTTTTATAGTGTAATCTCTAACAATGTTGAATACATCGTATAAAAGCGTATGCATGTATGGACCAACATAATTTGATACATGTATAAAGTTAGAACACATCTTTAGGCTGCTAGAAAACTTCTTTTGGGTAGAAATGTGCTGTCTGTTTTAAGATTGCACAGATGGTCAAATAATGTATGGCCGCTTGTCAGAAACCAAGATCACTCTGTGCTTCCGAACTCAGCCGAAGTCGCAGGCAGGCTCCTACAAGCACTAAGGTGTTAAACTGTTCTGTGATTGCGAATAGTATTAATATGAATCAAACTTCAACGACACAATCGTTTCCTCAAGTTTAACACAAACGTTTACGACTCTCGAATAAAATCACAAGTGTAAGTGCAGGGTTCGCACGGATTAAACGGAGTGTTGTGGACTGTTTTCACTGTACGAAAGCGTGTCGAGAACAACCACCATCGTCTCAGAACCGAGCGGTTCTAGTAGTTGAAATTGGGATTACAGATATCGGCTTGCACAGGTTCGAATCTCGCACTCATTCTCCACTTCTGAATTGTAATGTTTTTGTCGTTTGCATGACTAACAACTGCGTAAATTGGTCTTTCTGCGAGGGAATTCCACTCGTCTTCGACCCAGTTCCATAGTTTGGCAAACGTCCTGGTTGGCGAGTGACGGGAATTTCGAAGAATCTCCTTCAATTTTGCCCGCACTTTTTCAATTGGGTTTAAATCAAGTAACCTTGGAAGGTGGGGTATGAATGAGATGTCCTCTTGCCCATCAAATCAACACTCAACATCCTTGATTTATGGACGTTATGGTTGTTCCATCGGGATGCCTTTCTCTGACAGACGGGATTAAAATGTCTAACCATTTACGTATTCCCTCAGGGTATCCAGAACCTTCAAACGAAATCCAGCTCCAGCATGAGAACAGTGAAATGAAGAATCGTATAGTATGGTTGTTTAATCTTGTCTTGTCTGTCAGGGAGCGGATTCCGGCACGTAGCCGATGGCTTATTGTGCGTCAGACCCCGGGAGGGAGGATGATATGAGTACCCTTAGGCTGCCAGAAAGCATCACAGGCGGAACTACGACGGTGGTAGTGTAGGCAGTTCTTCAGTTCGACTGAGTTCCAGGCCGCCAGAGCGCGCTACCAAACAGGTCCGGCTGATCAGTCAGCCCCTCTGGCGGGTGGCCACCCAACTACAGTGACCCCCCTCAGGCGAACACTGCATTTCCAGAGCTCAAGCTCCACCGCAGCGCATCTTACCGGCGATTCCGCTGACTCTCACAGCCTGGAAAGACCGGATAGAGGGAGAATGAAATGAAAGGAAATGATTCGGGGGATGTAAGGTAAATATTCTTTCTAGCATTTGTCTGAGTTGCCCGGTTAAAACCCCCGAAAAAAAACCAAGGTCAGGAAGGTCGGCCGCGGGAATCGAACCCGTGACCTCCCGGATGCAGGCTACAGACGTTACCACCTGAGCCATTCCACTCGGTATTGTTGTTTAAACCAACCAGTTGTCAACCTAGCGCAGTTTCGTGACCTTGGCAGCACTCGGAGGCATGAGGCGCTTCGAGAAAGACTATGGTATACAAACAGGTAGCGGCGGCGTTAAGCAAAACATAGCGAGTGTAAAAAGTTTTCGTACACCTATATTATTTTGGATTAGAATGCGTACTACAAAAACGCGCGGGTTTCAAGAAATGTGATAACATCAAAGACGTGAATACGAAACGCAGCCCTTTAGAAGCACACGAATAAAATCGCAATATGATAAACAGAAGCTTTAAAATTAAATACAATGCACCAAAAGATGGCACAAAAAGTGATCGTACAGCTGAGATTGTGGTTAAGGAAGACAACTGCCAAAAGTCAACATTCACTTGCCTGCCCACATGTGGAAAGCAGCGATAAGAAACGGAGCAGGACTAGTCGTCTGTAAACAAATAACAAACCATAGAAAAGTCCAAATGGGGAACAATCACACGGAAACCCGCGAAGAAACAAGGAAACTAATAATTAAACTGCACAATCGATGCATATCACTGCGAGAAATATCCTAACGTGTTGATAGAGCTCGTTCCATTGTACATGCAATAATTGATACGTTTTGTGTTCTAAAAACCGTGCCAAAAACTGGAAGACCAAAGTTGCTGACAGACTAAGAATATCCTACGGGAAATAGCAAAGGACCCTGAAATCAGTGCTGTGAAGTTAGCTGCAGGTCTGGGAAGACATGGTATTAGCGTATTAACTGAGAGCAATGTTTATGGAAAATCCGAATATCATGATAGAGTACGTCGGAAGAAGTTCTGGGTGAGTAAGACGTATCAAATAAGGCAATTAAATATCGTAAAACAGTACCGGAATAAAATACCAGACTTCTGGGACAGGGTGATTTTTTTTTCGACAAAAGTGTTAACAACTTTGGTGCCGATGGAAGACTTCTGGTGTGGGTAAAAGGAATACGGAAATACATCCAAAATATCTAGTGCCCACATGGAACACGGAGGTGGTTTAGTGACGGTCTTGGGGCGCATGAGCACTTCAAGTGTGAGTCGACTGCACTTTATCGATAGAATGATGGATCACAAAACATACGAATCTTCATGCTAGTGCTCAGAAACTAGGTCTTGAGAACCATTTTATTTTTCTGCAACACTACGACCCCGTATATACAGCTGGAAATACTCGCTTGTGGCTGTTTTACAACACGCCAAAGCAACTTCATACACCACCTCAGTCACCAGATATCAACCTTATAGAATACTTGTGGTCTATTTTGGATCATAAAATTAGAATCCACATCTTTTCCAGTAAAGAAACAGGCACTTCAGATAGAATAGGACTTAAAGGAACCAAAGACAACAACAGAGCTAATAGAATCAATGCCAGGAAGACAAAAGGCAGTTATAAAAGCAAAAGGGAAACCTACAAAATATTAAATGATGGTATCTTTACACACACACACACACACACACACACACACACACACACACACACACACACACACACACACACACACACACACACACACACACAGGGTGTAAATGAATAACACCGCACGAATTTTACTGGTGATAGACGCTTCATAGGCTGAGAGGAAACCTATGGTCCAGGATTAGAAATTACAGAACTGTGCCTTAAAATTGTGAGAGGGTACGTACACCACTGATCACACTGATCATGCCCACTGCAGCTGTAACGCATGATGAGAAAACAAGCGGGCGAATTTTGTAGCCTATTTAGCATATTGGTTATGGTGCCAGGACGCGAAGGTACACAGTATTAAAAGTGCAGGTTCAAATACCCGTAACCCCATATTTTTATGTTCTTTTTTCTTTCTTCATAAGCACATGCTTAATCTAATTTGCTTTACACGAAATATTTGTGTCGTGTTGTAATTTTTCATTTAATGTTTAAACTTTTTGTTTCAAGTTTAACTATTATTTACACTTGCATGACCTAAATGGTAGGTACACGCCGAGAATTTCGTTTTTACTTAAATGAGATGGTTCAAGCCTAACTAGCAGCTTAAAAACAAGTAATTAATTGATGAGCACTTGAAAGAGCTACATGCGATTGAATTATTATAAACATAAGTTGAATTAATATTAACATTACAATACAATAGGTGGGTACAAGCAGAAATAATGAACAAGTGCAAGTTTCCTATCTTGGTTTCTTAATTAAATATAATAAATTAAGCGATACAACAAAAGAAAGAATACAAGCAGGGCATGAGCTTATTATGCAGATAAAAATATTTTCTCTAATGGAATAATAACCAGAATTAGTAAACTCAAAGTTTATAAAACATTGATAAGGCCAGTAGTAACCTATGGGTCTGAGGTTTGGTCTTCCACAATGAACGATGAAAAGGCTTTGCGATCTTTCGAGAGAAGAACACTCGGACAAAGCTTTGGACCTGTACATTGTGGTGCACAGAATTGGAGAGTGAGATACAATCAAGAAATAAGTTATTTAATAGAAGGCCAATATACTGTTAGATTTATGAAATCCCATGGATTTAGATGGTTGGAACACCTGGAAAGAATGGAGGATGAGCGGAATCCAAAGAAAATGTGGAAGAGGAAAATATTTTCACGATGAAGGGAAGGCAGAACAAGGTGGATGGATAGTGTGTGGGAAGATGTTGCTGCAATGGGAGTCACAGGCTGGTGAAAGAAGGCACATGATAGAGCAAAATGGAAGAAAATAATACGGAAGGTCAAGGCCCAATCGGGCTGTAGAGCCATAAAAGAAGAAGGTACAGTTTTCAAAGGAACTGCTCAAAATGGTGACCTCTATCATCAATGCATATGCGATGGCAGAAATGACTCGTGAACCCTGTTGAACATTCCTGGTGTGTTGCAAATCTCACCATTGTCTGCAATAATGCAAGAAACCAGTGTCTATTCAGAATCAATTGATAATGAGTACATCGTAGTTTAAAGATGGCCCCAGAAAAGGAAATCCATAGGATTGAGATCTGGTGAATGGGGTGTCCAGGGCATGGTAGGACTGTCTCTTCCGATCCAGCGGTTGGGAAAGACTCGATTTGGATGCTTCCGTACGTTTATAGCATAATGGCAGGAGCTCTGTCACGTTGGAAATGCATTTAAGTGCAGACATCAAGCGGCACTTCTTCCAAAAGGGCTGGCAGTACATCCTTCAGAAAGGTTTTATAAGTGTTGCCACGCAGTCGAAGAGGAAGAAGGTATGGCCCAATTACGTGACCAGAAAGAATGTCAGCCCTTATGTTCACCATAAACTGCTGTTGCTGGTTCTTCTGAACAATGACATGGGGGTTTTCGTTTGCCCATATGCGACTATTCTTGCAGTTTAGAATCGGCCCGTCCCTGGTAAACGTGGCTTCATCGGTGAACACCACTGAAAACAGTCCCGGTGCCTGTCTTAAGGTCCATTCGCAAAACTGCCAGCGTGACTCACAATCTTCCGGAGTTAAGGCTTGCACCTTTTGCAGATTTAAGGGGTAGAGCTGCTCCACGTGCACGGCTTGCCATACATTTGTGTGGTTGATGCTCATTGTGTGTGCAATAGCACGGATGCCGGTTGACGGTTCCTGTTCCAGTAACGCAGTACGTTTTCTTTAAACTCTGGAGTGCGATGAATCCATCTTGTACCGCAATCTGCTTTATTTGGCACCACAAAACCACATTCTCGCAAACGCCGATCTACAGATTCGAAAGTAGTCCGATGAGGCTGCCGTCTATTGGGGTACTTTTCACTGTAGATCCATGCAGCTATTGCAAAACAACCTGCTTCGCCATACACTAGTTGCGTATCAGCTAATTCGGCAAAAGTGCAATTTTGCTCCATATTCCCAGAGTACCTATTTAACTGCTTCAACGCAATGTTGTTTGCTGAAGGAAATAGGAAATGAGACGCGAGTGACTTGAGTAGGAAACACATGGTGGTGTTAGTGTCTTCCAGGGTTATTAAGATCACCTGTTTGCAGTGTTAGTCATTTGTCATACTAACACACAAGTATTCAATGCCTCTTTTGAGGAATTGCAGTACTTTGTGCTATTACTCGGTTCAACGTTTTGTGAACTGTTTACAGCAGGTGAGCTATTCAAGGAAAATTTCTCTTATTGGTGTGGACAATAATAATTATAGCCAACAGACAGCTTCAGACCAATGGCAATACATAATCCTCCAGCCTAAATTATCAGATGTGAGAAGAAGCAAAAGCAAACAAAACTCTGTGCATTGCATATGACGGTCGTATTTTGCTATTTTAAAGCAAACGCACAATATCACTTTCAAAATGGAAAAGGAAGGCGGGAAAAACGTATCCCCTCTTCGGATTTGAACTGATTTCTCGGGTTTATTAGGCCCACAGTCAGTCGGCATAACCGTGCGGCCAAAGCACACGTTTTAGAGCTGCCCTATATTTCTGTAGCCGTTCGTTACAACCTGTTATTCATTGCAGTGGCGTGCAGCTGCATGTTAAGTCTCCAATTTAAGCGCTTTGGTAACGCTACAAATTAGAAATGCTTTTTCAGAGATACATCAGACAGGCTTTACTAAGCTCCTAATAAGTACTATTTCGATTTCAGTGGATAATACTGACATATTTCTTTCTGGTTATGATTTATTGGTCACAATCTCTAATTACTTTGAATACGTATATATTACGTATAATTTGAATACGTCGTAGAACTTAACTTGACTTCATAGACCATTGGTTTCATATCCCAAAGTGATTGTCTATGAACACTTACCAGTAAAATTCGTGCGATGTTATTCATTTACACTCTGTATACACACATACCCACGGAGATATACGAGGGCTGTCCAGAAAGTAATCTCTGTTTTGAAATAAAAATTAAACCACTTGATGTATAAAAAATGTATTATATATGAAAACAACATTTTTTCTATTTTTCCATATATTCACCGAACAAATTCAAGCATTTGTCATACCTTTCAACAGTCTTTGAAATACCCTCTGCATAAAACTCTGCCGCCTGTGAACGTAGCCAACCTATCACGGCGTGATGAAGTTCTTCGTCATTGGCGAAGCGCTGAGATGTAAGCCACTGTTTCATGTATGGGAACAGATGAAAATCACTGGGAGCTAAGTCCGGGCTATAGGGGGGATGGTGAAAAACGTGTCATTAGAAACCGGCTAAAACTTCATTTGTTGTTGGAGCTGTGTGCGGGCTAGCGTTGCCATGCAGAAACACAACACCAGATGTTAGAAGACCTCGATGCTTGTTTTGGATTGCCCTTCTTAGTCTTCTCAATGTTTCACAGTAGGCTTCAGATTTGACAGTTGCGCCACGTTCCATAAATTCAACGAGTAAGATGCCCTTAACATCCCAAAAAAACCGTAGCCATGACGTTCCTCGCAGACAAGGTTTGGCTGGCTTTCTTTGGCTTGCTTGGAAAGGCGGTATGTCCCCATTGCATTGACTCGTTTTGTCTCAACATTCACGTAGGCCACCCAAGTCTCATCACCAATAACAATTCTGTTCAAAAATGCTTCTCCTTCAATGGCATACTGACAAAGAAAATCTATGGCAGAACTCATTCTTTTGATTTTGTGTTCGTCGGTTAAATATGAGAGCGCCTTTTCCAAGGTCCTTCCTATTTTCTCTGGTGTACCGCAAGGAAGCGTACTAGGCCCCTAATTACTATATATGGTATATACCGCGGATTTTCCTAGTCATCCTCAACTCACCATCGCTCACTATGCCGATGACGTGGCGGCTCTGAGTGTGGGTACTTGTGCTGTGAGTGCTAGCCACCTCCAGGACTTCTGCAATCAAATTCAGCCTTGGTGCCGACGTTGGAGAGTTACTATGAACGCTCATAAGTCCGGAGTTGTGAAGTTCACTTACAAAAAGAACGTGACCCATCATCCCTTTTGTATCAGTGGGACTCCGAGAAATTCCGGGAAAATGATCGGAAAGTTCCGTTACCGTGAACCGACGGTTCTCAGGAACTTCTCCATCCTCGTTCACCAGACCATCATTGACAAGAGTAGCCTACCACTTCTGCTTTCTTCATGAATATTTGTTCTTCCGTTTTTAAAAAATCGTACCCATTGACGGACAACATCTTCACTCATAATGTTAGGACCATAGACCATATACTGCACACAATTCATGATGAATTTCGGCTGCTGAGTGATGTTTTGCCAAAAGAAATCATATAACACCACTCACCTCACACTTGGCGGGATTTTCTATCGTAGCGCTCATGTTTTGAGGTTGTATCTTTCAAACGCGCCACAGTACGATGCTCTCCCTTAGACAGCTAGAAGCGCACTGATCACTGCACGCACTGATGTGTAGATGACGGCGCTACCACCACCATTTTCCGCGCTAAGCACGAACGGCGGTTACTTTCTCGCAGCCCTCGCATATATTCGTATGTATTTGACTGAACTGTTCCTAAACGGCTGGACGGATTTTTGTGACATTTTATGTGTGTAATAAAGGTGATTCGAAAATGGTTTAGATTCAAAATATGGCCCGATAGAACATGTTCCTTTTAATTAATTTATGTGTTGTTGATCTTTGGATGGTTTAGCTTCACAGTAGGATCCGTCAAGTAGCGCTGCGATAGCGTTTTAGAATTTCTGGTATTTGTTGCTGCGATCGGATTCTAGGAAATTTTTGCCATAGCTGAGCGTTGATATTACATGAAAAGTGCGCACTTATTGAGAACAAGTAATTAAAAGTGTAATTAACAAATACACATTGTGCAAATGAGTAAGGTGCAGTATAAAGGTGACTATTTTACATGATTTTCCATGAATTCCAATGATGCAGTTAAGAAATAGACATTGTGCAAATTGTGCTAGAGCCTTGTAGTACGTTTTTTATACAGTAATATAATCACGTAACTACAACAAACATGCCCATCTTTCCGCTACAGTGCATGCGCAGTGGCGACTTCCAACCCAAAAGAGAAGCGCAATTAGCGTTTTTAGCGTTTTTTCCCCTCTCTTTTACATTGAAATGTTGACACTGCATTAAACCACAGAAACAGATTAACGGATTGTACATCGCTGGAAATACATATAACGAGGCGTTAATAAAGATTGAGAATATTTGTATTCTCATTTCGAATATGGCACTTATTCATTTTAGCATGCCATCGCCTACCGCCAGTTCACTGGATTTACCTGGAATGCCACCACATAACTGGTGATTGAAGATTGATTCACCAATAAAGTTGCTTCGAAATTTGAATGCACTAAAGCTATGCTATGGCACGCAATTGGTCATTCATAAAAAAATGGACAATGTTCTGGAAGCTACCATTTTAAAGGGCAAATTTCAAGGCGAAGTTATACCACGGATCCCAATGATTCCTTCAGACTCGCCCATTCTATTCAAACGTGTGCAATTACGAATTTGTTTGGCATTCACAATGACTATTAATGGGTCACAAGGCCAAACAATGTCAATTTGTAGGTTGGATCTACAAAATCCGGGCTTTTTGCATGCCCAGTTATATGTTGCATGTTCAAGGGTGGCAAACCATCAAGTTTGTTCGTTTATACCCCTCAGAGATTAACTGATAAAATAGCATTAAGATAAAAAACACATTTTATTGTTAATAAAGTAAAACCTGTCTTCAGCGCAATCGAACGGGACTCTCGAACATTTCCGTTAAAGGCAGATTTCCGCTTAACGAAAGTAGGTCCAGGCTATTTAGAAAATTAAACCATTAACATGCATAAATGTACAGTGTGAGGTAAAAAAATCTACGCACATTATTCTGTTGTGCGTATTTAGATATGTGTGCTGTAATATATACATGTAATACACACCAAAAGATAATGAACGAAAAGTAGACATGTACACAATTCATTTATTTTTTCCAGTAGTCCAGGAGAGCTTTCTGGGCACATTGCTGCTGAACTCCTCGACTTCCACAAACTCTTTGGCCTGAGAAATCACACCAAACATATCTGAGTCATTTGGCAATAGGGCAAATTGTGGCAGTTCCTTTAAACTTTTTGACAGCGTCCCGATAATTCTTAGCTACACTTTTCTTCCAACTAAGGGACATATTCCTAGTCATCTTCCTCCGGCTTCTCTTCTATCCAACTTTACATATTCTCAATTAAGACATCCATATCAACTGTCTGTTAGATATGTTTAGTTCTTCCAGGTTTGTACGCCGTGGTCTAGAAGGCATTGTAGATACTAACGTTTCGCCAAGTACTGCTCTTGGCATCATCAGGGTAACACGATCCGCTGTCTGCACTGGTCAGAGTTCGAATGTGGAAGCAAAGACCGTTAATGTCCGTTAGGATTTTTATATGGTAGGGGTGGGCGGGGCATTGTTGCGCTGGCTACGGTAGTGATAGGCAGGTTTTATTACAACTGTTGTGTGTCTGAAAGTTTATCTATGACCGGTATCCATACTTTCTGTACAGGAAGTATTCCTTCCTTGTAGATTTCTATGACTTCCCTTTGTAGTCGGGCATAGTAGTTAACTGTAGAAGACAGGACTCGGGTTTCTTTAAGGTTGACACCATGGCCGAATAATAAGGCGTACTCTGCCACAGACGATTTATCCTTATGTGGGACATCAGATTGGGACATACGGATAAATCGTCTGTGACATCCACAGAAACCAGTGGGGCAAATCTTGTATTCACTCGGAATGGCAATTCTACAGATGTGTCCAAATCCTCAATGTCCGGATTCTTCTGAAGACTAAACTCAAGTTTGTCTTTGGCAAAGCCATCTAACTGCTCCCTCACGGAAGTAAAAATATCCCACTTTTTCTCCTTTTCCAAACCTTGTTCTTCTAATAGTTTAAGAGCTGCTGTCAGGTACTTGTAACTATGGACGCAATATAGTTCTGTCTGCAAATTATGTATTTTCTCCGGTAACAGAAGTTGCTGTGCCTTGGAAATTGCACCTGCGTGGGCTGGATCCAAAGAAAGCACAAACTTTATTTTTGTCAAAATTCTCACACAACATATCAGCGAATTCGATCCAAGATCCCCAGCTAGTAATTGAAATTTGAAAGGGGCAGGCCAGTGCTTTCCTTGTAGAGCACAACACGATTCGGAGCTTTCAGCAGAATCTTCTTCAGGGCAGAGATGAATTGATTTGCGATATTGTATTCGTTCCTTATGGATTCGAAAACCCTGTGAAGAGCATTAACCAAGCATGTCACATGCTTCAACTTAGGAAATAAAGGCTTCAATTGGTTAACAGCTGAAACCATGTATGAACCCTGGTCCGTAACCACAATACGTTTTTCAAACTCGATACCAGTAGGCCAGAGCTTTTGACAAAAGTCCATAATTGATTGCATTACTGTACTGGCATTGGCTTTCTGCAGCTCATACATTTTTAACAACATTCCCCTGCTAAGGGAAAAACTAAAATGTTCAAAACATATCGTTCCATTGTGTCTATGGTTTTATCCACAATGATCCCCACATCGCAATCAGACACTTTTTCCTTGATGCCTTGTATGATTTCTTCCCAAACAGACTCCATGTAGCTTTTTCTTCAAGTACTCTCATTCGGCATTTGTGTATTTTTCAAGAAAGGCTGCCGCGATTTGTTTGCCTGAAGAGTCTTGTTCATTTGATGCTTAGAGCTGAAAATGTGCTGTTTGATGCGATCCCGCTAGTGTTTTTCATCTAACGAAATTCCTGAATCACAAATAGTACACCGAATAACAGTTCCATCTGTGTCTATGAAATCTTGTTTGAATTTCTGAGTCAGAACAATAAGTTGAGCACTGGACACCTTTGGCATGGTACGATCTAGTAATACACTCGTTTAGCCAGCCTCGGTAGCGTGATGGTTAGCGTGTCTGCCTCACATTCAAGAGGTCGCGAGTTCATATCTCGCTTAGAGTAAGTTATCCGGATAAGGTCTTTTTCCGAGGTTTTCCATTATCCTGAGAAGACGAATGTCGGGTAACTTAAATCTCTAACATTTAACCCATTTCATTCATTCACCGTCCGATATGACATCACGTTGGAGGACGTTAACAAAAAAAAAAAAAAAAAAAAAAAAAAAAAAAAAAAAAAAAAAAATCCTTGTTTGGTAATGTAACAAAGGACTTCACTTGCTAACGCAATTACCAGAATGTTCTCATTCATGCTGGAACTACAGCCTCGGCTATTTCTAGTAGCTTCGAACAGAACCCGAGTCAATTTTTGGAACTACGCGTGTACGGTTACTGCTGTCTCTGCGTGACCTTGGAATAAGCGCAAACAGATGACGTCTGTCACAGTAACAAACTCTAGTTCATGAACAGTAGGCTACTGATTCTGGTGAAATTAAAAGGATAGAATGATATAGAAGGACGATGAGTCATTGTCAGTTGCATTATTGCGGGCTGCTTTAGAGCGGTAAAGCAAGAGAAAGGATTTGTCGTACATAATTATTTTCCATTGTTGCAGGTGTGCTTTCAACTCCCTCGCGGCGTTTACTGAAAGAGTTAGGCTTACCTTTCACATGTTCACAGGAAGCTGGGTAGATGTTAAGTAAAAGTTAAATATTGTATATTGTTAAAATTTTATAGAGTAAAATGGAAGGAAACTTAAAAGAAAAAAGGGGGAAAGGGGATTATGGGCATGGTTGGGGGAAAAAGGGATAAAGGTGCTCCAAAAGGAAAAAGTGTATGAAAAAATACCTCTTTTGGCTACTAGAAACAAAACTTCACACTGTGGTATCTTTCCGAAGAGTTTAAATTTATCCTAAGAAAAAAGGTACACACCTAAAAATCCCAACCCTGCTCTTAGACGGCACTTCAAGTTCATTAAAGAAAAAAAAAAAAAAAAATGTTCGCAGATGTATCTACTGCAAGTCCTGCTGTTACGGGCAGCGTGGACCTGCTGAGCTCCGAAGCGCGCGTTTGCGCTTAAGGGCACTGTTTGAAATCCGTAGTTTAATCAGTGGAAGGATATTAACTTTGAAATGAAGAATAATATATACATGTGATTTAATTTAGTTATATTTAAAATGTACATTTGCTAAATTATTTCATAATTAAAACACGGAAAATTTGGGATTAAGGTGTAAACAGAAATATGCAAGATTTGCACTTGCACGGTTTCCGTCACTAGATTCTTCATTACTCGTCCACAGCTCTAATTATTGTAATACCGCTGTATGGAGCCCTAGTGTCCGATTCATTCATTCATTCATTCATTCATTCTCTGAGATCCGTCATTAGTAGGAGACTTGATCCGAAGTGGAACTTTGTCATATTCTACCATTCAAGAGTACGGCCGTTCTTTTCTGAGTAATTTTACGTCTCTTTACAGAGAATCAAATGAAACGTGTTCTTTTAAAATGTTAATGTGTTACAATTTTAAGGGCATATAGGTATATGAAAATTATGACTTGTGGGCCATGGTCTAATAATCCGCAATATGCAAGTTTCTTTAAATATTTGGTGTACTGTACCCACATGACTTTCCCTCCTCTTGTACAAACTATTCTTGCAAACAAACACTTATTCCTCTATCCCTGTCTACGGAAATTATCTTATTGCTAACTTTCTTGTATGTGCAAGGGAATGTGGGACTGTAGTAGACTTTAAGCGATACTCAATTCTTTAAAGAGCGGTTCGTCATGTGATGGCTTTGGCATTGAATTCTCTCTGCATATTCGGGACAAAAAGAAAAGAAGAAGAAGAAAAAAAAAAAAAACAACGAATGAATGACATTTGATAAAATTATAAGTATTGGAGAGTTCAAACATATAACAAGGAATATATTGGAAATAATTCACTAAAAAAGTATTTTACATAAATCGTGTTTTAACGAGCTCTTAATTTTTTGTAGTAAGATTTTGTCTATCACGGTTTACCACATACAAATGTCATCCATAGTGAAGAGGATTTCTGAGGACATTTCCAGAAAATTCAACATATGCATTTCATTTGTCATTAAGGTTTCATAAGTATAACTTACAGAAATATGTAAAAATAAACGCTAATTTGTAGATAAGGTCATGTAAATGTAACATTAGATGTTTTTTTCAAAGCTTGTGCTTTAAATTTCTCCGTTGTGTCAGCCGGTTAAGATCCAGAAAAAGTAAAAAGGAAAGTTTGCGTGAAACCACTTGGCAGTCGTAGCGAAATAAACAAGCTGGTTAAACATACGAGAAACGTTTGATGTTTTTCTGTTGAGCATGAAAAGGACTTGCGGAGGTGCAGCTATAGGAGCCAGAGAAAGAGACGGACGTCAAAGACGTGTGTGTATGTCCGCATTTTTCTTAAGTGGGACACACATACTTGCTGTGCAGATCTCGTCACGCACCTGAATAAGTGTCTAGTGCAGCGGAACTGTACAATATCTGACCCTGACCCCAACGTTACTAACCAGCAATAAAACATTGCGTCTTCCGTTAACTTTGTGCCTCTTGGAACACGGTCGCTCGACCTCTAACCTGGTGTAGCGTTGCATATGGTCAATCTGTGTAACGCTGTCGGTTTTAATTACACTTTAGCTACGGTAAAACACGTAGAATGTTTTACGATCTCATGACTTTTCTTTGCCTACTGTCTACTTCCTGTTAGGCAATGTGTTGTCCAGCTTCGTGGTCTAGGTGTAGCGTATCAACTTAGCATTCAAGAGGTCCCGAATTCGAATCTCGGTTTTGGTTGAGCTACTTGTATTAGGTGGTTTTCTGGGATTTCCCCTTATCCCGAGATTACGAATGCCAGCTCTAGGGCCCCGGCACATTTGAGTGACATTTAAACCATTTTATTCATTCATTGTCCAATATGACCTACCTAGGGGACGTAAAACTTTAAAAAAATTACTAAAAACAAAAACCTGAATGTTGGCTGTTATGGCTTCGGTGTTTATTATGTTGTAGTTCTTAATATCAATATTCCAAATATGCGATCGATATTTTAGTAAAAATCGTCGACGCTGCTTTTATAACGTGTAAAATTAAGGTTTTTCTGTTTAAAAGCAATTAGACTTGGAAAAGTTACGTGAAAATTTTATTGCTGCACCCCTGAATAAAGAAAGTAAAAACACAGACCTTTTACTCGTATCGTGACGCATAACGCATATTTATGTATTTGTAATTAATGGGGGAAAGCGTTTGCACCGGATGTTTTAATTATTGCTTCAAAGGAAAATGAAATTTTGGAATATATACGAGTATATTAGAATCCGATGTTTCTAGGTTCAACAATAATCCAAATTCCAGTCTATTTCACTGCAGTGTTTCAATTTCCTTATTGCAAACGCAAATGCATTGCTGTTTATCAATGTAATTCTGACAGTAAATACTTCTCAGATCTATATACATTTCACACAATTGTTTGAGCTTCACACAAAACTCCTCTACTGAGAGGAAACAAATTTTATGCCTTCGACTGAATTGCAGTCGTCACTCATTGATAGCTCCTCCTAACCGCTAAAGCCAGTTGTAGATGTGTAGGTTTCGATAGAAAGTAGCATGTCCAAGGATTCCAAAAGAAAACGGTTTAGATTTGTTCTGTGATGTAGGCCTCATGCTCGTGAGAAAAGGACCAGGGCGTAACTTTAGTTTGTTGTAACGTGTCTATCTTTAATATATTTAATGTCTTCGTTTGTTATACCTACCTACAATTTCTTTCACAAAACTGATTCTGATTGGCCTACAATACGTGGTGAAGAAGATACGGGTTTTGCCATATAATTCTTGTGGTTTCTCTAAGAGAGGTTATTTGTAGAAGCCTTAGTGAGTTTTGATATATGTTTCTATCAGTATCTGCGTTGTTTTCGAACTTTTTTAAAACTGAGTTCGTTGTGATCAATCGCAACCCCATTTGCAGATCATCTGCGGCGAATTTCTTTCTTCACCAGTAAGAGCTTTGATTACATCTAAATGGTACATTAATCTCGTAGCAGTGTGATCTAACAAATATTGCAAGTCCATTTCTGAACAAGTGTACACATAAGGCTCTGGAAGAGGATAACATTCTTTTCTTTACCTTCTGCAAATATCTGTGAAAAGGATGCATTGCCTTGTCAGTTGTTTTTATATTATATTACCATTTTAGAGATCGGGGTGGACAAATATTGACAAAGCTTCCATAATGACTTTTGCTTCCTCAGTTTTGTTTCAGACTAGTAGATTAAGCCTTTCTGTATTTAGTGGCTCGTTTAGGGGGTTTTGTAAAATCCCTCATCACTCTGGCAGCATCTACTTTGTCTGCAGCTCGCAATTTCATTTCGGTAGCATGGGTTTGTATTTCTGGATCCACTTCAGCACGAACTTGAGTTCTTAGCCTTTTGCTTCGATCGCATGGCTCGATGAACGCCTTAGATGGTCTACCTGCATGGTAAGGTGAAATAATTGCACTAGCCATTTGCAAGATACCTTGAAGCCAGCTATTATTGTTTTTCAAGAATTTACTTTCGATTTCGTCAGCAGCTAGCCACGTAGCTTCAATCTTTGATTTAATGTATGAAAACTTGTATTTGAAATCTTTAAGCCAGTCCCCCGCAAAACTTTCCCATTTTGTTAGCAACTTCTCCACATACTCCAATGTTTTTTGATGCCATTATCATTGCCAGTAGCGTAATTAAGGCTTTGGGGTCTGCAAATAAATGTTGGGGATCCTACTTACTTATAAAGCTTAAAAATGGAGAGATTGAAATATTACATATTTACTCGCATAGAATAAGTGTTAAAATAACACTCCTTGATTAGCAACACTTACTGTTATTTTTCATAAATAAACAATATACACTTGCTAAATAAATAATGCACATAGTGGAACAAAATTGTTTCCTGTCGATATTCTGGGTAACTCTGATATTAACCCAAGTAAACATCTTTTTGTGGTATCTCAGGTATAATTCAGAAGCAATAACACTGAACAACTGGTTTGAACAATACATATCGATTAATGTTTATACCTGACCAAATTGTAAAATAATACAACTTATTGGCTAATCGAGTACATTTTGAGATACTTACTATATAGTTTGTTCGGTTTTATAACAACCGTATTGAATAAATACTTTAATGAACTTTTCTATGTGATTCTGGATGCTTTTGAGAGCATGCACACTTGGAGGTAAACTTGTTTCACACTTATAAGCAAGAAAGGGTAGGAAATGCTCACATGGTACACTTCTGTTGTCAGTATGTTATCAGTGAACTGATTCTGTTCCAGCACTTCCTTCTAGCGATTTCTTATGCTTGAATTGAATATAAAATGTCCTTTTGAAAGGCAGTCTGGGGGCTCCCGCACTGCGGGTCTACGGGGCCATTATTTACGCCACTGATCTTGCACTTTTTGAGTAAGTCAAAATCTTGTTTGCGTTTAATGAAGGTGGTTGCAGATGGCCCTAAAATAAAGTGAAAAGCAAACACCCATTCAGGAAGATAGCTTTTATATTTATTATAACCACAGCTTAGAAATAAAAACCTTATACAACAATTCAAAGAGCATATATTAAAAAAGAAAGGGGCGCGAAAGTGCGGGGCGCACCCGGAAGTATAAGTTATCAATTCGAATTTAAACGTAATATTTAAAACATTTTAACGTTACAGTGAATATTACTCTAGATGCTTTAAATAATTTGCTATAGAGAACTTTTGAAGCAGAATATGGCTGATTAGATAGTACATACCTGCCTAAGGTTAATCCATTACGCACAAGTACCATTAGCTTTGCAACAATGTTTTTATTCATCACACAAAAAGCATAAACTGCAGACGTGTAGCGTCAGAAGTTCTAAGTTAAGACACACCATATACTTAGCTGTTTTATGTGGAGAAATATTGTGTAAAGCGTGGCACATTATACTGCATCTATCTAGCATTTCATTTATGCCAGAATTGACTTTCAAAATTGGAATTTTGGATGCAAATACCCCAATGTGCGTCATGTTGCAGCTCAGTTTACACAAGTTGATATTTCCAACATGCAGCCTGAGTTTATTGATAGTCTCTGTCCATATGTTATCGTCTGTCGGACACAAATAGGCTGTCTCTTGAATTATCACCACTCCCACTTGTATTTGTTTCTGATAAAGAAAGGGACGGTTGTAGCAAATTGCCTATTTGTGTGTGCGACCATGCGCGTCGGCAGACTTTTTACCAGGGGGGGGGGGTGGCCGCATGTTGGAAGTTTGCAATCACACAATATTAATTCATTATTTTGTTGTCAAAAGTTTATTGTATTGTTGTGGATAACCGTATTAATTTGTTCTAAATAAAAGTTGTTCGTTACATCAAAATTAAAATAATAGTCTAATAGTCAGCAATTGTTGCACATTAAGTTCATTAGCTTCCAAGGGTGAACCGCGCCCACTCACCCCCCCCCCCTTCGCGACGTCCATGTGTCCGACAGACGATAACATGGGACAGACTATCAGTAAACTCAGCTGCATGTTGGAAATATCGACCTGTGTAAGCCGCTCTGCAACGCTGGGATTTAGAAATATTCTACCCTCCTAATGCGGGTTCGCGCGCGCGCGTGTGTGGACAGCATAACTCAAAAACGAAAAGTCGGTTAAAAACCAAAGTTGGTATTTAAGTTCAATATCTTTCAAGGATGCGGCATGAAGATTTTGAAGAAAATAGCGCCACCCTAAACTAGCCTTTACATGGAAAATGTTTAGAAAATTTTGATTTTCTTGAAAATGGCTCTAACGATTTTGAGTAAAATGTGATATTTATATGATAAATTAAATGTATTTTCTGGCTATAGCCTATGTAGTCCTGTTTACTCTAGATAACTTTTAAATAACTCGTAAACCGTAAGAGATAGACAAATTCTTAATATACAGAAAATGTAGATCTCACTAAAACACAGAATTTATATCTAAATAATTTTTTTTGTAGATTGAACTATTTCGGAGATATTCCTTGTCATTTGTGTCAGTTTCGGAAAATTTAAAACTTTCCTGAAACGGAACATCGTTGTTCATTTTTTTGTGCTAAACGTGCAAAGAGAACGGGATCTCAAAGTTTTAAAATATTTGACTATCGCTCAAAGCTTACTGTATTCTAGTATTCCCCTTGCACCTACAAGGAAATAAGCAATAAGATAATTTGTACAAATGTTTGTCTCTAACTAACACGAAGAAGATGTAGGAATAAGAGTTTGTAAGAATGGTTAGTGCAACAGCAGAGAAAGTCGTGTCAGTGCAACACATCAGATTTTGTTTGTTAGTGTTTTTATTTATGGACGCTCAATTGCTATGGATCTTAGCGCTCTATTCCATATTGAGCGTGAGAGATAGCGTAATTTTGCTCAGAGGCCTCCCTCTTTATTAGGTGTTAGTTTGTAAATCTGGAACGCGGAACCGCCTGCTTTACTTCCCTTCCGAAGGAAGCCATGCTAAGGGTTTTTGCACCCGAAAAAGTCCATCGCCTTCCGCCGTATTTGAATCCGCGACCTTGGGAAACATGCCAGCACGTTAATCCTGTACCACGAAGAACGGCTGTTTTCTGATGCATCTCTTTAAACTGAAGCTCGGATATTGAAGTGAGGGACATCCCGGACTTTTTGACAAGTTTTCTTCAAATGCAAGTTTTAGTTTAAATGCGCAACCAATCGCAAGTAAAATTTAAGATTTTCTTCTTTAGGCTCATCGTGGAACATGGCTTACCTAAAAGCCTGTATTTTGTCACGCAAAGAAAAAAGAATGTAACTAATAATAAAATAATAAATAACTCCTAGCGCAACAGTTCTTCGCGGGCCAAGGCTAACCGCCCGGCCGTTGCGTCCCCCACCTCTGCCCACTACAAGCGTCATGAGTGGGTGCAGAACTGGAAGGTGGGACATGGTCAGCGTCCCGAGCCCTCCTTGCCGGCCATCGCAATCTGGGGTAGCTACTTCTTTATCAAGTACTTCCTCAATTGGCCCTTCAGGGACCTAATAAGGTTGAGTGCACCCCGTGCCAGACCGCCCAGCGGAGGAAACATCCCCGCGCCGGTGCCGAGGATCGAACCCGGGTCCTCCGCGCCAGAGGCGGCGCGCTACGGAGGCGCTCACAACTAATAATACAAATGAAAAATCTGATGTGTTGCATTCACATGACTTTCTCTACTCTTGTACTAACCATTCTTAGAAACTCTTATTCCTATATCTTCTTCGTGTTAGTTGTGATAAACATTTGCAGAAATTGTCTTATTGTTTATCTTCTTGTAGGTACACGGAGAATAAGGCTTTGAGTGATAGTCAAATCTCTTAAAGCTTTCACATTACGTTCTCTTTGCACGCTTAACATAAAAAAGTGAATAACGATGTTCCATTTAACAGAAGTATAAGTTCCCAAAACTCATACAGATAACAAGGAATGTCTCCGAAATGGTTCACTGTACAAAAAATTTTATTTCGACATAAATTGTGTATTTTAGCGAGATCTACATTTTTTGTACAGTAAGATTTGGCCTGTCCCTTACGGTTTACCAGTTATGCAAAAGTAATCCAGACTAAATAGGGCTACTTGGGCTATATCCAGAAAATTCAAAATATACATTTCATTTGTCATAAAAATATATCAAACATATGGCATTTTAATCAAAATCGTTAGCCATTTTTAAGGAAATAAAAAATTTCGAAAAATTTCATGTAAAGGGTAGTTTAGGATGGAGTAATTTTCATCAAAATCTTTGTATTTCATTCTTGAAAGGCATCAAACTTAAGGATACGCATCTGTGAAAAAAGGCTTCAAATTTCAAAAATTTCCAAAAATGGATTTTTGTTTTATCAAATAGTATAAATCTTCTGCTTTATTTTGATATGCTTTTTATAGCCTTACGGCCTTTTTAACTATGTCACGTGGCCATCTAACTGATTGCCTGTAAGTGGCCGTGTCCATTTAAATCCATACAGTTCCATTATCCTTGCTATGACTTCAAACTTAGTTTTTCCATGCTTTTATTTTTAGCACTGTTTGCTCTTTAAAATGCTCCACACGATGCAATTTTCAGTACTTATGCATGAAATTTGGTGTACCTACTTAGAAATAATATTAAAAATAAATGATGCGATAATTTCTTCATAACGTGAATAACTGCTGAGTAATTAAATATTAAAGTTTACATTTTGAAATTTAAATGAAAAAAATAATGATTTTAAACTTTAAAATTTATTTTTATCTAAACTAGTAACAAGATTAAGAAATTATCTCATGAATTTGCTAACATTCTATTACAGAACATAACTGAAAATTATTAAGTTTTTCAGATCAAAATTGCATCATGGGGGAACCATTTATACAAATACTAAAAAAATTATAATAAAATATTAATATGTTAGCAACTAATCTGACTAAATGTATGAAATTTAGCACAGTTACTCCTCACTATACAGTGATTGTTGTGTTAAAATTTCAAATCAATCCAATGAAAACTGTAGATTTTCAAAATTTCACAGATGAGTACCCTTAAATACCACTTTGGTTTTTAACCGACTTTTCGTTTTTGAGTTATGCTGTCTACAGACTGACACACACGCTCGCGCGCTCACACACCCACCCACACCTACACACACACACAGAGAGAGAGAGAGAGAGAGAGAGAGAGAGAGAGAGAGAGAGAGAGAGAGAGACATACACACACGGACCTTTTTCTAAAAATGCTTTTTTTAAATCCAGGGGGCCTCAAAGCATATTTCCGATATCTCGATATGGAATTTTTGAGTGGAATACAATACTTCCTCTACGTTACTGTATGTAGTAGAGAAAGTAAAAATGCGGGATCCGGGAGTTGGATCAAAATAAGCGTTGAAATGCGAGATAATTAGCAATCCTAGCTAAATAATAGCACTGAGTTAGTCGGGTTTTATAATTTTAAGGCACAATGTAAATATGCTCCTTGCCTCAGCTTGCTGTGCACTAATGAACTCTGCATTCAAACTCATTTTTGGCAATAGCTGAAATACCCGGCGTGGTTTGATGATTTATACCTAAAACTTTCGGACTTAGGTTGCACTTGCCTAGTAACCTTGAGTTTCTCTGGAGATATTTAAAAAGTATCACTTAACACACTTAAGTATTGAATTAAAACTCTTAGATTACTATAAGGAATAAAAAAATAACTTAATAAATAAAAACACTATGCAAAAGTACTTATGAAGAACCACAAATACCACGGGAAGAAAAACCGAGTGGAGAAAACCGTGTGAATGCAATACGTTACATTTCTTTTTCGATTATATAGAAGTGTCTGAATTGTTTGAAGAAGAGTGAGAAGAGAAATATATGTGAATGTGTTACGTATAAGTAAAGGGCGTTAAAAAAAAAACTTGAATCTAGTACATTTGTACTTCAATCTTATAGAAAATTGTATGAATGTGTACATAAAAGAAGAGTAGAGAAAACTGTGTGAATGTAATATAATGCATTTCTATTTCAGACATATAGACAATTGCATATGTTGTTTATAGAAGTGGGAATGGAGAAAGGAATGCGTTGTTTTGTAAAAGAAAAGCGAGTAGAGAAAACCATGAGAATGTAATACTTTTCATTTCTATTTCAATCGTAAAAAAATTGTATGAATTGTATGTTGAAAGGCGAGTAGAGAAGGCATATTTACGTATATGATCAGCTGAAAGAAGGTGGAAAAGTAAGCTGTTATATGAAGTTCTAGAATAAATAAATGATACAAAAAGAGTCATTTGTTAAATACCCGACTTTATTCCTGCATCAGTTTTAATACCCGGTGCGTTTAGCCTGGCTAGTCTGCTTCTGCAGCGTAGTTGGGCACAGAAATGTTCGTGTTTGATGTGGTATTCTGAACCTGTGATTTAAAAATCTGACTTTGTCACTGTAGCTGACCTTTAACTGTGTTCAACTCAATCCTGACCTTGCCCGTGAAGTACTTCAAATTTGAGACGCGCTTAACGTGCTTTGAATAACTGTTTTCCCAAGCGTTTAGAATCTGAAGTGTGAAAATGGTCTCATCGTATTTGTTGCCGAGTTGTCACTCAAGGTCTTAGATATAATGTAGCCGTAGTTCAGGTCTAGATACCATATTAACTTGAATGTTTTGTGGGTCGTAAAAAAAGAACTTGTATCAGGTGCATAATAAGAGGATAATGCAAACTAGTTGCTTGTTGCTCAAGGTAAAATGTTTAGACAAGTTTTGTTAGGTGCAAAATACGTGTTGGCAAACGAGTAGCAATGCATACACGGTGTAGTTGGAGCTTTTAGAAGTATTCCTTGCCGTTCTATAGGTATAGGGGTCTTCTGCTCTTACTGAAGATCATTAATGTTGTCTTCACGAGTCTGAGGGAATAACTCCACTAAAACTTTGCTAATTGCCAGTCATAGATTTATGCTCAAGGGCAGATCAATTGAAACCCAACTTGTACCATTGGGTTCTCCTTTCCGTTTTTCTCGTCTCTACGTCTGAAACAGTTACTTCAACACTGTCAATCGTGTGGCGCCCCGAACAGTTTACCACAGGGCTAGGGAATTGGTACTCTCTGAGTGCAGCCCGCGCACGGCAAAGTACTGATAGTGCTTAGCAGGTAAAAATATGAGCCACACAAGCTACTTTTCCTATGTATAGCAAGTAGGGGAAGTGTTGTATTCGACCCAAAATTTTGATGTCGAGATTTCACCCGAAATATACGTTTTGAGTCCCCCTGATTCCAAAAAAGAAAGCATTTTCTAGAAAAAGGTGTGTGGAGGTGGGTGTGGGGGCGGGTGGGGTTGGGGATTATGGGCTTGGTTTGGGGAAAAAGGGATAAAGGTACCCAAAAAGGGAATAAGTGCATGAAAAATGCCTCCTTTGGCAACTAGAAACAAAACTTCACAGTGTGGTATCTTCCGAAGAGCTTAAATTTACCCTAAGAAAAATGAAAAAAGGTGCGCATCTAAAAATCTGGTGGATGTCGAAAGAAGCTTTAGCATCTACAAAGACATTCAATCTCCTAATAGAAACAGACTTACTTTTAAAAATGTAAGAGATGCTTAATGTCTTGAAGTATAACAGTTTCATGTGTTTTCCTTTTTCTGATGAGTGATAATTTGATGTAGTTGTTTGTAATTCAATAAATTAGAATAGAGAAAAGAGAAATTGTTGAATTATTTGAATAAACCAGCACATTTTTGTCCCCCCCTTTTTTTTTACTTTATGCGAGCACCTTTTCCCTTTTTTCATCTGAAATCCTAACACTGGTTATTATGTATACCAGGTGAGTCAGCTGCCCCTTATTCTCGAGTTTTATGCAATCCGCATTTTATACTCCAACATGAAAACATCGGCCCCATTACTAGGTTCTACCCGCGTATTTAACATGGATGTTAAACACTCGATGAAATTAGTACTAATATAGATGTTATCACATCGCCTTTTAATATATTCGTAATTAGACAGCTGATGTTTGCACTTCTGCAAATGTTCACTGGAACTAGCGAATGTTACATCTTAAACGGATTGTTTACCTCCCACGTTACTAGGTAGCTCAGTTGGAACGAGCGCAAGGCTCCGAAGTAATCTGTCTGCTATGAAGGTGGTTCGAGTCACCTGCATGTACTAATTTTTTACCGTGCAATCCTCACAATTTACAAATTATTATTCTGAAAACTGTTCTTATATTCACTTTTATTGCTTTATTTATGTTTTATGGTATTGTTTGATGTTTCTTTATTGGTGAACTACAATTAGGTAGTTGTTTAAACATATCTATAGGCAGTTGCAATTGAAATAAGGATCATTTATACACAGGGTTGAACACATCTACAAGCCACTGTAATATGCTGACGAAGGGTTTCTGGATTGTCCAGCTCCTCTGTATAAATGTGTTCTTTTAAATAACCCCAGACAAAGAAGTCAAGGGGTGTCAGATCAGGTGATCTGGCAGGCCAGGGGACGGTCCCTGTCTTCCTATCCAATGACCAGGATGTGCAGCATTCAAATGATTGCAGACGATCCTCGACCGACACGGAGGAGCGCCATCGTGTTGAAACCACATCGTCATTCGCTCCTGCAGTGGCACATTCCCTAATAATAAGGGGTGCGCTACAGAGGAATTCCAGGTAGCGTGCTCCTATTAGATTCCCCTCGAAGAATAATGGTTCAACAAGGTGGTCTCCCAAGATTCCACAACAGACATTTACACCCCACTGCTCTTGGAACGCTGCCTCCCTTACCCAATGAGGATTATGAACACTCCAATAGCGTATATTGTGACGATTTTCAGTTCCATTGTTGTGGAATCTTGATTCGTCAGAAAACAATATCCTGGATGCGAATCCCACAACACTTGCTACTCGCTCCAGCAACCATTCACAAAAGATCACTCGAGCTTCGAAATCTCTCCCGTGAAGTGCTTGGTGTAGGTGCAATCCGTAAGAATGGAACTTAGTGTTCAATATTCGCACTACAGAAGACTGGCTGATGTTCACCTCCTGAGCAACTGACCGTGTACTAGTATGCGGATTGTTCTGGGTGGCATTCAAAACTGCTTCAGCATTAACATCCGATGTTGCTGGAGCGTGTCTATGAGGAGGCATGCTTGCAAGTGATGCTGTTACACGTAGACGCCTTTCAACATTCCTGAGGATGTTTGCTGTTGGTTGCCGTCTATTCGGATATCTCTCCCGAGATATTTTCTCCGGTGTATTTGTTCTTACTTCTCCGTAGATCAAAAGCAGATCTACGTACTCGTCTGTCGAATACACAATGAAAGACTGACACAAGATGTCGTGCGACAGCATAAGTGTGGAGAACGCAGGGGTCGGCATTCACAATACAGTACAGCATGCCAGTCCAATGGCGCAGAAGTCATTATACCTATTCAATTACAAAATGCAGACAACAAAAAACGATTTAAATTATAATGTCCCAAACGCTCAGGGACTTTATAATTAGATTATTGGAATTCGGTTTCCAAGTTTTGATGAACAAATTACAATGCTGAGACTCGAACCTATGTCATTGGGGCTTAGCGCAGAGAATCCATCACAATCCTATTCAGCTATTTCGAGACTTACTATAAGCGCTTACCGCGTTCAATAGTAGGGCTTGTATGCCTGGCGCTATGCCATTCCCACCTCGCGAGTTTTCGGGCTTGATTTAGCCTTTTAAGACAGTTTTAATAATTTGCTGGGCGTTTTAATATTATTACTTAAATGGCAAAAGCTGTTATGCATATTGAGATGCACGAGGCGTAGTTCACGCAAAAATGTAAATAAACTGTTGTTTAATATGTCCGTTTTGACTGTACGGGTCCATGATGGATGAGGCGTGTCTCTAAATTTTTCGTAATTTTTGGCAGCCAACCCCTGCTCTAAGTACAAGAATCCACCATTTTCTTTTTGGCTGACGTTGTTAGTGTACTCATATGATAGGTCCTATTTTTCCGAGGCGTTTACTGAATTACGTTGCTATGTATACTCTAATAAAAAGTGTGTAAAATCGGCCGGAAACCGGAATTCGCTCTCAGTAAACGAGTCGTATGTTTTTGAGGTGTACTTTAGCGAGGAGTATGTTCTGTCCCTTAAACCGCTGTGCTCTCAATTTTGCGCATTCCTCTCTTTAAGAACGTCAAGCAATACATTTTAGTAAGCGCAAAACTGGACTAAGGCGCACATGCCGTTTGATGGGTGGCCTAACTTCCAAAAAAATAAGGCGCGGCTGACTCACCTGGTATGTACATGCACACAAACAATCAATTTAAAAATATCTTCCTATTACTTTATATGTAAACACGTTCTATAAATTACTTCTCTCAGCCGTTTGGACATTGAGTGGATAAGTTTTCTAGTTGTTTCTGCACCAGTTACACCATTCTGTAACAAGTAGCTGGTTTAGATGATATTTGCTGGGTATATGGTGTTTTCTCATTCTGTCTTCCAGCTATGTCTATAGATGTTTATGGGGCTGAGATGCGGAGATAGTGCAGATGTTTTAAGTGTGTGGAGTAATATATCAACCACAAAGGAACTATCTCTGAGGTATCTTTAGGGCCATTGTCCTGCTGGAAGTAGTAATTGTCACCTAAATTCAACTTCTCGGCACTCTCTTCAGATTGGCTTTTAACTGTCAATGTCCGCATTTCCCTCAATGAATACTAATTCTCCTACACCAGAAGCAGTAATGCATCCCCGGACCGTAACACCACCACCTCCATGTTTAACTGTTGCTTGCAAATTTTGAATATCCAATGCTGTATTCTGCTTCCTCCACACTCACATTCGGCCACCATTAAGAAATATATTTACTTTCGCCTGCAAATAAAACTTCTTTTCTAGAATGCATTGTTCTTTCCTACACATTCCTTTGCAAACACTAACCTGTTCTTTTGAGTTTTCCTGCCGATATATGGCTTCTTTTTGAGTACCCTGAATGAAACCCGGTGCGATTGATGAGTCGTCTTATTGTCCTGGGTGTTACATGCTTCCCATATTGTTCTACGTAAGCAGCAATTTCAGAAGAGGCAAATTGGGGATTTTTCTTCGCCAATTTCATCACCTGCCTTTGTTCCCTAGAATTTAGTTTCTGTAGGTGGTCCACTCTCTCCATTTATTAACATGTGGGTTTTTTAAATGTATAATGACACGCACTAATGAACGACTTCTTCCTAAGATGCAAGATATTTCAGAATATTACTTTTTTCTGTTAATCACCTCCCAATGATGTTCTTTCCTTTGCAACCCATTTTGACCTTCTGCAGTTCCCCAATCATTGCATGCAGCTCTAGCTGACAGGCACATTGTGGGCTACCAAATAACCATTTATTGTGTGTTTATTGTGTGTTTACCATTGCTGTACGAATACTTATGCCCCGCGTAAAATACAACCCTTGGGAAAATACATTTTTTAATATTTTGTTCCCAATATATAAGTAGGTACGGCAATAGTATGTTTGAAGTTCTTAGTTTGACAAATGTTTGCTTTTTTAAATTTAGAATTCTTCAAAATAAAACCTTTTCCTTTTTTATCGGTAGCTGTGCGAATACTTATGTTCATGACTGTACATTTACAAGATTATTGCGAATTCTACCAGTTTCTGTTGCTTTCACATTATTTGTCTAAGAGCGAGCCCAGCTTCTTCGTTAGAATTGGAAATGCTTTTTCGTCCTTTCATGCCTCCAGTTAGGATGTTTCCATGGATCATATTACTATTACTATTCTAGGTCTTCCATTTTTACTTTCTCTACCAGAAGAGGGAGTTTTACATTGCACCTAAAAATTCGATATGTAGATTTCACAAAAATACATGTTTTTACGCCCTATAAGTTAAAAAAAGTGTTTTTAGGAAAAAGGCGCGCCCGCGTGCTTTTTATTTTCTTTACGTTTACTAGGGTCGTTCAATAAGTCATCTACCTGAGTATGAAAATTAAACCTGATGATGAAATTCACCTGATTATTTTTCAATGTAGTCCTCCTTAACTGTAACGCACTTATCCACTTCACCTTCAGTAATTGAATCCCCTCAGAAAAAATGAAACATCTTGGGTGTCAAAATACTCTGTTACAGCTGCTTGACTGCATTGCTATCAGGAAATCATTGTCCACGCACACAATCTTTAAGGTTTCTGAACAGAAAGTAATCACTAGAAGCCAGGTCTGGACTGTGGGGCGGATGGTTGAGCTCTACGCCATACTCCTGTTTAGCAGCCTGCTATGTGCACGACGTGTTCGCGGGTGCATTGTCATGAAGCAACAAAACACCAGCCAACAACTTTCCATAGTGTTTCTGTTTGATATTCTCGCGTAAAACCACCATTGTGGAAGCATAGGTGTTTCCAGTAATGGTTGTCTTGTGTGGCATAAATTCCAGAAGTAGAACACCTTCTGAGTCCCAAAAGAAAAAAAACTGTTGCCATGATCTTTTCGGCTGACTGTTGCACACAAAATTTCTTTGGGCTAGGAGACCCCCTGTGTTTCCATTGCATGGAATCTTTGGTCTCTGGATATGCTGATGGACCCATGTTTCATTCTCTGTAACAGTTCTTGATAAGTTTCCTGGGTTTGCTCTTCACTAAATTGCTGACAGCAAGCTTTCCGTCAGGCGTCAACATTTGTGGTACCATCAGGAACTGACTTTTGACATCAAGACTGTATGGATAATGCTGAAAACTGTGCCAGCTGAAATGTCCCGTTTATAAGCTATAACGTTGACCTTAACAAGACGATCTTCCAAAATCATGGCCTCCACTTTTTGGCATATTGCCCTTGAAAATGCTTCCACTGGCTGACCTGAATATGGATTATACCGTTCTGCATTTCAAAACTTATTTTTTTAAATCTTATAGATGATCCTAAACGGATTTTTTGTGCTGAATTCGAAAATAATCTCCATTTTCTCCCACCACGTTAGGTTTACAAAATAATCATAAATAGCAGAAATGAAATTAATTTGTGAAATATAATACAAATTACTTTCAACAAGAAATTTGTATTAAAAACCAGGCCATAATTATAATTTATTTGTCACGAATCACCAATTAATAATTATAAGCACATTCATAACCTTACCTCAATATTGCACTTCAAATGTTCTCCTCTTTGACCTCGCATATTATTCAGAGCAGTCCCTTTTTAACATCCACCAATAGTCCACCATCATGTGAACACTCCACTTTCCTTGATACCTAATTTCCAAATTTTTATATCCTGGTGAAATCTTTCACCCTATTACTCACTAAAATCTCCTAAATTATCAGAGAAATAATTTAGATGGGAATGAAGAAAATGTACTTTGACACTCGTGTTGCGACCAATTTGTTTGATATTTGTAGCATCACTTTCACTGTTAACATAATTTGGGTCTTTTTTACTTCCAAGGAAATTAAAAAAAATTCTGAAAGTATTCCAGGCAACCTTCATTTCTTGACACACAGTATTCTCAACTGACTGTCCCATCAGTTTTCGAATTTGTGGGTCAACGAATACCTACACCAGCTTTAATTTTTCCATTGGATAATGAACGAAATGTAATGTAAAGGTATTTAAAGTACTTACTTTCCTTATCTAGAGTTTTCACAGATTGTTTCATTAAACCTAATTTCACATGAAGAGGTGGCAAAAATACTTTTGAGGGATCAATAAGAGGTTCACCCTTTATCTTTTTTTGGTCCGGTGTTAAATTAGTGCTACGTGGCCACTGTTCCCTTTCCCAGTGTACTGACCTAGCTCTGCTATTCCTTTCAAATAAGAAACAAGGATATTTTGTGAAATGAGCCTGCTGACTAAGTGATAGTCCAATAATCTTGAAAACTCCACAGGCTATCCATTGATTGTTTTCGTACTGTAGTTTTTGTATAAAAATTTAACATTTTCATGTGTCTCCTTTAAAAGAAAGGAGTGGGCAGCAGGAATGGGAGGATGAATGTTTCCATTATGAAGCAAAACACCTTTAAGACTTTTTGAGAAGAATCTATGAAGAACCTCTACTCTTTGGAATTATAACTCATGTTATAACATTTGAAGACAGCAGGGTGTCTTGGCAATACACCAAATTTTCTTCTTCGGCAAAAAAGGGACAAGTTCCTTTTTACGATGCCTGTACCACAAAAATATGTACCCTCAGCCAATACTTTCTTTTCTTTTAACCTAGAGCCTAAAACTTCCGCTGATTCTCTAGGCAGATTTAAATCTCTCATTAAATCATTAAGCTCACTTCCATTAAAAGATCTATTCTCATCAGAATTGTCTGCTTCATAAGTATTATCCACTAGATATTCAGGTTCAGTGCTACTGGATGCAGATGGCAATGTATCTGATATTGTAGATAAACATATCCAAGAATAAACATTGCATGTCTTATCGCCATGACAAATTTTTGTACGTCCCCTAGGGCGGATATAGTTAGTAGATTTTAAGAAATATAAAAAATGCTTAAATATAAAATATAAATATACTAATAGTTATATTATTTCACATTTTAAATAGTAAAGTTGAAATTATAAGCTGTTGAGCCTTTCTAATAAACGATAAGCACACGGTAATATTACTACAGTACGTGCATTGCTAAACATGTTCAAAACATAAAATTTTGAATTGCAAAAAATTGTGACGTGGTACGCGAAAAGGAATTCCAGCTTTGCAATCAGTGTGAAAATGTGATTCAGAGACGCTCATTTACTTAAAAAAAAGCGAAATCCATGCAGAACGGTATATCTTCAGTCGATTCGCTGCCTCACTTTAATTGCTTGGACCAAAACTTTACTTGGTAGTAGAATGATGAAGCATCACCATATACAGCATTCAGTCGACGGGCCCTTAAACCCAACAGACTCACTCACTCACTTACAGCATTCATCCTTTCATGGATTTTTTTTCGACTTCTTCCCTTCCTTTGTGAGGGACTTTATCATGGAACGAAGTTCCAAATCCCTCGTATTCATTGTAGACACGCTCGCCACTGCACTTGGCTATCCTCTGACGCTTGATACTTATCACGGAATGATTTGTAACTGGGTCTGTGACATGTCAAAACATGTCCCAACCTGCACGTGCAAGAATGCCTGATTTAGCAATATAAGATACTGGGGTAGATAACTTATTGAACGCCCCTCGTACGAGTATATCCACTGTTTTCGATTGAAATATTAGTAAATTTGAAGATCTGTTCCACAGTGTAAAGAACACACAGCGAGAACAACGTGCGTCAACATCTTTGATATGTGTACAAAGATTTATTTTTGGTTCTAATGGAGACTGCGGGAAGGGAATCTAGCATCACGGTAGGCTCATTCAGAACTGGAGCGGCTGTCCGTTCATGTACGATGGTTTTGGTGTCGGCCAATTATATTTTGAAAGTAGTTTCAGTTTCAACCAACCACTGCTATAAACTAATCGATAGTCACAGTAAAATAGCCGAAATAGATGATCGCACCTGAAGCTCAACTTCTGTCCTACTCTTTCCATCTGGGTTGGATGGTAAACAAATTGAAATGAAGGAAATTTCATAGATATGCAAAGAAATTAAATTGAATAATACAGAATAGACGTTAGTACTGTTTATGGACTTGTGTTCGTGAAATGATGTTAAATACCACTTGTGATGTTGCGGAACAGTTTGGAAAGCCCTAAGATAACCTTGTTAGCTATCAAACAGCAGACGTAGCGAAATACAGTCATGAAAAAAAGTATTCATACACCATGGTTTATGTAGAATACTTCATTTATTAGAACTAAAGATCAAAACTAGAGTTGATATTTGGTAAACTAATAGTATGGGGTTTCCTCCTGATTAAGGATGTATAAAAGGATCAGCCAAATCAGTCTTTTGCAAAAAGTAAATAAACATTTTATATCAGATGGCTTCATGCAATGGGGAAAAAGTTTTAATACATTCAAGGAAAATGACAATTTACATAAATAACAATGTTTATACTTTGCAGGCATTCTTCTTCTCTGTATTACTTCTGTTAATCTATTTGACATGGAATGAGTCAGTTGTTTGGTAGTCTCTGAGACTGATGTCACATTTTGCCATGCTTGTGATAGATGTTGTGTAGAGCTGTCTTACTTCATATTTCATGTTTTCTGACCATTCTTTCAAGTGTACTACAAATATATTCAATTGTATTAAGGTCTGTGCTCTGTGCTGAAAACTTAAGAATGTGGGGAGTATAGTACAACAACCATATAAGAACAATATCCGTTGCATGACTTGTGTCATTTGTTGAGGGTAGCAATGTGAGCCTAAATGCAAGCTATCAACACTTTTTTTGCAGATTTTCCTTTAGGATATTTAAATACTGGAATTTATCTATATTATCTACTACAACAACAAGTTGCTCAATACCAGATGTAGTCATACATTCCCATAACATAACTTCTCCACCACCGTGCTTCACTATGGCTTGAATGGTTTGGGTTCAAGCTCAGTATTTGGTTTTATCCACACCAAAGTTCTGCTTTCATTTGCAAATATGTTAAATTTACTTTCATCTGTGAACAGTACTTTGTCGCAGAAAAGTGTGTTCTTGCTTATATGCGTAGAGAAGATTCAAGTCTCAGTTTCTTGTTCTTATTGCTGAGTATTATTTTCTTCTAGGTACCCTAGCTCCATCACCTGCGCTACTTAGAATATAGCGAGCAGCCCTCAGTATGGTTTCCTTCGTTAACATACACAGGCAATGCAGAAGCTGTCAACTTAGCATCTTTTTTTACCATTCTTATTAAGATTTTTTTTTTCTCTTTGCGTTAGCTTCTGTGGTCAACTCTTATTTCACTGTTAATGACAGTATTTTTCTCTTTATCGCGTTATTATGATATCCACAGTTGCCTGGCTTCTTCCAATATCAGCAATTTCTGAAAATAATTTTCCTTTTGGATATTGGCACATAACTGCGCCTTCACACTAAACTGTTCTTTTTTTATCTTTGTGGGCCATTTTTCTGTTGCACGACATGCACCACGTAACAGAACCAACACGTAAGAGGTGCAGCCTGTCACCGAAGGCGTTCATTGCTGCAAACAGTTCGTTAGTGGTTTCTATGTTTACATTTCTAGTGGTGTATGATTACTTTTTTCCCTGTCAAAGAGCGCCACAATTTGGGTATTGCTAATTATCTTGAAGCATGTTTATCTAATTCTCAAGATTATGTTATCATTATACTGTCTATTTAATGGTGTATCCGTCTTGTTAAAGGCTTGGTGCTTTTATTTAATTTGATATGGAAATATCAGTAATCAATTTAAATTGTAGTACTGTATGAATACTTATTTCCATGACTGTACATATGTAATGGAAAAATGGTGAACATTTTAAAATTGTACTTCTATTACGTATTATAGCCAAATTTTTCAATTTGCAGTAGTTATTTCGCGAAGTTTAATGACAAGAAAAGGAGTTTGAAAGACAAGAATACAGTGGATTTCAAGTTTGAATGGTATGACTGACCTTAAGAAACCCTAAGCAGGAACAGTCACTCTGTAGTCAATAGGAAGTTGAGCATCACAGAAGCAACCGTCCTCCGAGGTTAATTCTCGGAGTCAAATGCCAATGAAAGATATCAAACGTTAAGCATCATTACCATCATGGGAAACAGAAAGAGATCTAAAACAGCGAACGTGCAAGGTAAAAGTCACGAATTGCAAAAGATTTTGAGTTAGATAAGGGCAAGACTTGTTTCTAAGGAACACAGGAAGGAAATAAAAATGAAATGTGAAAGAAAAGGACTAGTGACCAAACTATCCGAAAGAAAATGAACACACGTCTAATAGGCAAGGGATGGGGAGAGGGAAAAGACAAAAACGCGAGGTCTTCATTAATACCGCGTATTGGACTTTTAATACGCTTTACAGCGACTCTCATTCCATTTTACCATTTTGGACAGTCTTGCTAATCTTAAAGTTTTTCTCTGACATTTTATTTTTCACATCACTATTCAATATTCTTCTTGACTTCTTTTTCGTCAGTGCCGGTGTTCACCATACATTGGAGGGATATATCCATATCACAAGTTTTAGTATCATTCTCGTAGTAATGTGATATACATCAGCGATGTCCAACCTTGTTTCTTCGGAGACGCTTACGTAATTGGCTGCTATTCCTCACCCCCTCCTTCAGTCGGAGGGTGAATCAGCTCACAACCACACAGTCAGTATCCAATGACGGACACAAACAGGCGATTCCGTGGCAGTTTCTAAGTTATACTTGAAATTTCTGGGAATGTCCTTAGGAGATCTCATTTTTCTAGATGATTTTTGCATAAATGGTAAACAGTAACAGACCGACAAGAACTTAATAGAAAATAAAAAAAAGATGTGAATCTCGTTAAAACACATAACTTATATCAAATACCTCTTTTTTTTTCTTTTGAGTGAACCATTTCCGAGGTACTCTTTTATTTTTTTGAATTTCAAATATGTTATTCGTTTTCTTCATCTCTTGACCTTGCAAAGAGAGCGGAATTTTAAAATCATCCCAAACATTTCACTATCGCTTAAAGCCTACTGTATTCCCATGTTCCCCGTGCACATACAAGGAAATTAGCAATAAGATAATTTGTGAAAATGCGTAAGTCGATTAAAATGTAGCAGATAGAGAAATAAGCATTTGAAAGACTAGTGAGTACAAGGATATATATATATTTGCAAACAAATTGAACTACATATATTTAAAGTCTGTATCGCAATATGTTACGCGACGATCACTTTGTGTATCTTCTAAGGCTTCGACTTTGTCGCCAAATATTGATTGACTTCTTAAACGTAAGCAGTGCCTAACAAGTTACTAGTGAAGGGATGTGTAGCGCATAAGAGTTGAAAGTGGTTTCGTAAATCAAACGTAACGTACATATAACCAAACCGTCACTGCTACACAATGCACATATGAACGTTACAGAGTGGTACAGCGAGCACTAAGTGGAAGGAAGTAAATCCAACCTCCCCTCTTTCGCAAACGTTAGACATCGCTGCACTATATGATCTGAACCACAGCCAACGCCACCGCGAGGGGCTGAAGAGGGCGAGTTGTTCACCTACTTGCTGTTTACACACAATCGTATATTACTGGTTGAAATAAAGTTTTATAAAATGACAGGTTAATAGTAAAACTAGAATGTAAATACGCTCATGCTTTGCGAGGGATTAGTAACTTATGCTAAGGGATATTATAGCAAAACAACAGTGCAGATCTAAAAGTTTATACCAATACATATCTTTTCAATGTGATTCAAAGTTTGTAGATTTTCACTAATGACATGACAAAACAATTTCTATTGCATTAAATTGTATGTTTTGTGATAATTAGGTATGTACCCAAGTAGTAGTACAGCTGGATTCAGCGTTCTTGGCCCCTCACCTTGAGTGGAAGTCCTGTAGGCGAATCTATATCTTCTGTCTCTCTCGTCATCTCATATAATTCTGGGAATGAAACCATGCACAACAGGTGGGGTGGGGATGGGGAAGGTAGTGATGTCTGCATTTCAACAGTCTTTGCAAATTCATAGTTGCTTTTTCGTGTAGCGTACAGTAATTGAAGACATATTAAGATATTTGCGATAAGAAGTGAATATAATGAATTTATGAGACATTGGTCATAGCATAAATCAATTATGCTACCACTGTTTCCACATTAGGATCCAAAACATTACACAATCAGAGCAGCGAAATTGTTTCAAATGTACGGACATACATGAAGAAAAATCTAAAGGCAAAAGAACTGCTTACATCAGAAGAGTTTTTCATAAAAATTTAAAAAGTTCAAAAACGCGTATCAGATGCCACAGGAGCGTCAGAAAGAACAGTGAAAAGAATTGTTCAAGAACGCGAACAACATAAAAATCAGAACATTTTGGAACTCCAGGCAAAAAAAAAGTTCCGAAATGAGTAACGGATCTAGATGGCTTCGATAAATGTGTCGTTAGAAGAACGATCCATAATTCTTGTGTTCAGGAAAAACGTGCTTTTTTATTTTAATTAACATCCCCCAACGTAATGTCACATCGGACGGTGAATGAAATGGGTGAAATGATGCTCAAATGGGCCCGAGGGCCACGGAGCTTTAAGTTACCTGACATTCGTCTTCTCAGATTAGGGAAAACCTCGGAAAAAACCTTACCCGGATAACTTACCCTAAGCGAGATTTGAACTCGCGACCTCTTGGACATTTGAACAGCTAATTAAGCTAGGTACATTGTATAGACATTTTTTCTGCATGGACTGTACATACTACTTTACGAAGTAGAACGTTATGTGAGTAGATATGATGCTGACGCACCAATTTCGCTTGCTGTCTGCTGTCACCTGGCTTGGTAAATAAACTCGTTTTCAGCCTTTACATTTACTTCCTTCAGGGGCCAAGAACGCTGAATCCAGCTGCAATAGTAGTCCTGATCACTCCGCAGGGAAGCGTAGGGCCTTGGTAAAAGCACGCCATCGTACTCTGTTGTTTGGCAGTGCTTTAATTTCATCCCAACTCTTCCCAGCCAGCCCGGCTTCTTCCCTGATTGTGTTGCACCATGTTGCCCTAGGTCTTCCTGTTCGCCTCCTCAATCCCAGTCAAATGCCATTTGGGTAATGTCATTTTCTCTTCTTAACACACGCCCACCGCACTTCCACTTCCTAAAGTTGTTCTCTCTACTAATTTCGTGCTGATCTGCTCTTTTCCAAAGTTTCTTGTTAGTTATAATCTCAGGTCACCAGATACCCGTAATATTTCCTAGGCATCGATTTACGAAGACTTGTACTTTTTTATTGATTTGCTTTGTTGCCTTCCAAGTGTCACAGCCACACAATAAGATTTATTTTAATGTACCTACGACTTGTATAGTTATAGCCAAATCACTTTGTTCGTTATAAAGCTAATTTTATACATATATGTCATTAGCAATATGCACTAAAGCTACGCTGGCGAACTTCACTCCTTCGTGGACGGAAACGTTATGGCTTCTGCGCATACATGATCACGCAATCCCCCCCCCCCCCGCCCACACCATCAGCATTTCAGGTGAAGAGTTGCCACTGCGCAGCTAGGGGAATTGTTCTTGTCTTGCCTCACGAGCTATACTATTAGCGCAGTGACAACTCTTCACCTGAAATGCTGATGGCGGGGGAATTGCGCAGAAGTTATATTTTCCCGCTCTCAGCCGTTGCAGAGAGGGAGGGAAGGAAAGTAACTTTCCCTATGCTTAATATTAAATATTAAATTTTATTCATCTCTCACCTCACGACCTGTACTATATTGTCGCGGCGGCGCGAACAAAGGAGGATCGAGTGTAACTTACACCACTGATTGCAAGCGCCGGACGGTAAACAACGCAAGCAACGGGTGGCGCTGTTGCACACATTCTTAGAAGCGTACAACGTGCAATAGTTTGTTTACGGGAAGCTTCGAGAAACTCCGGTTTCCAGAAAAGTCGCCGGTAATCCGCCTGGACTTATGAATTGGCACGGACGTATCGTCAGAGTGAATTGTTAACAGTTGAGCAGTGTTTATAAAGTTTGTGTCAAGGTTACGACAAACTGATGAGTTATCAGTTGCAAGGTCACAAATTGTGAATTGTGATTCAGTTTTAGAAGAAATAAAGTGAAATAAAAGTAATTGGACTTGTCAATTGGTCACACTACAGTACTGTGTTAGGCCAAAGCGCATTATAGCCGCTCAGGGGGTCGCGGGCTCGAGCCCTGCCTCAGGTATTGGTGTGCGTGTGCGCGCGCGCGCGCGCGATGGCTAAATAGTCCTCAACTACCAAAGGAAAAGAAAGTGCGTGCTCACTTTGTTTTGTGAGATAACATTTCATTATATCACTACAATGACCTCTAGTGATCAGCAGTAATGAGCAGCGAATAGAGGCGAACATTTAGCAATGGCCTGAATTATATCCAGTGGTGTGGCTCAGGCCATGTGTCCACATTCGGGAGGTCGCGGGTTCGGTTCCCGTCGATCGACACTCTGACTTGAGCTTTATATATATGCTTAGCATGATACGCCCACACATGTTAAGCGTATAAAACCTGTGAAACCAAGCGAATCCGTATCAGTCGTCGCCGAGACTAGCAGAGTACTACGGTCGCATCATTGAAAATGTTCGATACAGCTTCGAACGAAACGTATGGAAGGAGATTTTCCACTAGGCCATGGCCAACAAGCCTGATTAATTATTTCGTATTTTATAATATAATGTAAGGTGAAATATAGCGAGATTAGACATGCACGAGGTGATGGTTTGAAATGACAGAACATAGTAAAATGGGCATTGTAAATTATGTAACTTGTACTTGCTCTAGCACTTCATGTTGGGATGTTACACTAAACATTCAATTGTATTGGCCTGAATTCCTACAAAAATTCATATTGTAAACTAAAGTTAGTGATGTAGTTATAGCCTAAACAAGAATAAAATGGACTTTTGTTTATTTATTGCTGAACATTATTACTATAGTATATGGAAGATTACAGCAATATAAGAAGTATTGTAACACTATATCATTCTTCATTCTAAACAGTAGGGCTAACTTGGTCTAGCATTATCTGAAATGCTCTTTTTGCAGCTGACAGAAGACGTAAACCGTAAGAAGACAGAGTATCAGAAGTACTTGGAACTATACAAGCTGATGAGATCCAGGTTCGAAGAGCATTACGTTAAGTGTAAGTGTAAATTATATCTGTCTCAGTACTTCATTCCCCACATCACTACAAAAGGAGACATGTAGGGCTTTCGCTTAAAACATCTTAGAATGTTAAATTATTTAGGTTTTGTGTTAATACAGTCAAGGTACGACAGATTAGTGCAGGCATGGGGAAGAGGGATGCAATTGAGTATTTACCCTCTTCACTTCCTAACAAAATTTGAAGGAGTGGCCGATTCTCTGAGGTAGACAGACAATAGCGGGAGACTTGGCCTAATAACTGCTCTAAGGCAGTGGATGGGGTTAAAACTACAATGTGGAGAAATGACTCATTGAGTCAGTTCTCCCCATCTATGGGTTAGTGGAAATATATTACATTTTAATTGCTTACGTTTAGGGAAGAAAAAGCCACAAAAAAAGGAAAGAAAAAGAAAAAAATTGAAAGCTTGTGCTATGTAGGATTTTGCAATTAATGTACAAATTTTGATTAGTGTGGTAGAAATATGTTAGGTAATTTTGGAGTTTTGACTTATATTGGATGTTTGCTTTCAGCTTCCTATAGGCAGGTAGGAAAATAGGATCTTTCGGAATATAAGGCTAAAGTTTATTTATTTTTAAGAGGTAAAACTGGAACTTAAAAATTCAATGCCACAACTGGGATTTGAACCACAGACCTTCCGCTTGCCGGGCGGACGCTCTAACCACTGAGCTATTGTGACAAACTGCCAGAATGGCATTAAATTCTCAAGCCAGTTCGTATTTCTCCTGGTAAACATTGTGGCATTGAATGTTTACCAGGAGAAATACGAACTGGCTTGAGAATTTAATGCCATTCTGGCAGTTTGTCACAATAGCTCAGTGGTTAGAGCGTCCGCCCGGCAAGCGGAAGGTCTGTGGTTCAAATCCCAGTTGTGGCATTGAATCTTAAACTTTGCCCACACACGGCTTGTGTGTTTAAAAACACCAACAGTAAGTTTGTTGGCATAAATAAATAATAATTATTTATTTTTATTTAATTATTTGTTTGTATTTATTTATTTACTTATCTATTTATCTGTTTGTTTATTTATTTATTCATTTATTTATCTATTGATCTATTGTGCATATTTATCTATTTTGCATATTGATCTATTGATCCATCGATTTATTTGTCACATAGCATTTACATTGATGAGCTAGTGCTCGTAAATTGATGACATGTCAAGATTAATAATACAAATTATGAGATTACATGCATAAATACAAACATAAATGTCCAGTCAAAGCTTTATAAGTTTTGCTATTGATTTATTTTAAAGGTATCAATAAAATGAAGTTAGATGATTTCATGAATATTGGGTTATTATTAGTAGAATTAAATTTAAGCAAATATTACTGCCATAGACATTAAACAAAGAAACAGAAAATCAAATGAACATATTTTGCCTAAGAATAATGCTGGAGGTATTATGCAGCAGAAATGTAATAGAAAATAAAGAACCACTGTAACCTTCAGCAGTCTTATAATGTTTACCAAATTTCTCCTTGTTGTAGTATAGGAAATTACTCTTCTGAAGTCTAATTATTTTGGCTTTCTGCTCTTATATAAATATTGGTGGAATTATTATTTATTTATGCCAACAAACTTACTGTTGGTGTTTTTAAACACACAGGCCGTGTGTGGGCAATGTTTGAGAGGTAGAACTGGAACTTAAAAATTCAATGCCACAGCTGAGACTTGAACTACAGACCTTCCGCTTACCAGGCGGCTGCTCTAACCATTGAGCTACTGTGATAATCTGCCAGAATGGTATTGAATTGGTGGAATATTTAGATTTGGAATCACTATTGACTATCAATTGGGGATGAAAGGTATATACAGGTGTTAATGAACTACACCAAAATATTTTCAGAGGATATGGAGATATCTTGAGCAAGTAATTTGAGATAGACTTATGACCTGTTCGTTCAAATTTTGAAGTTACAGCTATAAGTTTCTAAAGTGCCAGTATGCCAATGACTAATATCAAGTATTTGAGAGTGCAACACATAAAAAGAAAGGGATGTCTTAGAGTGTGCCTTTCTGGCGCAATGATTATGACATTAGCTTTTGAGCATAAGGTGGTCATCATTTTCGAGTTCGAGCCTCGTTCGGTTCTTTATTTGTTCTTCTTTTGCTTCTTTTCTGTATTTTGAGTAGAGCATATTAATGCTCTTTTGATTTACATTTTAAATTATGTTTCAATGTATGCAGTTGTATTTCAACGTGTCAGTACAATTACAATTCTTGCTAACAAAAAGTTGAAACCTACTTAATATGTTCATATGCTGCACTTCAGAAAGGAAGGGTCAAAGAAAGAGTAAAAACATAAATACATCTAAGACTTTGTCAGTTTTAAAGGAACTGCTCAAAATTATGAGGCAAAATTGACAGCGGCAAAGGAATGATTGTTGCACCCTTATCCAAGATTCTTGTGTGAGCCAAATCAAGGAAATGATAGTAGTGTTAACAATCTTCATATGGAATAAAAAAAGAAAGCAAAAATAGGTACTGCATGGTAGGAAACAAACCCAGGACTTTTGGAACTACAGCATTTGATGTTACAAATTAAGTCACAAGAGCAGTCAAGCAAACATCTCTGGAGTAGGCTTCACAGCGTAAGAAGGCAGCAAATCCTTCTGTGTCACATTGTCAGCTGATTAGTTGGAAATTTGAGAGATTTTTGTGGCATTAAATCTTGAGAACGCTGATAACGAGTTGCTGAAAACTGATATTTCTATGCTCAGGCAGCAGTTTTAAAGACATTTTAACCAATTTTTTATCAGGCTTTGCTTGAACACTGACTTATCAGCATCTGATATTAATATGTTTAACACCATATAACTGCATTATGTTTAGTCATGGATCGTACATTACCTATCAGTCACATCTACAATCTTAAGTTATTTTGGTGTAGTTCATTAATATCTTGTATAGTTACCTCCAAGTTAGTACCCAAACTGCCACCCTAGGTGGCGGTAAGTTAATTGCTAAGATTAGCCTGCAGATAATTGTTAACTGAAGGTCACAATAATTATGAAATTTCAGACATGTCTCCCAGTTAGTACCTATCTGGAACTTTAACTGGAGATTGTAATACTGTCTCTTAGTCTCTTCATTTAAATAGGTTGTAACTTTTACTCTTATAATACAGTGCACTTTTTTATGCTTATCAACCATTAAATTAAGACATTAACACATTAAAAATATGACAGTAATACCCTTATATTATTATAACTTAACGCAGATTAATAATTTCTGTTTAAACAAGAATGTAATTACCACACCTCAATCAAAACATTTTGATGTACATAGGTGTGTTAAATTCTATGTACCTGCTTTTGAATTTTGGATGTTGGTATAGAGACTTTTCAACTTAAATGTTGCAGATTATATTTTCATCTGCCACCTTTCAATATTAGAATGCAAATTCTTTACATGATAGAAATTATAGAATTATTTTATTCTGTCTTAAAAGAAAGTCCTTAATGTGGGCCATTTTATTTAAGAGCAATTGTACATTTATAAAAAGGCAACTTAAGAATGAATGGTTCAGCTTTGTTATAACAAATAAGTCCCTGTATTTATTGCTTAAAGAAATTAAAGTCCTAAACCTTTCTCTCTCTCTCTGAAGTCAAAGCTGTCGAATGATTATAAATTGTAAAGGATGCTTATGAATAAAACAAACAAAAGAACAAAAAGTACTCCTGTAAAATTTTCATGGTTATATGAGACAAATTTTTATTCTATAGTTGAACAAGACTTCTGAAAAGATGCTGACAAAATCTGCATCAGTGAATGTGTAAGTTACAGGTTAAGGATACAAGGATTCCAAATTTAACCACAAAAGTGTAACGTTGCTTTATTGAAACCTATCAAAGGACATAAAGACATTGTTAACAGGGTGAAAAGGATTGACAAAAACAAGTTAGTGCCAGGAAAGAGTCTATAAAGCTGTAATTTCATAATACACCTTATGGGCTACAGTTTCTGTATATTGTAACTGAAGCATTATACAATTTTGAGCAGCAGGTAGAGGAGGTCGCAAGTTGGATGATGTACGAGACAAGTATCAAAAGGCATGCCGTAAACTCCACCTTACACATAATGAATATGTGTTACTGCTGTGTGAAGCTGCAGAATATGAACGAGACTTCCGCACAGTACTTCTACCTGGTCTCCTTGATTACCAGCAAAGTCTACAGGAAGAATTTGTGTTATCATGGTAAGTAATCCTTTACAATGAGATACTATATTATTAATGTTAGAAATTTTTCAAATTCTGCTGTAAGTAAAAGGTGCATTCTTAAGCTTATGACTTGACGCAGTTGACCTATTTCATTGTTGTAAAGTTCATGTTACTATTGACATTCGAGCATGTTTTAGAAGCACAAATACATTTGCACCATTCCATGAGAAAAATATATGTAAAAAGAAGAGGAAAAAAACAGCATTTTTCTGTGGTAATCTTACCAACAACATTGCTATTGAGAAATTTCAAGTGAGAAGGTTTGAAATGTGAGGTTGGAGATTCACAATTTATGAATATGAATTTATTGAATACTAAAGCACATACCTCTTGGGCTGTCCATGAAATTGAGCCCTAGCCCTTAAGTCATTGGGCAGCCCTCTGAGATTCTCTACATATAATTTTTGATGTGTGCTGTTTATTCTCTAACTGTTAATTATCCTTATTCAAATTTGTCTTTTCTTTTAACTTTTGTCTTTTGAGTCACTTATTTTCACCAAATTCTCTTATACTTTTCATTTCCCTAAGTTCATTATTGCTTTAAATTGCCTATTTAATTCAAAAATTTAATTTTGCCCATCATTTTTGCTTGTATTTCATGATCATTTACTAATAATTACCTATACGTCACTGATTCACTTTCTCATCTCTTTATCGCTTGCACTTCCTTTCCTCACTTAACTTTCGCTTTTTACTTTCTCTACCACATTGTTGCGGTTTTTATCGGAGCGGTGTTTCAAGTTTGAGCGATGAGGCTCTTATTTCTCTTAGGGCGTGGTAACGGAATGAAAAATCACACGATGTTTCTTCACCACAATGTATTATTTTATTAACACTTTTTCTATATTTTACATTAAAATAAATCCTCTTAGCAAGGTTTTAAATGATTTAAGTCTTTCCACTTTTTCAAAAAGTGAAACAAAAGCTTGATGAAAGTCTGGTAAACGTTCTAGAATGTTCACACGTTACCTCAACATGTCTTTTTACCTTGAATATACACTCGCTAGTGAAAGGATTCTGGCGTCATCTCACGTGACACTACCTTTCTCGTATACATCCGCGTATGCGTCCATCAAATAGTTCCTTCTTGTTAGGGAAGTGATCCCTAACCATTCTCCCTTCGCTTTTATTATGGAACACATATAATTCTAATATATATATATATTAAAATTAAGAATGGAAATATTTATGACGTCTTTAAACAAACTTAGTTGTTCGTAACAATGAACATTATTAACAAGTTTTCGTCATTTAACCATCTCATACCAACATCAAAAAACAAATTACACTTTTAACAAATATTCACATAAGCGATTTTCTTTTGGGGTCTTCTAATATTCTGTCTCACATGCCCCTTGTTTTGTTTTTCAAGTTGTCACCTATATTTACGATCTTGAAACACAATACAACATTTCTCCCTATTCCTCTGATATACAATCACTTTTTTTTCTTTACAGTCTTCTTCGCTGTATGTTTTTGTCTTTTGTTTTGGCATGACACAGCATGTCTTTATAAATTTCACATATTCAATTACTACACAATACATATTCAGTTATTATACAACACATATTCAGTTATTATACAACACATATTCAGTTACTATACAATACATGTTCAGATATTATATAACACATATTCAGTTATTATACAACACATATTCAGTTATTATACATTTGACATTGACACAAATATAATTTAAGTGTATCATGGTTTATTGTGTGGCTTTTGACTTATGTTGCTTGTTATGAGGAGAGAGAAACAAGATACAAATCTTGAGCTAATGATTATGATCATATTTATGGCAATATTTTATTCAGTTCTTTGCCTTCTTTGTCTTGTAAGCTTATTATGTATAGGCAGGTCGTTGAGTCAATTCTTAAACTCTGATGTTACTAATGGTAACTTTTTTTTTTTCTAATTGGGTTCTTATTCATTATTGTTTAGTTCGACATTTCTTCAAGCTTAGCATTGGCTATATCCATCTTAATTCATGGGCATTGCTTTTCTGACTATGGTTTTTCTTACTTCACTAATTGTCACCTCTTTGTCTCTTATCTCTATAAGAGAAAACTTCTATACTTATAATTATTCTGCAATTGTATTATTTTTCTGCTCAATTCACCCTCGACATCTTTGTGTCAAAATATTTTATCTTTGTCATCACAATTGATTCCTTTTTATTTTTGTCCCTGACATCCTTATGTCAAAAACACATTATTTTCCGTCCCTATAATTCATTTCTTTAATGACAATCAGTGTCATCTGTCTTTGTTGACAATGTTCTTTGTGGTCAATATAGCCAATGATTGTTGATTTTCTTTCTTGTTGTATTTTCTAATCTGAACATAATCTTCTATAAGTAACCCATTAAAAATTATTATTTTCCATCATCTCTACTATTCCTGCCTTACATGTTTGTTGGCAAAGACTATTTGGTCCTTTCTTTGTATGGTTTTAATTTATTTTTATGATATCTTCCTACCAACTTGCCATTTGTATTCTGTAGCTCATACGTATGGTCACCCAGCTGTTTTGTTATGACCAGTGGTCCAGTATACAGTAGTTCCATCTTTTCTCTGTGTGGCCATCATGGTGTCGATGTCAATTGTAAGTTGCTTAGGGTTTGTGTTGATCAACTTGATTGGGATGAACTTAGTTATGGTAATTTCCCTGAGTGTTGGTGGTGGTTGTTGTTTCTGTATTCTGTGCAACATCTGCCCTATTTGGCACATTTTCATCTACTTCCTGCTGTCTTATGTTGCCAGTGTTCCATTGGTCTCTGTCCCTTTGGCGTGAACCCCTGTTGTATGACGGTCTTTGGTTGTTGAAGTATTCCCTACAGAATCGTATGTGGTTCACTTGATGGGTGCGGTCTCCTGGTCTTCCCCGATCATATCTATGCGTTCGGTATCTCGATTCACCCCTTGGTATTGTGTCGTGGTACCGCTGTCTCGTGTTCTCCATCCTTTCGTCATGATTGTGTGGTTGTGGGAAATGGTGTGCCCCTCTCCCTCTGTCATGAGTGCTCCTAGTATTTCTATCTTCTCCCTCATTCTGGTTGTTCGTAGCCGTGCTCCGGTTTAAGATAGGTGAGTTTGGGTGACCTTTCCTATGTCTATGCTCATTAGGCTGGCCATTTTTTGTTTCGAAGGCTGTCAGTAATTCTATCATGTCTGCAAAATCTACTGGCCTCGCAACAGTTAACCCTGTTCTCACTGTGTCTGGGAAATGTCTTGTTATGTTGGTAATTAACTCTGCTTCCGACAGGTTAGGGTCTAATAGCTTTCCTTTGTTGGCTACTTTCATAAAATAATCGACTAGCGATAACCCTTTGGTTGGATCATATCTACCTGTCGCTAGCTCTACCCTAGTTTGGTTTTGCTTAGCTGGGCCCCAATACCTTGATAGGAATAGATTTCTGAATGAGCTATACGATTCATGACCAGCTAGTGTTAACCTAAGCCATTCTAATGCCTTGTTTTTTAAGCTTTTCTTGACTATCATCATCCTAAGCTCATTTGGTATCCTTTTCACTTTAAAATACTCTTCCATCTCTTTAACAAAGAGTTTTGAATCGTCTCCCTTCTCGTCAAATGTAGGTGGTGTGATTTCATGTAGTATGCTGTTGGTGTAGCATGTGTTGTGTGTTGTGTCATTGTTTGATTGTGAACCTCTTTCTCTGTATGGTGAGTCAACATTTTGTACATTATTCAAATAACTCTCATCTTGTACATTACTTACATCTAAATCATCTTGCCTTTGTAGTGCATTCACATCATTTACATTAGCCAAACTTTCTTTTCCTTTTTTCATTTCTTCACAAATTGATTTTAAATCATTCTTTATTTCTAAGTGACTTTGTTTCATATCATTTATAGCATCCTGTTGCGAATGTACTACATCAGCCATAGTCTTAATTTTAGGAATTACAATTCGTTCTACAGTTTCATTAATAATATCTTTCTTTACTACCTCAATCTCTTTCCTTAATTCCTCAGTTATTTCTGCTTTTACATTTGTAATCTTATAGTCTACACTTGCATTACATTCTGTTATTTCATCTCTACATCTACCAATTTCTCCTTCTAATACAATCTTATTTTCTCTCATTTCCGATTCTATTTTTCCCATCCTATCTCCTATGATTTCTATCCTAGCTTCTAAGGCTTCCTTTGTCTCATTTAAGTTTTTATGTACTAATTTTAAATTAGTTTTCATTACTTTCATATTTTCTTCACTCCTGTCTTCCTAATTCTATTTTCTGCTCTAAGTCCTTTCTCACTTCCTCCACTTTCTGACCTATCTCTTCCTTATTCTGTTCTAGTTTCTGACCTATTTCTTTTTTATTATTTTCTAAGTCTTCTCTCACTTACTCCACTTTCTGACCTATCTCTTCCTTATTCTGTTCTAGTTTCTGACCTATTTCTTTTTTATTATTTTCTAAGTCCTCTCTCACTGCTTCTATTTTCTGACTCAATTCTATGTTATTTTGTTCCATTTTCTGACCTAAACTTTGTTCTAGTCTTTCAAACATGATCATTAATAACCTTTGGTCTTTTCCTATTGCTAGCTCTTCCTCACTTTCTGATCCTATCTGATAACTAGGCCTATGTGCCCCTTCCCCTACTCCTGTTACTAGATCTCTCTCTTTTTGCGACATTTTAGTTTCTTTATTCAGTTCACTTTGGCCTAAAAGTCCCACTATTTTGCCGCTTCGCAGTAACATACAAATAAAAATAAACTGGATGTAAAAATAAAAATTTTTGGTCCTACTTTTTTCTAGTTGATTTATCCAGTTACGTGTGTCTCCTGGGCGGTTGGCTTCGCTAGATGATCTCTGGTGTTTTCCCGCGTTGATTATCCGTTCATCGGTGTTCTGATGTAGTCGATTTCAAACGATGGTCTAATGGCGTCTTCTTTCTTTTTGGCGCGAAGATATGGCATCACTTGGTATTTCGCGTAAGTTCATTTCCCGTTGATTTCCATTCCATCCAAATTCGTGTTCCATGTTGGGCAAGCCATTTGATGCTGTTTTTATCGGAGCGGTGTTTCAAGTTTGAGCGTTGAGGCTCTTATTTCTCTTAGGGTCTTCTAATATTCTGTCTCAACATGTAGTAAGTAGGTAAACTGTTGTATTCCACCCAAAATTTTAAGTCGAGATTTCACCGGAAATACATATTTTGAGCCCCCTAAATCCCCCCCCCCCCAAAAAGATTTTTAGAATAGGGTGTGTGTGTATGTGGGGGGGGGGGGGGGTTGCGTTGAAGAAAATTTCTCCACCCTAAACCACCCTCTACAGGGAAAGTTTTTCAGAAATTTTGATTTTCTCAAAAATGGCTGTAATGATTTTGATTAAAATGCCATATGTTTAAGATATTTTTATGACAAACGAAATGTATATTTTGAATTTTCTGGCTATAGCCTATGTAGACCTGTGTACTCTTGATGACTTTTGAATAACTGATTTACAATAAGAGAGAGACCCAATCTTACTATACAAAAAATGTAGATCTTGTTACAACACACAATTTGTGTATTTGTGTCCCAATGAATTTTTTTTTTGGAGTGAACCATTTCGAAGATATTCCTTGTTATTTGTATGAGCTTTCCAGTACTTTTACTTTTCTCTATTGGAAGGTTGTAATTCACTTTTTTATATCTTAGCTGTGCAAAGAGAATGGAATTTCCAAACCTTCATATAGTGACCAGCTTTACAATATTTGACTATCTCTCAAAGCCTGTAAGCATAACAAGGCATTTGATTTTCACAATATTGCTATAAGGAATTAGTAGTTATACATATTACTTGGTGACGTATATACATATTTCTTGTTCGCTTAAGTTTGGAAGATGCATTCTAGTTTGTGCAAATATTAGTATGAAACGTATACATTGCATTGGTTTTGAAATGGTGATATTTACATTGACAACACATTTTCTAACCTTATTTTTATGAAAGAACAGACATACTTGTCATTGACAGGCAACAAAATAGGAGACCAATTCTTGGCTCTACAGTCCGATTTGAAAAAAATCTAGGCCAAATTAAGGAGATTGATTAAGGAAAAAAAAACTACATCTTGAGTGTTGCATTCCGTATTTAAGAGACAAATACAAATATCAAATTGAGAAGTGATTGGTTTTTTTTTTTTTTTTGTTTGGTGCTTGTGGATTGGCTACTAAATTTACTGTTAATTTGTTATGACGTTTTGACATACAATTAAGTGATTTAGAAGATATTGGTTTACAAATTATCTGTGATTCTTTGTACATTTTACATAATCATCTGTATGCTACACTAAACTAATAAATAAATAAATTGATCGATCAATCAATCTAAAATGGTTAGCTGTCCTATTTGAAATTATTAATTTTGCACATTATTATACTTTATCTATAAAATATTTTTACATTATACGATTTTTTTATCCTTTTTCATCCATATTTAAAATTGTCTTTTTGTACAGATCTATTAGCAGGCGTGTCTTTATAATTCTAAAATAGGACAGTTATCCAAGTACTGGATTTTCTCTTATGTGCGGGTGGCGTGTGTGTGTGTGTGTGGGTGTGTGTGTGTGGGTGTGTATGTGTGTGTGTGTGTGTGTGTGTGTGTGTGTGTGTGTGTGTGTGTGTGTGTCATTGTTCATTTTTTATACGTTAAGCTGCAAAGAAAACAGGATGTCAAAGCTTTAAAAGATTTGACTATCGCTCAAAGCCTACTATATTCTAATATTCCCCTTGCTCCTACTAGGAAATAAGGAATAAGATAATTTGTACAAATGTTTATCTCAACTAAGACAAAGAAGATACAGGAATAAGAGTTTGTGAGAATGGTTAGTACAAGAGTAGAGAGTCACGCACCCGCGCACACACTCACACACACTCACACACACTCATACACACTCACACTCTCACACACTCACTCTCACACACATACTCTCACACACATACTCTCACACACACACTCTCACACACCACTCACACGCGGACCTTTTTCTAAAAATGCTTTTTTTGGATTCAAGGAGTCTCAAAACATATATTTCCGGTGAAATCTCGACATCAAATTTTGGGGTGGAGTACAATACTTCCTCTACTTACCAGTAGATACTGTAAAAAATATGTGGGAGGTCTCACCTTAATAGGAGCTTTCATAATGAAGGGTGTTGTATATTGATATGTAAAATCTCTTGCTTATGACAGGTTTTATTGGCTTGTTAAATTTCTGTCTATATTTGTACTGCAATTAGAAGTTTCCTCTTGTTTCTTCCAGAGTTTCACTGATTAAAGGCTGAACTATTGACTTCTTTCCATACACACTGTACCCTCTACTGGATATGGACTAAACCTTTCTAAATACATTTTCACAAAAAATAACTAGAACAGGTGGTTCCAGAAATACTGTTACAGTAAATAGACAAAAACATTGACTTCAAATATTTGGGGGGATGATGTGCACCCTCATTCATCCCCAACTAAGGCACTGACCATACAATTGTTTCTCGGTGTCATGGAAAGAGTATAAAATTGCAAGGCCAGCTTATGGTGACCTAATGTTAAACATCTGATTATCAATTTGGTTTCCTCTGTCTCACTTGTGCAATTAAATGTGTAATGAAGCTATTATTGCAAAGGTTTATCTTGAATAACAGGAAGTAGATAAGTTCACTGGACAAAAAATTCACTCCTTAGAAACTCCACCTCTAGGCTTGGTAACCATCTAGATTGTTTAGGAAGTAAATCTACAAGGTTATGCAGGTATGTTGCCTACACCCACTGAGAATTTGCACAATTCCACAAATTGTGGGAATACTCATGTTAGTGTTTTAACCACTATTCCAACAAGTCCCACAGATTTTCTATAGGGTTCACATCAGGTTATTTTGCAGGCCAATGAAAATGTAATAGGATTGGGTAGTGTTCATCAAACCAGTTACATATTCTTCCAACCTGATGAACTTTGCTGTTATCATCTTGAAAAGTAGGGGTATCAATAGCATACCCATCATGCAGATGTTGACTGAAAGGCAACACCTGATTATTCAGAATGTTTAAATAAACATGCTGGTTCATGTTAGTGGTCAGCTCAATGAGTGGGCCCGATCCATGATAAGAAAAATAGCCCCAAAACATCAAAACATCACGGACCCACCTCCAGCTTGAACCGGACCTTGTACATATTTAGGATGATATGTTCCATGCAGCCTTTGGTGTATTCAATGATGTGCATAATTTGAATAAAGGCAAACATATTCGTCAGACCACATTACGTTGTGCCAGTCAGCTGCTGTCCACATTTAATAATTTCTAGCCTGTTGAAGACATTCAGCTTAATGTGTGTGTGTGTGTGTGAACCATGGCCTCTTGGGAGGTGACCGTCTCCATGTGTACCTTGCATGGAGTTCCCATTGCAATTTTCTCTCGCTAACAGGTTGGGATGGACCTGCATTCTTTGACTGCAGCAATTTCTGTTGGGTTTGGAAGCAATTTTGATTCACAAGATGTGAAACACGTCTCTTATCCCTCTTAGGATCTTTTTCTGATCAAATTTCTGACATCGTGTTTCTGGCCACATGTATTACATTACTGCTTGAAGACACACTGAAAAATCTGCTGTAACACAACATATCCAGCAGCTTCACACATCATATTGGGCATGGCCAAACACGATTGCCCCTTTTTGCCACTCTGTCACATCCTAACATTTCCCCATTTATATGTACACTGTCTACTCCAAACACAAATGTTCCATTGATTGCTACTCCTTTTGCTCACGTAGAGGCAGTGCACACATGGTTGATTACTGCACCATCAGTAAAGGCTTGATGATTCATCTGTGCATGCACAGCAAGGTGACTGATTTTTGTGTCTGGTGAGCTTTGAAAAATAAGTGTTTGTAAGAGTTGGCTAAATAATACCCTACCATGAGTGATAAAAATGTTTTCAAACTACAATACATATTTCTTTGAACGTTCACATACACTTGATTTTACTTTCAGCATATTAAATAAAAATAATCCACATAGCTAAAATCACATACATTTACTACTTAAACTGTATCCTGACTGAAACAGAAATAGATACGCAGTTACAAACTTGAGACTGCACATCAGGGATTCACAGTTTGTCAAGGTTGTTCCCCATTCCTTTTACAGTGTGAAAGAAAAGGCATAAGATGGGCAGGTGGGGAGTGTTTTGAGAAGATAATATTGCAGCAAATGTTGCAACATGTATGTGCTAACACAGTTCTTGCATAATTTCTTCCTTGATTGTGAAAGAATTATTAAAATGTTTATTACAAAAAGGGTCAAAATATTTAATTAAAGTTACAAAAAAGTATACAAAATATGGATTCATTAAACAATTTTGGAAATATTTATATATGTAACTTTCGTGAAATATGTTTTTATGTGAAATAAGGTCTTGAATTTATACTTGTGGACTCTTGACCAGTATAATAAACTTAGTTTTAAGAATGTACTTCTTAGGAAATAAAAAAGTAGTTTTTATACATAAATCTGGGCCCTGTTCATTGGATTTTTTTTACCTCTGGTCATGTTACCAGCTAATGGTGGAGCAATAGCTCCTTAAGTATGTTTTGAGGTATATAGAAAAGACAGCCTGTTGAAGTAGTAGTAGTATGATCAAAGCCCTTTTTCAATTGAATTATTTCATTATTGTACTGTGCAATTTCTAAATGTAATTAATTAATGTTTTTTTAAATTTTTTTTTACAAACTTTGTACTGCATTTTCATAGATTTTTGTACCGAAGTCAAGGTGTGCATTTTATTTTACAGGAAGGCTGTTCTTGAGGAGGTTACAAAGCTTAGCAGTTCATGTTCTGAAAAGTTCTGTGATATCCAAAAGAGAATTGAAGCAAGTGTAGAGGCCATTAGACCTCAGCAAGAGTACAAGGATTTTACCGAAAAGCACAAGTAAATGAATTTGGGTTCTTATATTTTATCTCTTTCCTATTGTGATAAAGTTTACATGTGAATTGCTAAAAGTTGAATTAATTGATTACTTGTAAATATAGGTGGTGCCAAAGTTTAACCAAGATCATAATTTTCATTTTCTATAAGCATTACTATGGATTTTTAAACAAACTTGTATTTCTGTTTGCAGACAAGATCCAATGTCTTGTAATTGTTCAGAAACTAGAGTAATACAGAACTAGACATAAGGCATGTCCTCAATTATTAAATAAATGGCTGAGGATTAATAGAACATTCAGGCTTATATTACGTGAACCAGAAACTTGAAACTAATCACTTAATGAGAAATACTTTGAACGTGTTTTGGCTGCTATTCATATCCATTCTCAGTAGGTCAACCGATTCCTGGTGGAAGAGATATCATGGAATTGTCCAAAGTGCAGACATCTGTTGATGATGTTACCAGCTTGCAGAGCTGGTTTTGTGGTGGCAAATCATAAGCAATTGAACAATCTTTATTTCTTAGCCAAAGGGTGTACAAAGGGTGTCTCAAAAGTAAGTTACACTATTTTTTTAAAAAAATAACAAAACGTTTAAATGTTTTATAAAGCTTATATTTTGAAAGCTACATTCAGTAACCATTTTTCTAATAATCTTCTTGAATCTCAACATATTTTTGGTACCGTGGTATGTTTTTCTAACGCATGGTCATGTGAGTAAGGTGGATGACCAAAAACATCTCATTGAAACTGCTCAAAAAAGGCTTGAGTTTCATGAGCAGCGCACAGGCAAGTGTTGTCGTGGAACAGAAATACTGTTTTCTCAAATTTTTCTTCCTTTTGTTTTGAATCGTGCTTCTGAGTTTTCTCAGCATCTCACAATAGTGGGCAGCTGTCATTCTGGTTCCACAAGGCAGGTAATCGATCAACAATAATCCCTTTGAATCCCAGAATAGCATTGCCATGACCTTGCCAACTGATGCAACAACTTTTGTCTTTTTTGGTGTTGGCTAATCCTTTTGTTTCCACACCTTCAGTTAATGACTGACGCCAATGAGAAACCATTGGTCTCAATGTAATGTCTTCACTGAACTTACTGCACAACTAGCAAGGAATTTCAGCCTCACATTTATTTTTTGCCATCAAAAAACAGATTACAGCATGAATTTCGCAATTGGCGGTAGGGGCAAGTGGAGTCTCCATTGTTTGTGCACGGGAGAGTCTCTCAGGGTGCATGCACTGTGCATTGCATGGTGCTAGGTGTAAAAAGTGACTACAAGAAGTTGACCTCATGCAAACCTCACTTGCTCTTTCATTACACTTGTCCCATTTGCTTTGCTGTTTCCCAGTCCTAAGTTTCATCGCTATTTATTCTTCACTACATAATGTTTACATGTGGTGCACAGTGTTAAACTTGTTAGTTCTTTTTTTTATAACCAAATCTAGTCTCTTGTTTTAATGATGTAGAAATCACTGATGCAAGCCTCATTTTTGGATAAAGAATGCTCTTCTGCAAGGTGTAGCAACCTCTTTAATTCTCCTCTCTAGCGTCCTCTATGATTTCACCGTATGTTTCTGTGTGTACTCTGATGTAGTGTCTTTCAACAGATGATTTTCTTACGCACATAATTATTGTACTGCAGATAAGGCATTTGGCTCTATCGTCACAACTTTTAAAAAAATAAGAAAGTTCCTATTCTGATATAAATGGACTTCAGGCATTTGCTGCTTTCTTTGGAGCAGTTTGCTCCTTGGTAGTCAGATTGCATATATCCGTTTCACTGATAAAGCAAGCTGTATATGCTGTATATCAACACATACTTCCTTGCTTCTTTGCTCTGCAGTACATGATTTGAGCCAAGCTTAATCAAGGTAGTTTGTATTGCACCTGGTGCAATTTTAAGCTTTGAGAGGCCCTGGTTTAATGCAATCATTTGTATCAAAGAAGTAAAGTGAATCATGCTTCCTGGACAATGTCATATGTTCTTGAAAGGTTAATTAAATGTCAGTGCATACAATTTTCTAACTGGAGAATTAAAGGAATGATGCTGCTTTCAATCCCAGACTTTAAACGTGCTTGCTTCCATTAGAGTTAAAAGAAAATTCAGGAATTTGCCAAGAAACTGTTTCATGAAAAGCCAAAAGAAATTACTTTCATCACACTGTAAAAAGGACTTTTGATGTAATGCTGTTAGTGTCAATTCCTGAACTGTGGGAGGAAATCAACTGTCTCAATTCTTTTTTTGACAAGATACATCAAAATATAATCCAGCTTGTAATGTAGACTCACCAGGCATTACTGTGACTGTGACATTGATGTTACAGACCAAGCTGGAATTTCTTTTAGTGAAGATAGATCGAAAATAAAAATACTCATGCTTTCTCTCCAATGGACCCAAGTTTGATCAGAAAAAAGTTGTTCATTAATTAAAATAATTCACTAATATCTAATATTCCTTGCACATATCCATGTTTAAAAAGGTATTAAACAACAGATCTCACAAAAATGTGAAATTTTTATCTCTTTATTATTTTTTCCTTGCAGGCACCCATCAGTAGGAAAATATGAAATGTAAATGTGGCTGATTTCCTCATGCAGCCTTGGTTATAAGTTATCTTTACTGTGGTCTTATGTGCAGATGCTTGTAGCCTCAATGTGGGGCAAAGTTAATTATCCCATCTCAGGCAGTTGGGTTGTCAGTCTGGGTGGCTTAGTTGGTTAGATGCTAGCCTAATGACGCCAAGGTCGTGGGTTCAAATCTGGCCCAGACCAATGGTTTTAAGTGTGCTTAAAAACGACAGCTCCATGTCAGTGGGTGTACTGTCATGTAAAAGAACTCCTGTGGGACTAAATTCCAGCACACTGGTGACGCTGATGTGATCCTGGCAATTGAAGCATTGTTAAACAACAAAATAATTTAATTTTACCATTTTACCATTTATGCAGCTAAAAGATTAGTCAACTCTGAATTCAAAAAAATTATTGCAAAATATTAATATAAAAAAATCAAAGAATAAAAGATGGGAACTACCAAACATTCAAACAGTAATTCCTGAGTATCCACGAAAAACAGCAGTTGCAACCTTCAGGTTGATTACAGGACATGATTGTCTGGCAAAACATTTAAACAGAATTGGGATATATTCTTCACCACTCTGCCCTCTATGTGATCTGCAAGAGGAAATGGATCGAGGCCACCTTCAAATATGCCCGGGCACTTCTAGTGCCCTATCCATCAGTGAAAAATATTGGAGAGCAAGAGGATTAATGACTTCATTGTCAGAAATCCAGCATTAGCTAACAACAACAATTTAATTTCAGGCAGTTGACGTTAAGGTGCAGCAGATAATTCAAGTGTTCATATCTCACCTTGCAAAAAAGGGCTTACTCTAGCAAATGAGACCTCAAAATAAAAAATAACTGATTTTAAGAGGTAGAACTGGAACTTAAAAATTCAATGCCACAACTGGGATTTGAACCACAGACCTTCAGCGCTGAAGGTCTGTGGTTCAAATCCCAGTTGTGGCATTGAATTTTTAAGTTCCAGTTCTACCTCTTAAACTTTGCCCACACACGGCTTGTGTGTTTAAAAACACCAACAGTAAGTTTGTTGGCATAAATAAATAATAATAACTGATTTATTTATAACAATTCTTTATGCCAACTTTTACAATAGTTTTGAAGTTAGATGTTTTCTAAATCACAGTTTACATCCTCTTCATGTGAGTTATGTCTATATCAATTTGTAACTTCTGCTAGAACTTGAAAAAAAATTTTGTGCATTGTTAAACTCATCATGGTAGCTAAGAACAAATTCACCTATCCATACCTGTTCAAGGTAGGTCATGTACGTGGGTCTGACAAAAAGTGGCAACATGGCTGTGGAAGCAAAACAAGAGGGAATTATTTGTTGTCACCTTTACCACACGTTAGTCTCTGTGTGACCTCCCCTCCAGTCCAGTCACAGTGCATGTGCTGTGGAGATAGAAAGTTAGTCTCTCGTTAGTTGTGTTTCACTATGTTTACAAAGCAGGAACAGTGATCTTGGCTGAAAATCTAAGTGCCTGTAGTTGCACAGCATGACAATGTCATGAAGGTCTTGTTGTCACCATACAAAACTGTGGTGATGTGTATTAGAGCTATCAACGAGCAGTGGAGTGTGTGGAACACATGATTTGTCCGAGTGTTAGTAAAGAGGATGTGCAAACTGTTTCCATACTTCTAGACACTGATCAGTTATAGGCAGTATGTGAGTTAGCTCTGCAGATGGAGAATAACCTGAGAGCATCAAATCGAAGGAAGTGCTCACACATTTTGCAGGACCCTCCCATCATTTCGCAGGTTAATGCTTAGGCGCATACCGCACACTCCGTAGCTGATCTGTACTGTCTGCGGGTAGGAAATACTTCCATGCATAACATTCACCGAACTTAAACCTCTGTCTTCCTTTCATAGAAGTTTGAAAACAGTGTTGGACAAAAAATCATGACATAAAGCTAGAACCGAAACTTCTCAAACACATAACCGGAAAATAAGAACTGTCCACATGGGAACAAATCTTCATTTTAAAAAATAGAAACACAGTATTTAATTTCGACATTCCTCAAAAAGACATTTTCAGTAAGTTTATTGAACCGTTACCAGAAGAAACTTCAGAAGAAGCATCACCATCCGCACCATGAAACACCATGGAAACCCAGTTATTGTCCGGTTGATAATGGAGGAAAGTTAACCTTCAAAACGCGTCCTGGAAAACTATGTTGTAAGTGTTGTTCAGTGTTATTGACTCACCTTTTAAATTAAATTAAACCCCTGTGATTATGATTTGATCCCAAAGATGAAAGAACTACTTTGTGACATTTGATTCCGGACAGTTCCCGAGATTCTACAGCCATTAGGGCAGTCTGTCGGAAGCACCTACAGAACAGAAGCTGATACAGGGATACTATGACTTCCACATCTCTGCAAACGAGCTGTAGACAATGCTGGGTGCTACATTGAAGAAGTATCACAGAACTATCATTTGTCTACTATAAAAGCTCCACCCTTAGATCCGCACTTGGTGTAAACACAAGCCGTCAACAACTAACCCGTGATACGCCGAAACCAAAGCACACCATAAAATGTAGTACCCTAAATATCGGCGATTATCTGTGAGTTTTCAAGATGTATGATAACCCTCATAAAGACTACTTGAATGTAATGCGATAGCAGCAATATTCCTAAAATTCCTGAGTAAATATCTTTCTGTTGCAACATAAACACAAGGCATGAATCCATGTGATGTTTGTTTTGTTTTGGTTATCGCGGAGTGATACAAGGGGCGGATCTAAGGCTGGATGGAGTATAGTAATAAATAGGGACATGATAATTTGTGATTGCGATAATGCAATTCCATTTGCAAATTTTAAGATTTTTTCATAAAAACCCAAATTGACATTTTCCCATTATATTCATGAATTTTAATGTTTAGCTTTTATTAAAATGTAATTTTTACATTTTGATGCTTCATGGGTACAACAATTTTAAATGATTTGGCAACTTTATTTGCATACAGTTTTCTCTTTATTTTGATAATATATAGATAAAGTTGGTGCGGGTGACAATCGCCAATGGTTATGGAAAAACCGTTCAGAGAAAATGAATGTGATGTTTGTTGAAGTTCAATGTTGATAGTACACAAACACACTATTTTCCAGAAGTCATGGAGGTTCTCTGGTAGTGTATTGCCTAGTGCGCCTGATTCATATTGTGGTTTGTCTCTTCTGCTTGTTACTTTTATGTGCTTACGGCATGTGTATAGAAAGTAGTCAGAGTTGTGATGATACTTTTAGTGCTGTTTTTGTTGAACCGAGAAGTATTGCCATGTTGCTATAAACAGAACATTAAATACACTATTCTTTTTTGTGTTATTGAACCTTATGATGTAGTACTACGATACATAACCTAAAAGAAGACCATAAATATGCCAAAAGTTGCACAAGTGAATTTAGAGCAAAATCTTCCGACAAAGTAATTTATAGCGCTTACTCTGCCTCCTACTTTGGAGCATTTCATTCTTTGAATATTACAAATAGAAGCACTATTAACAGTGAAGTAGTCTTCATGTTTGAGGTAATTTTGAGTCACTTTTTTACACTCACCTTCACTTAAATTGTTTTAAAAACAGGAAACGTTTTCAAGACTGTTCAGTCCCATCAGCAGTCGTTGGGTGACTGATGCTATCTTCTTGTTCCCCCTCTCTGCTACTATCGTCCTGCTGCCATCTGGTGTTAGGGGTGCAGAGCTTTAACACTTCATTTAAAGCTGGGATTTCAAAGTAAATCACTTTATTGTTTTTGATTATGGAATTTTTTTTTTTCCCAAATGTGCAGTTCTGTTAGTGAATTTAGAGATTTTAACAATTTTATATTGAGGCCAATGTTGTGGTTTTCATTCCAAAAGTGGTATGCCACAGCAGACTTTTCCGTTTGTTTTAATTTTATGTTCCTCTGATGTTCCTTTAGTCTGATATCCAAATTTCTTTTTGTTTTTCCTATATAGCTTTTTTTGCATTTCTTAAATTTCAGATTTTAGATTGTAAGAGATGGTATTGTTAAGTGGCTTGTTCAGCTGGTTTTTTAAACTGTATTTGTTTTGTGGTGCCAGTTTTATGTTTAGCTTTTTGAAGATTCTTTCAAATTTCCTGAAGGCCCAGGAATGGTAGGTGAATTTTCTAGATTTCAAGTTGTTATTTGTGAGTGGTGTTAACGTAGTGGTTTGTGAAATTATCTTGAGCTTTTCTGCATTTTTTGACATGTTCCTAATGGTGGCTGGGTTGAATCCATTTAATATTGCTGTTTCTTGTATATGATGTTGCTCATTCAGAAATTCCTCTTTACCTAAAGGAACATTATATAACCGGTGAATTAAGCTTCTAAATACTGCTAGTTGGTGTGAAACTGGGTTGCAACTATTTTTCATTATGTAATTATCCACATGTGTGGGCTTTCTATATTCCAAATTTTATACCATCCAAGAAAGTCCACACATGTGGGCTTTCTATATTCCAAATTTTATACCATCCAAGAAAGTCCACACATGTGGATAATTACATAAAGAAAAATAGTTTCACACCCAACGGCTGCTGATGGGACCGAACAGGCTTGAAAACGTTTCCTGTTTTTAAAACAATTTAAGTGAAGGTGAGTGTAAAAAAGTGACTCAAAATGACCTCAAACATTTCATTCTCTACTTGTTAATCATGCTGAATGAATGAAAACATATGTGAAACTGTCTTGTCTTTATTTTTCAGAACTACTCCAACTGTACCTGTAACATTTACATTTGATGAGTCTCTTGTTGAGGACACATCAGGCAAATTGCTACCAAGCCAGCTCACTGTTGATAATCTCACCATTGAGTGGTTACGAAATAAGTTAGCAGAACTAGAATCAGGTGTGAAGGATGTGCAAGAGAAACAACAAATACAGGGAGACCATGCTGCAAACAATAAAACACCACAAGACACTGTAACAAGGTTTGTTCTTCATTTAATCTTTTTTGTACATAGAAAATTTACTTTGCTAATGTTTCTCATGATTGGGAGCCATTGAGTATAGCTCAGGCTGGTATTACAAACATCGTTTTACTGGAAGATTAGTTATACTAGGAAGATTAGTTAAACTAAACCAGAAGTTCAACCACAGGCACTGTTTTATAAATGTTTGGTTAGTTAAACTGCAGTGCAGTGGTGTTGATGTGTCAGAATGCTGAGAAAAGATGATCGCTAATCTTCTTCATTTTACACCACAGCTGAATGCTGTTGGTACTCATGCTAGCTTAGAAAAAATTTGCAATATTCTGGAATTTTGGCCATTCACAATGAAAATTAAGTATAATGTTAAATTTAGGTGATAGGGAACCATTCACAATGAAAAATAGTAGTGTTTGCAGTAAGAAGTTTGATTGCCAGTCTTACACCACAACTAAATACCGTTGGTAACTAAAATGTAATGTTGGTAATTTTGTTGCTGTAACTAAATGCTTTTGGTAGCTTCGAAAAAAGGTTAATGTTCTGAAGTAATGGCATATTGAATGAAAAATAAGCATAAAAGTTTATTTTAAATTGACATGATAATGCATAACGAAAAATAAGCTTTGCAATAACGAAGCTTGAAGCAGTTTAGGTACATCCAGTGTTTTGCTTCTCATTTTGTTCATACTAAACCAAGTCTATTGCATGTATGTACACTTACTTCACACCACTTATTACAATTTATTTGTATATCTATTTCACAAAGTTTATTAAAACTTGTTTTTCTATTTACTTAAGATCAATCATGCCAGAAATAGAATATATTCTTGTAGGTATATAAAAGTAGGCTAGGCGACAGGCAATTTTATTAATGCTCATGTAAGCTTATAGGACAGTAAGTTTACATGAGGCATGTATTAATTGCATTACATGGTCCTAGCTTTTATGTTTATGCTTGATTATCAAAAATGTATTATGTTAATAGCAGTCCAACATTAAAATGTGCTAAGGTTTTACAATTTATACCTTCTCAATTTCTGGATCCAGGTTCAAATTTGACATAATGAGGTTAGGACTGTCTGTTTTGTAAGTCTGAAGTCTGAATATGTTTAAAATGGCATGGTCATTCTACATCTGAAAGTGATTGGTGTATTTAAGAAACTTTTGGATTCCTGAGGTGTTTCACCTTCATCATAATAGCAATTTTTCAATTACCTTCCTGGCATCCACATTTACAGCTGGGACCGCCGTATTAAACATAGCGCTAAACTGTTGTTAAATGGTAGAGTGAGTGAGTAGTGGGGTTTACGGGACCGTCGACAACTAGGTCATTAGATGAATGGCAGATGAATTCCAATAAAGTTAAACTTAAGTTAAACTGAAGATTAGCATTTACAAAATGAAAGAAAACCTTAATCCATAGTTTTAAGTCTAACAAGGAGTTCAAACCTCCTTTATAATACTGGCCCTCAAATTAGATATGAGGTTACATGGCATTACTTTGCAGCAGCCTAGCTCATGTGTCTATGGAGAGTAATAGCACTTACAGTTCAGTCTAACATTCTTTGGCGTGGTGTATGTTGGGAATAACATTATCTGAAGCTGTCTGCTGATAGTGTTTAATTTGTGCAGTTGTGATGAAATAGTGCCAATTAAGAAGGGGATTGACAGATGTTAACCTCTTGAGGGATATGGACGTGAAATCACGTCCATGTAAAATGACGGATGAGCGATATGGGCATGTATACACGTCCTGTGCGTTTAAGCATTTAACCCTTATTTATCCCTTATCCAACTCAACTTATAATTTTCCCTTTATGAAACATTTTAGTAAAGTCTATATACTTTATTGGCTTACCTTAATATGTTCGTTCTGCAGTGATTTACCTCAAAACAGGGATAAACACTCAAGGGTACCTACATCTCCACATTTGCAAATTCCCTTCTTGCGGCACACGAAACACTTTCGAGATGGTCGGGACTTCTTTGCTATTGGTGGTATCCTTTTAGGATAATGTTTTCCTTGAAGTCTGAGGGATGCAGGGGTTTTGGATTTTCAACCCCCAACGTGGTATTGTTCAATTAGGCTGCGAGCTATTTATAGTCGGAAGTCAAGGTCGGTCATTGTCCTGTGTGGGTTTAGAGAGCTCTCCAAATTATCAAACAATTGTATATGGTTATATCCAGTTGGTGCAAAAATACCGTTTTATACCACTTCTCCCTTCAGCTACAAGCAGGAAAGTATACGTATGTATTTCAACAAAGAAAGAAATGGACTCTACTAAGTTACGAAACTCGCGTAAGCAAAAGTTGCAATGTGCCTCTATTCTGATGACTAAGAGACCACGCATACAGTAGTGCTTTATTACACAGTATGCTGATGCATAAGCCACACATACAATGGGTGTTTCTTTACTGTTTCTTTCCGAGAACTTATATTAGATGCGTTCGACAGAGCAAGTTGACTTTTCACCACAGTGAAACAAAATAGTGCCATTTCAATGTTTTGTAAATACAACTCAACTTTGCTGATGACGTACATTTATACTGCATATAACGAGTTTTATACCAGTTTTTGTTTCATTAAAATAACTTAATAGTTACACAAAATACAGCTGTGTATATACGACGCACTTTAAATGCCCTGCGCTGGATATTGGGTAGCAGTTCTCGGCTTGCGGACGTTTTAAATGGCCATCGCTCAAGAGGTTAAGCACATGGCAGAAAAGCATAAATGAATGGGAGGGGATGGATGCGTCTTAGCAGTTGTCATAGCAATGAAAAAAGGACCAATTAGAGCTAAGGCATTATAATGGCACTTCCATAAAAATGGCACACACAAGGACCCTGTTGCTGATGTGATTAGCATGTGGCTCATGAGGAACCCAGCAGTAACACAAACTGCTGTTATGTTCTGCTATCACTGCATTTAAACAAATACTGCTGTAGCCCTAGCTTGCAATGCTGCTTCAGTTAGAGATTGCCTGTGTGTTGAGAAGTTCATTTGCATCATTCTATATAGACGGTTGTTTGCCTTGTGTTTATGTGTCTCTGAGTCTGTGTATCTGTGTGTGTGTTGCAAACTTTTGCAATTGTGCCAACACTTTTAATGTGTATTTAACAATGTCAAAAAATAGTGACAAAGATAGAGCTGCCAAAAGAAAAATTAAACGTACTCGCAAATCGAATAAAACTTTGTTTGGTAAAGATCTACCAATTAAAGGACAAGTGCAGGAAATAATATGCTCTGTAAGAGAATATTTTGAAGAGGAGAGATTGATCAGGGGACCTCCTGTTCCAGTCTCTAAGGTAATTGATAGGACTTTGCATGCTGTAGGAATTGGTAAGAAGAGCAATAGGGATATCAGCGGCATTTTCCCATCAGAATAAGCATCAATATTTCACAGGTATGTTTCTTTTGTTAACACAAATATTTAGACTGATATATAATTGCATATTCTATCCTTTGAAGGTAGATACAATATTTTATTGTTGTCTTTGCGTACGAATATAAATAATACGCACTCAACATTCCAGGCACAATCCAATATTCTTCTTACACATGATCATACCGCGCTCTCCATGTGGTCGCCATAAGTGGCGACATCACCTCTCCCTTACTGGGAACTGTCAATCCCTTTCTTGGTTGGCACCGATATTAATACAGCAGGCACCAGCAGGTTTTGCCTAATTGAGCCTTGCTCTGGGTCGCTGCTACATAGTTTAGAGCTTCAGTGTGGCTCTCGGATTATGTCAATGGCATACTTTATTGATGACACAACTAATCATACAGCGGGTCAAATTAACCTGAAAATCTATTAATAGTGAACATATATCTTACATTTATAGCATTATAAATGTGTGCATGTTTGTAATTACAGACATTTATTCCAATTTGTCAGACAATTTATAATGCACAATTCTGTGTTACACTTGCAGCAGAATACTTTCACTCCGTTTATCTGCTTGATGAATTTAATTATTTTATATCTGTGTGTACAGCGACTTAATCAGAAAAACATTAAATAGAAACAGCTTTTCTACATTTAACTGATGAACTCTTAATGTAACAAGAACAAAATTATTTTATAGTATAAAACCCCAAGACAGATAATACAATTACCACAGTTAAATGTCTAAGTGATGAGAAATTATGAATAAGTAAGTTATATAAATCATAAAGTATAAGAATTAAACTGCAACTTGTATTAAATGTTTTATTTTTTGTTGGTTAATCTTCTGCTGACCAGCCTATGAATATTTGGGGAGATATTTCGTGCTGCCTTGATTCTAAGTATTGCATTAAGATTTTCTTCAAGAATGCATGTACATGTATTGCTGTACCAAACGTTGAACCTCCACTACTATTCAGTGCTGTGATGTGACCGGTGGGTGCTTGGCAAGCAAGCTCCTGGTGCTGCCCACTGCCCATCGCTTTAAAGTAGTGTATCTGCCAGTGCCTGTACTACAGCATAGTATGCATTTGTTAGGTCAGTTTTGCTTGAACAGGGTTGCATGTGAATGTTAGCTTGAACTTACACAAAACTTCCCTTGTATCAGTGCTTGTAACAGATTCACAAAACTTTGAATACACCACCCTAATGACCTAGCTGTCGACGGGCCATTAAACAATACTCACTTGAATACACCAGGACTGTCAGACAAAAAGAAGCAGATATAGCCATCAGTTCTAACCAAGGAAAACTTGGACAAAACAGAGGGTATTGTGGATATAAGTTAAAGAAAATGACTGCCTTGCATTACAGGTGTCTTTTATGATAGAATTATGTACTGGCCTGCTCACTCTTTAGATCTAAATACACATAATTATCAATATGCTTGGCAAATGAGAAAAAATCACCTGGTGTGTGTTTTCCAGTATATTGCTGGGTGAAATTTGTCAATGTGTAATAGGGCTAGGATTGTAACAATGCAGAAGGGCATTTTGATAAGTGTAATTATATTCTTATAATTTAACATTGTTAGCATTACCTATGGGAGAAGTAGTAGTTCCAGTGAGGGCAATGACCTGCCACTCATTCCAGACAAGCTTGGTGTCTCAAGCATTTTGTTTTTATGCTTTTATATTTTAATCCTGACATCTTTCGGGTGACAGTATCATATACCTCATTTTATTTGCATTAATGGCTGCCAATTTATTCTCACATATTTGCAATGCAATTTGTACCAATAACTGAGATCTCATATGTCTCAGTGCAGAAAATAACTTATCTAGATTTAGTATGTTATTAGTTTTGCTTTTATTGTAAACTTACATGAATATAAATTGCACAGATCAGGAAAGAAAGAAATGGAAGAGATGAAGTGTAAAGAACGTGAATTACAGCGTCAGGTGGAACTAATAAAGACTGCACTCAATGAACTTGGCTGTGAAGAGGTGCCATCAGGATGCGACCTTTCTCTAGATTCATCATTTGTAGATAATACACCAGATCTTCAGAATCAGGTTGGTATTTACCTAAATCTTGCATATTTTCTTTGTACTGCCAAATTGTGACTTTGGTTTGTTGTTCTGTTGATATGTTGTTGACATTCTCTACATTAATGAATAGGAACCATTTATAGTAAAGGTAAATAAAATTGAAATGTATATTTTCTTTTTGTATCAGTGAAGATAAATATTTTTTGTACGCGAAAACTGATCATTAACAAAACAAATAAGAATGGATGAGTGCTGCTAATCTGAACAATTAATTTATTTTGGAATAGCTTATTAGTGGAATCCATGATGATAAAACTCATGCTGCTTTCTTCTTCCTTTTCTGCTCTCATGAAAAGGAATCAGGTAAGTTGCTATATGTATGAAGATGTATTTTTGTAATTTTTTCTCTGAATATGCAATCTTGCCTCTGAGAATGTTGATGAGCAGAATATACTTTATAAAAAGATCTGGTGCTTGGATTAGTTTTGCACTAGTGTGAATCAAGACTGAATGTGCACATGGTGTTAAAATTCAAGGTGTGTGTTTTGATGTGGAAGTAATGCTGCAGCACTGATGAGGCTATTTGTGATACATTATATTTTTTTTGAAATTCTTCCTAAAAACTATTTGTAACAATTTTAACCAAATCTGAAAAGTATTAACACCTGTTCTTCAAGGTATTGTGTATAAGATTTCAATTTCAATAATTGGTCTAAGAGAATTTGTCTTGCAGAATTATATTTAGACATGGTTAAAAAAAATGTTGCAATTATGACAGTATGTTGCAAATATGATGTTCAGTATTAAACGGTGTCTAAAGTCAATATTTATGAGCCAGTGTTTAAATACTATTCAGAGCATCTTAACCTGAAACCTGAATGGCATGTTTGGAAGAGTAATTGGACAGTGATTTACATTCTGTTTTTGACATGTCCTATATCACATGTATCATTTACAGGACAAATAATAAATAAATATTACACAGACAGGAGGTGGCAGAAGTGCAACAGAGCAGAACATTTCATTTGGTATGAAATGTTATTTATGCAACTTATGGGATATGAGCATAATTACTGCTGCTTAGATGTGTTTTGCAAGAACTAGTAAGCCAGAGAGGGCAGTAATTATGCTCCTGCTGCTGGTTGCATATAGTATTTTATCCACAACTATTTAATAATGCCTACTTATCTAATCTGTGTTCATCATATCATGATTGTTCATTTAGAAATAACAGCATCACTATTAAATAAACATCATGGAACTCAGTGATTCAATGTAAATCAATGCCTAGTTAGTATTTTTCCACTGATCATAGCAAAGTTAATCTAGACTATCGCCAGCCTTGGAAGGGAACCTGATGTAAACAAAAACTCTTGGGAAATTGTGTGCATTGGCCATGGATTACAACCATGTAGTTTCATGTCGGACTGCAGAAATTAATTGTATTTTACATTAAGAGTTTATTTTGTTAAAAGCATTGTTAGAGTGTTAAATTTTACTTCATACTGCATTTAAAAACATATATGTGTATTTAATAAAACTTAATGGAGATATGCACATACATCATTTTAAATACTAAAATATAGTTCATCAGTCCTGTTGCATTTAGTGGTGATCTCTTGCTTTAGAATGTTTATTACAATGTGACTAATGGTGGTTAAAGTTAATAATTATTATTACTAATCAAAATGTGCATATGAAACATCCCAAAAGGAAAATTTTGAAAAGTGGAGGAAAAACTGTTGTATTGAATATGTTCATAAAGTTTTGTGAGAAATATCCAGATTTAGCAATTAAAGACAATATAAAATCCAAATTTGCCAGTGCTTCTGTGAAAAGTGTCAACTCTATTCACTTGGAAAATTACAAAGTGGAAAAAATGTTATAGGAATTGTTTAAATTAATTTTAACTAAGCTTCAACCCAGTAGTGTTTTAGTTATGGACTACAGCTCATACCATAGTATAAAATCTGATCATATTCCTATTATGGCTTAAGGTGACGTTAAGTGGATGGGAGCTAAAAGCTAACATATGAAAAAGACATGGTTAAAGATAACTTATTCATGAAATTAAGAAAACAAACATTAACTAACAGTATGTAAATATGTGGTTGTTAAAATGGCTGTGGGTCATACAGTATTAAAGTCCAACCCTATCATTGTTTTCTAAATTCCATTGAGCTTGTTTGGAGCCAGGTGAACAGATGTGTTGCACACAATTAGAAGTCTTTCAGACTCAAAAATGTCAAGATCTTGGTAGCAAGGGCAATAACTGATATCTGACAATTTATTGGACATGCAAGAAGAGAAGAGGAGAACTTCTGGGACCAGATGGCACATGGGATATGATTGTTGACCACTTTGTAATCAACCCTACTGACATCAGTAGCATCGAGGATGAAATCAGGAAAAATGGATGGGATTGGATCACTTTCATATTCTGATTAATAAAGTATGTCATCCCATACCTTTTACTTTCTCTACTGTTAAGTAGGGGAAGTATTGTATTCCACCCAAAAATTTGTTATCAAGATTTCACCGGAAATATATGTTTTGAGACACCCTGAATCTAAAAAAAAGCATTTTTAGAAAAAGGTCTGTGTGTTTGTCTATGTCAGTCTGTGGACAGCATAACTCAAAAACGAAAAGTCGGTTAAAAACCAAAGTTGGTATTTAAGTTTAATGTATTTCAAGGATGCAACACTAAACCACCCTTTACATGGAAAATTTTTTGAAAATTTTGATTTTCTTTAAAATGGCTCTAACAGTTTTGATTAAAATGTCATATGTTTGAGATATTTTTATGGCAAATGAAATGTATATCTTGAATTTTCTGGCTATAGCCCCTGTAGTCGTATTTACTCTGGACGACTTTTGCATAACTGGTAAACCATTAGAGATAGACCAAATCATACTATACAAAAAATGTTGTTAGCTAATGCTGGATTTCTGACAATGAAGTCATTAATCCTCTTGCTCTCCAATATTTTTCACTGATGGATGGGGCACTAGAAGTGGCTGGGCATATTTGAAGGTGGTCTCGGTCCATTTCCTCTTGCAGATCACATAGAGGACAGAGTGGTGAAGAATATATCCCAATTCTGTTTAAATGTTTTGCCAGACAATCATGTCCTGTAATCAACCTGAAGGTTGCAACTGCTGTTTTTCGAGGATACTCAGGAATCACTGTTTGAATCTTTGGTAGTTCCCATCTTTTATTCTTTGATTTTTCATAGTAATATTTTGCAATAATTTTTTTGAATTCAGAGTTGACTAATCTTTTAGCTGCATAAAATGGTAAATTAACTATAGATTTTTGTACACCGCTGGTACCCTTTTTTGCAAGAAAATCAGCTTTCTCATTACCACTCAGTCCACAGTGAGCCGGTATCCATTGGAAGACTAGGTGTTTTTGAAGTGCTGTTAGATGGCTAAGCATCTTCCAACATTCTATAATAGTTTGGTTTTTTGGTGACAACTTGGAAGTAATTGCTATAATTGCTGCCCTGGAATCTGAGAGAATAACTGCTTGCTGAAAATGTGAAATTCTGTACAAAAGATTTTGTAGGGCCATTCGAATTGCTTCAATTTCTCCATCAAAGTTAGTAGTTCCATAACTTAAAGATTTGTAATAGGAAAAGAGGTGACATGTGACTCCAGCACCTGCTCCATCTTGGTTTGATATCAATGATCCATCAGTATAAATATGGAGCCATTCGTGTTCTGGAAATCTAGTATGGATTGTCTCTAATGCCAATAATTTTAGAACACTAGTTGGAGTATCACTTTTTTTAACTTCTTCTGTCAGGTGTAAATAATATGTGATGTCTAATGTATGTGTTGGATTGACTTTAAATATGAAGTTTTCCTTTGAATTAGGAAGGTGTACATCCTTCTTGATGTCTTGAATTTTGGAAAGAAAGCTCTCCTGAGTCTTTAGTGTATGTGTAAAATTTCTCTTGTGCCATGTATTGAATGGGAGTCTGATCAACTTTTCGTGTTGAATAAGAGCCGCTTTTTCTATTTCATATTCAATGGGGTATTGGTTGGTTAGTATTTCCATAGCTGCTATTGGTGTGGTTTTGATAGCACCTGTAATTAATCTCAGACTTTGGTTTTGAAAGATTTGAATTTTTTTTGTATTTGCTGTTACAAGAACTTCGCTGCAGTAAGTAAACAATGGTTTTATATATATATATATATATATTATATGTTGTGTTAAGCGTTAAGCGTTGCTCTGGAACATCCCCACTTCATTCCTGTTAGACGTTTTAACAGTGAAAGGCTCTGCTCTTTGTATTACATTTTCTATTTGTTTGGTCCATGTAAGTTTGGTATCAAATGTAACTCCTAAATACTTTGCTTCCTTTGTTTCTGGTAATTGTTGACCCTCAAAATTTAGTTTTATTTTTAGTGGTTTTTTTCTTAGTGAAAAGATTTGGTAGTTTGATTTTGTTGTATTAACAGTATACAAAAAATGTAGATCTTGCTAAAATAAACAATTTATGTGTCAAATTTTCTTGTAGGGTTAACCATTTCGGAGATATTCCTTGTTATGTGTGCAAGTTTCAGAAAACTTGAAACTTTCGTGAAATGGATAATCATTCATTTTTTTATATGGTTAGTGTGCAAAGAGAAGAGAATCTCAAAGCTTTAAAAGATTTGACTATCACTCAAAGCCTTCTGTATTCTTTCCCTTTCGACCTACAAGGAAATAAGCAATAAGATAATTTGTGCAAATATTGATCTCAACTAACACGAATAAGATATAGGAATAAGAATTTGTACAAATAGTTTGTACAAGAGTAGAGAAAGTCGTGTGAGAGCAGCACATCAGATTTTTTTTTTTTTTTTTTTTTTTTTTTTTTTTTTGTGTTTGTTTGTTTACTTTCTCTACTGGTTAGTAGTAGTAGTAGTAGTACTGTATTCCATCCAAAAATTTGATGACGAGATATCACTGGAAATATATGTTTTGAGACCCCCTGAATCCAAAAAAAACATTTTTAGAAAAAGGTCCGTGTGTGTGTCTGTGGACAGCATAACTCAAAAACGAAAAGTTGGTTAAAACCAAAGTTGGTATTTAAGTTGAATGTCTTACAAGGATGCGACATGAAGATTTTGAAGAAAATAGTCCCACCCTAAACTACCCTTTACATGGAACATTTTTTTAATATTTTGATTTTCTTCAAAATGGCTCTAACGATTTTGATTAAAATGCCATATGTTTGAGATATTTTTTGACAAATGAAATGTATATATTGAATTTTCTGGCTATAGCCTCTGTAGTCGTATTTACTCTGGACGACTTTTGCATAACTGGTAAACTGTTAGAGATAGACCATATCATACTCTACAAAAAATGTAGATCTTGCTAAAATAAACAATTTATGTCCAAATAAATTTTCTTGTAAGTTGAACCATTTTGGAGATATTCCTTGTTATGTGTGTGAGTTTCGGATAACATAACTTTCGTGAAATGGATCATCGTTGTTCAGTTTTTATATGTTAAGTGTGCAAAGACAACAGAATCTCAAAGCTTTAAAAGATGTGACTATCGCTCAAAGCCTTCTGTATTCTAACTTTCCACTTGCACCTACAAGGAAATAAGCAATAAGATAATTTGTACAAATGTTTATCTCAACTAAGACGAAGAAGATATAGGAATAAGAATTTGTACAAATAGTTTGTACAAGAGAAAGTCATGCGAGTGCAGCACATCAGATTTTTTCTTTTTAATTTTCAATGTTTTATGTAAAATTTGCTGCACATGTTAATCGTTATAAATCATATCACTCTTTCTAAATTATGCATTTCAAGTAAAATGTACACTATTTAATAAATACACAACCATTACACGACAGTTTACGGTATAATAGAATCAAAATAATTAATGTAACAATATTGTTTATAATAACAATGGAATAACTATAGATAATAGGTATAGATTATCTGGAATCAAGGAAAATCAGCTAATTTTTTTTCTATAAAATGTGTGATTTTGAAGAAAGTATCCCTTCTGCAGCTATGACAGTTGTTGCATCGCTTTTGTCAAATAAATCAAGGGTAAACTATGAAGTGGTATATGACTGCTATGTGAAATGGTGCAAAGTTAGGAGAATGAGTAATATAGTACATGAGACAGCTTTGCTTGTATATCTTGAGCTTTTATCACAATCTTGTAAACCTTCCTTTCTGTGGCCATATTATTCTATGCATATAGTACATTAATTCATTACCGTGGCAATATGTTGATGGACAAGTAGCTATTATTAAATTATTGGGGATAATGTTTCATATAAATCAGGCCTGGGCAACTCACGGGATACCTTGAGCAACTTTTTTTACCTGTTAAACATACTAGGTGACAAACCCATAAGGCATATCAGAAATAATATGAAACTGATGAGTTGTTTATGCAGGCTTACATACTTGAAAAGATGGTGTATGTACTTTCTGTTTAGATGCAATCTGTATTCAGGGCAGCAACATATTATACATCATCTGTATGATCTGCAAGAGATCATCTGTTTGCATTGTATTACTGACTGTATGGCAAGTTACTTGTTTTTCGCTGTTCTAATCAACAGAAAACAAGCAAATGCAGTGCTCTGTTAACCAAGGTCCAGTATGTCTGGATGCTTTTCCAGGTAGTACAGTTATCAGTCAAGGCCGTAAGCAGTCTGCACTCTGTAAGCACCAGTTGCCCAGCCCTGATATACATGGAAGAGTGCAAGGAGAATGTGTTGTTCACAATATCCACCATTCCAACTCGGTTTTCCTGTAAATCATATTGCAAATGGTTATGAATAATTACAAATTACTTTGAACTCATAAAAGTTGTGCTCCAATGTGAAAGACAGTTATTGAAAGCTGCTGTTATTATTTTTGCACCTGCCTTTTTCTGTAACATTACTATTGCAGTATTTATCATCAATAACACAGCAGTTCTTATGAACCTTTCTTCAATTTAAATGTTTACATTTAGTCATAAATTCTGTAGAAAGGGATGTTATTTAATATGGTGCTGTTTGCAGTAATGCAACATTTTGGTTAGTGGAAATCAGCAGAAAGGTTAATCAAAAGTACTTTGTAGTATAAATTTAAAATAATTAGAAATTGAACACAATAAAGCATAATAATTTACTGTATATTTTGTTTTCCTTGTTGGTATTTTGATTTAAACAATGTCGTAACTATTATTTTTTATGCCAACTAACTTACTGCTGGTGTTTTTAAACACACAAGTCATGTGTGGGCAGTGATTGAGATGTAGAATCAGGACTGAAAAATTCAGTGCCATAGCCAAGATTTGAACCATGGATTTGTGGTTTAAATCGTAGCTGTGATGAATTTTTCAGTCCTGGTTCTACCTTTCAAATGTATTTAACTGTTGAAAATTCAAATGTTTAAGGAATTAAATACTTAACGCTTTGTGGTAGGACTTAAAACACTTTTATTATTTCTGTAATTCACTATAAACTTTCAAGTGGTTATCCTAGAAAATACGCTTAATTTTGTATTGATTTTAACCAAATTGTCCTCAGCCAATATGAAAAATTTTAATACATGCAGCATAAGATAATCTTCATATAAACTGAGCTAAATTTTCTTTGGACTTTATCCAAATTTGAAATATTCTTCTAACTGCTTACATATAGGATTTCATTTCCATATGTGTCTCAGTTTGCTAGTTATTTAATAACAAATTGACAAATTGGTTCAAATAAGTGCTTCACAATACCATAGGCACCCAATAATCACATTCATATGTGAAAAGGTTTCTTTGCTGAAAAGCTAAGGATTAAAATAATAAGGTATATTTAGTATTTTGATGCTTACATTTGCTTCATTAACAGGTGAATGCATGGTGGCTTCTGGGGAACTCGAGTAGTATATTGTGCTAATGAGAATATTAACTGAATATAACTTTTCTGTAATAAGACATTTTTGTTTCTTAAATTAACATATTTTTAATTTTTAGGCCAAATGGGAACAGCATTTTCTTGAGAATTTTATTTAAAGTTACTGTATTTTGTTTCTTACTTCCATAATATTTATATTAAGCTACTCCAGAAAAATAAAGAAACACTTATGGAAACAAGTAGATATATCTTGAAAATCAAGTACTTTACCTTATCTGTAATAAATGCAAGGAGAAAAATTCTATTTAGAGTAAATAATAAAATAATGACAATTTTACAGGGTGGTGATCGCTCTTCCTCAACATTGACTTTGAAAAAACAGCACCAGCGCATAGCTGATATGCTTCGTAAACCTTTCCGCAGATTATCTGCCCCTTCTTCCCCTGTGCTGCCCCATCGGAGCAGAGCAGGGGAAGTGCATGAGGCACCGAGACTTTCCTCACAGGCTACGGATGACGAGAAAGTATGTGGTGGTGGCCATGACAGTTACTGTGATGCTGTTGCTGGTGAAATAACCCTCATCCCTACCACATTTGACTCACATAACAGTAACAGCTCGCCTAGTGAAGGGGGCTATACTTTGGTAAGCTACTGGCTGAGCTAACTGTAGTGTTAACCATACACCTTTAGAATTCTCCAGCTTTCTGCATGCAGGATGTACATGGAATAGGTGGCAGCTAATGTGAAGAACGGGCTATATTCTTCTTATGATTGGAACAAAAACTGCAACATGCTTTGGCGTAAGTGTAGGGAGACAAATATTTCTGGTCCTTCTCTTTGAACTGAGAGCAATTTTACAAGGAGATCTGTAACATATGCTGTATAAAAGTAAAGTGGGAGGGTATAGTCAAACAATTTTAGTTCTAAAATGGCTCTTTTATCATGTACTGCTAATAATGATCATTCCACTTATAGGTGTAAAAAGGGAAGGAATACACAAGAGCAGAAATACTAATAGACATCAAATTTCTGATAGTCTGTAGGGGCATTTATAGGACGTGTCTTCTGATATTGGTCTCCACCAGTTTGAAAGGGGACATATTACCTCCCCTCCCTTTCAGTTGAGGGAGGTGGCTATACCTATTTGTAATTAGCCAATGAGTTAACACCAGCATAGGTATGCTCTGTTGGTTCGATACAAAACAGCGCATGAAAGCATGATGTAATAAGGTATCCTACAAACGGTAAGAAGGAATGAGGTGTTCAGAAGCAGGCAGTGCTGAATTCTTTACGTACTGTCTGTAGATGCAGTTAAGGTAACATGAGTAATTAATTTAGTGAATTAAAAACTTGTACCTCCTAACTTGGTCATGAAAATTATTTTTTGGAGGCAAGTTGCATTGAGCAAATTTGCACAGCTAAAATCCAGTAAAGTATTTCATTTTTATAGCATGCAGTAGGCAGAAAAATGGTAGTACCAACATTCAGTAATGGTACTGTGACTCTATATGGTCAAGGAAAGATGGTGAATAAAATTGAAAGGACCAAAAATGTTTGATCACCTTATACAAATAGTACCCACAGAATAAAGTTTCACTTTGCTTTTCAACATTGTATACTTATGAAATAAAGCTCTGTACATAAAAATCCCAGCTACTATTACTTGTGATGAAGAATGAATGACTTTGTGTATGATAATTTTCATCTGGCATGCCAACGGATTTATTACATTGCTTTTTCATGAAAAACTTTGCATTAGAATACATAATTTTAAATCTGCAAATAAGGGTCTCTTTAGAAGTAGCATATTTCCATATTTATGAGATGTATTGAGGCTAGCCAGTAAATCTCTAGCTGGCTCACATGTGCATGTGCTATCCTTTCTGCTAGCAAGCCAGCAACTTGCTATGTAATTGCTTTCAACTTTCAACTGTAAGGCTACATTGCAATAATAATAATTCTAGCAAGCAGAAAAGTACAGAAGACTTCCACAAAGTGGCCAACAATAAGGAATTTGCTATTCTAGAGCACAAAGTTCAGAAATGTGTGTGAGCAGCAATTGGTTTACATATAGCAAAGTCTGCAGAGCAAATAAGCAAAATCAACAAATTCCTGGAGATAAATGTGGGTACAGTTGTCTCTTTGATACACAAAGAAGTAAATAAACAAATTATTAATGTTAAAGGAATTTGGTAACAGTAACATCTAAATTATGCTTTTATATTTATAGAGTTTTAATGTATGAGAGACGAGTTTTGGAAGTCATCGCTTTCATGTTTCGTTTTCAATTAGTCTCTCATAAATTAAAGTGTAAGTGACATACTGATTTCATTATGAAAGTTTACAAATTGTGCTTGCCTAATATACAAATAGCTTGATTTTGAAGAAAACGGACAATTTTTCCAGAGTGCTTGAACTATTGCATATACAGTGTTTATTTCACTGTCAATAGCATGCTAATTTAGGTTATATGTACATATTTATTGGTAGTCTGGAGCTGTACCAAAGAAAAATGGAGGGCAGCAGTGGTTAAGAGGATGCTTGATGCTTGCTGTAATGGTGATGGTTTCTTTTTCTTTTCTGAGAAAATCTTCTGCTGTTTAAATAACATGTTTCTTTTTTCTGCAAGGAGGTCTTTTCAGAATGAAGTTCCAAGACATCATCCAATGTTTTCATTCATTCTTTCTTTCTTTCCTTCCTTCCTTCTCTCCTTCCCTCCTTCCCTCCTTTCTGTCTCTCTCTTTCTCTCTTTCTGTTTCTCTCTCTTTCTCTCTCTTTTGTTCCTTCTCTCCCTCTCTCTCTCTTTCTTTCTCAGAACATGCATAGTAATAAGGAGATGTACTTAGGCATTCTTTCGATAATATAATAGTTGGTGGTTTTGCAGAAAATTTCAAGTTTGGCCTGTTTCCCCTTTTGCACTTATAAATGTGATGTGGTGAGTGATAGCCTTTAGAACAAATGTCCTTTAATAGATAAGAAGTATGCTTACAATACAGGAACAACTGTAATATTATTCCACACTTTCTAAGTTTATTATTATTAAGCTGGGTTTCTAGTAAAACAATTACTGACCTGGATGACACTACCTTGTGTCAGTAAATTTGCTACCGTGTATGAGAAATCCCCTGAACAAAATTTTAACATCACCAATGATGCTGATATAATTCTAGCAGTTAGCAGCCATGCTAACCTTTAAAGAAACCTTACTTGGAGAGTAACAACCATACAAGGAACAAATCAACAGGACTTGTCTAATTTTGTATGTGCTGTGTTCATCTCTAAAGCAGAGCTTTGAAGGCAGAGTATTTTGTTAATATTTATGTACACTCTTAATGCAATTTTATGAATATACAAACATAAAAAATTATAAACATTTTTTTTACAATTGCAATTAAAGTGCTTAACCCAAATGTATAATGTAATAAGTCTAACATCCATATATATGAGGTTTCCTCATACACAAACCTGAGATTAATGGGAGCAAGTTAAGCTCTTGAAACTGGTCAAGACTAAGTACATGTAAGTGATGTTTAGTGTTTCAAATTTGACTCAGTTTTCATTGTAATTATTACTTCTTTCAATAATTTGTTCTATTTTATTTCCCATCTACATCTCTTCACCACATCACTGCCTAATAAACAATGAAATATTCCTTCAAGCTGCCCACATATAATGCATCTGTCCCCATTTTATCCTTTCAGCTGCTTTTAAATCAGTGCTCCTGATCGCATCCACACAAATCATTTCCTCCCACTTTTTTCACAACCACCCAAGTATTTCTTTCTCTTCCATCCTTTTTATTATTCTGTGAGTATATTTTTAAAGAACCCCTATCTCTAATACTAACCTAAGTATCTTGCCTATCTATATCTTTAATTCTTTGTCCAACTTCCTTCCAAAGTCCTACTCCTCTTTGATCAAATTTCCATGACTTCAATTTCCCACTCCTCACTCATCCAATTGTTACGTCTCATTACTTCCATTTAGAATTTCATCCCTCCTTTAAAACACTTTGAACCTCTGATTTCAAAATTCTGTGCCATTATTTTAGTACCTCTATCATCTGATCTCTCTGGTGTCTGTCATCTGCTTTCATCACCTCCCTTAGTAATGCTACTCTCCAAGTGCACTGCTAAGTCAGCAGTTTCTATTTTCTTCCATTGATCCACAATTCAATTCCTCTAGCACATTCTTTTTACTTTCTCTACTACATATAGTAAAGTATAGGAAGTATTGTATTCCACCCAAAAATTTGATGGCGTGATTTCATTGGAAATACAATGTTTTGAGGCTCCATCAATCCAAAAATAGCATTTTTAGAAAAAGGTCTGTGTGTGTGTGTGGGGGGGGATGCATGATGCATGCGTGGGTGCGTGCATATGCATAAATCGGTTAAAATTTGTATTTAAGTTTAAGGGTTCGACACAAAGATTTTGAAAAAAGTTTCTCCACCCTAAACTACCCTTTACATAAAAAATTTTGATATTTCTTGAAAATGGCTCTTAACAATTTTGATTAAAATGCTGTATGTTTGAGGTATTTTTATGGCAAATGAGATGTATATTTTGAATATTCTGGCTATAGCCTATGTAGTCCTTTTTACTCTGGATGGCTTTTGTATAACTGGTAAACTGTAAGAGTTAGACCAAATCTTACTATACAAACAAGGTAGATCTTGCTAAAACACACAATTTATGTCTAAATAAATTTTTTTTGTAAAGTGAACCATTTTGGAGATGGTGAAGTTTGGAGAACTTATACTTCTGTCAAATGGAACATTGTTATTAATTTTTTATATGTTAACCATGCAAAGAGACCGGAATTTGAAAGCTTTAAAAGATTTGACTATTGCTATTCCCATATTCTCCTTCTACCTATAAAAAGATAAACAATAAGGTAATTTCTGCAAATGTTTAACTCAACTGATACAAAGAAGATATAGGAACAAGAATTCCTAAGAATGGTTAGTACAAGAGTAGAGAAAGTCATGTGAGTGCAGCACATCAGATTTTTTTTCTGTCTTCTTTAGCTTATTTTATTTTCTCAGTTAAAAATTTCTCTGGCAAACTCTTGATCAACAAACATCGTTTACTTCGTGTAAATTGTTGTGTCTCTCAGAATTTACCACTTAAAACTCAGTGTAGGTATGTTTGCAGTTATCAGTCTAATTTGTCTCCTTATCTTCCTATAGTGAAACAGTTCACTATGCTCCATCCATGTAATTTGAATCCCAGTTGGCTCTCATATTTCTTTCAGCAACCAATCAATTGGCTTTCTTTATCCTCTTTGACTTTGACTTTATCCTCTTATACGGGGAGAGCAAACAACTTACGAACCAGCTACCCAGCGTTTTGCCTGTCCACATTCTTGGCAGTCGTTACCATCTGCTGCTGTCATAGAAAGGCACAGATGAAACCTATAACATTTTTAAAACTACTTTTAAGGGCTTTACTTGCCAACTTTATGAAAGGGGATGCTGAAACTGGCCACCATCGTTGTCCATACATTTTTGGCACCTCTTTAGGAAACTGTCCATCACTTCCTGTAGTTTACATTGAGTAATGCTGGCAATTTCTTGGCAGATATTTTGTTTCAATTCTTCCAGAGTATGTGGATTTGTCTTGTACACTTTGTTTTAGGTTACCCCAGAGATAGAAATCACAGGTTAGGTGGGAGACCAAGGGGGCAGAAAAAATTTATAATCCATTTGAACGTACTCTGATACATAAGATACAATAAATAAAATTACCTTTAATGAATTATAAAATATTTAATTCAAATTTCCTTCATACATGAATTTAAAGTAAATTGTTCTTAAACTTAAATTACAGTCCAACAAAATGAAAATTTCTTTAAACAACATAAGCTTGCAGCCACAAATCTCTACTAATAATTCTGTCCTGAGACACACTTTCAGTTGTTCTCATCAAAATATTGGCCATATGAGCTATTGCAGAGTCTTGTTGAAAAAAGGTAAAATCACACTCCCTATCTGTTAATACTCTAAATAACGTGTGTATGGGAATTAACTGTGACTCAAAAAATTGGGCCTATAACTCTTTCTCTGCTAATGGCCCACCATTTACCAATTTTTTTGTTATGAAGGGGTACTTCATGAATGATGTTAGATTTCTTAGAGCTCCAATAGCAGTTATTATGTGTACAAACATCCATGAAGGTGGAACCAAGCGTTGTCCATGAAAAATGTTAAATGTGGCTCTCTTTTGCCATTGTATACACTATTGAGAGTCCACTCACAAAATGTGCATCTAATTACAGGATCACCTGGTTTAAGAGGATGTGCCACAGTTATTTTATATGCAATTTAGAAGCTCTTCACAAAGAGCCATAAGAAATGCATACCTGTTGTGAAAGACATCTAAGTGATTTTTGGGTGAATTCTCCAAACAATGACCCATTGTTGTCTTAATGTTTCTTTGCTAAGAACTGTACACCATTTTTTAAACTTTTTAGCCTGAAATCTATGGTGAAGTTCATGGATTGTTGTACAGTCTGGAACTTTTACACCTGGAAATCTTCCTGCAAATCGTACTTTCACTTGGTGAGCTGACTGAGTTAACACATATGAATCATAAATAAATACATGCTGTGCAGTAGAAAACATATGCTGAGCCATAATATACTTTGTGACTAAGTACAGTACAAAATAATAAATCACTCATAATAAATAAATATCATCACATCAACTCAATACTGTACTTCACACTGCAGAGCAAAACTGCGTTAGAAGCATGACCTTGTTTACAGTATCAGTATGTTGTCATTTTTCCACAAGCCTAGTGGGAAAACAGTGCACAGACGGTTGGGAGCTTTTTGTTCCCCTGATATTTGACTTCAAATATAACCATATTTCTTTGATCCACTACAATCCCTCTTTTCAATTTATCCATTCTTTGCTTACAACTCTCAATTCATAAGTAACTTTTCTCATTAAATTTTGCAAAGCTCCTCCTGTTATCAACTTCCTCGGTTTTCTTCTCCATCTTTGTTATCTTGATAGTATATTCTGAAATTAATTTTGCTTTGAGTATGATTGTATTTAAGAGACACAGAAAGGAAAGAAATAAACAGGATTGTTTCATATGTCATGTCGTATGTGTTATGTATACCTTTACAGCAAAGCTATCTGCTAATAGGGTAAGCTATGATGGCAACTAAGAAACATGGAAAGAAATAAGAAGAAATGTGCAGTGTACAGCCCAACTGCAATGTTGTACACTTTTGGATTTTAAATACCATTTTAATACTTCTAGCACTCTTAGTGTTCTATAGTTTCACATGAGTTACTATGGGGAGCTGGAATATAGACCAGTACATTTAGTATGCTATTCATAACTAAGCATGAAACCTTTCTTTCAGTGATACTAGGTTGCCGAAGCTTCAACCACACGGTGAACATCACTGAGGGTTGCAAAGTGCTCACTCAGATGAAACATGCATGTAGAACACTGCAGTTTGGTTAGCAACTTGTTTACTGCCAATCAGTCTAGATGTACGGAAACCAGTTCTAACCCACCCCCCCCCTCCCACAAGTGCCATGTGCTAGCATCAAAGATACATTGATATGTTGACTGTAAAGAAATTGTTTCATCTCTGCTCATAACATTAGGTGGTATTAAGTTAAGAAAAGTGGTTATTTTTCAGTAACACTTCTCATGGTTGTGGTTGCAAAATAATACGTTATAAACAACCATTTCAAAATAAGTCCAGTATCTTCCTTTCATAGAAGTTTGAAAACAGTGTTGTTGTAATTAATTTAATTTAAAAGGTGAGTTAATTAATAACACTGAACAACACTTACAACATATTTTTCCGGGACACGTTTCGAAGGTTAACTTTCCTCCATTATCTCTGAGAGACATCTTCAGTAAGTTCATTGAACCGCCACCAGAAGAAGCATCACCATCTGCACCATGAAACACCATGGAAACCCAGTTATTGTCCGGTTGATAATGGAGGAAAGTTAACCTTCAAAACGCGTCCCGGAAAAATATGTTGTAAGTGTTGTTCAGTGTTACTAATGAACTCACCTTTTAAATTAAATTAAGTCCAGTGTATCTACAAGAATTCATGCATAACCATAATATGGTTAATATTTGGATTCTTTTGCATCAGGTGTGATTCTTTGTTCTGGAATTGAAAGATGATGCTCCCTTTGTATTTATTTGCATGTGCAAATTTGTAATGCACTATTAAGAACAGTAATTATATATATATATATATATATATATATATATATATATATATATTTACGATTATTGCTCACTCAACTCGTGTGGGACACAAAAATAGGCTGTCTCTTGAATCACCACTTGAACTTGCATTTGTATTTGTGAGTATGTATAAAAGTGAGTGGTGATTCAAGACATGGCCATAAATAGGCTGTGTCTAATAGATGATAACATATGGAACAGACTATCAATAAACTCAGCTGCATGTTAGAAATATCGACTTGTGTATACTGTGCTGCAACACGATGTGGGACTTAGATTGTATTCTGCTCTCCTAATGCACTCAATTATTTTTTCCATGGCTGTACAACAGATCTGCCATTTTACTGAAGTCAGCATTGTATCTAGTAGCTCCAAACTCCATTACAGTAAAAGTGATATATCGGGACCAAAAGAAAAAAAAAGATGTGATAGTGCCATTTACAACAAATAGCCCAGGAATTTCCATAGTTTGGGATGGCTATCTTGCAGTAATATTCGAATATTCAGCCAATGAATAAAGTGGGAAATGAGCTCGGTGTTCAGGGACTAGTTACCTGACATTGGCTTTCTGAAGATACAGGAGAGCAATAGAATAATCATTACGTCAACCAAGACTTGAACTTGGGACCTTTGGAGTACAAATTAGGCTTAGGAAGCACAGTAGGATCTCATCCTATAGTTTTGGAATGATAATTTTCCAATATTTATTGCATCCATTTTGAAACATTTTCCAAAATAGCATATGGTAGTACTACCATGATGTATTATTTCTCAAAATATCATTACTTTTACATGTTTGAAGCATTTGATAAATTATTAGAATTGTATTTTTTTTTCCCCTTCTTTGAACATATAAATTTCCAGTTCTGTCACACAAATTATATACAGTGGAACTGTGGTAATTTGAATGTTTATAATTTGAAATCGTTAATTTGAAGATTTTTCTTGGTCCCTTGAATTTTGTGTTAAAACAATGTAAAATAATCACATTTCATTCAAATTTTTTCATTAATTTGTAATTTTTGTTCAGAAATGTCAATCGAAAATTAATCTAAATACAGAAATTTAATATTATAACTTTGTCCATGTGTTTGTGCAAAAGAGGTCATTGCTCTGAGGTTGTTTGTTTTGTCGGAATGCAACTTGGGGTATTGAATGGCGTTCCTAGCTGCCACCCTTGAGCTTCTATACTTGCCCCCACATCACTTGTTTAAAACATGTGTGTCTTTTGTTACTTGAGCTTCCTATTGTTCAGTGTGTTGCAAATCAATTACACTATGTCTCTTTCTAGTGCAAGACTAACTTTTGCACAAAAAATAACAATCATTTGAGAAGTTGAAAAGGGTTTGAAGAGAAAATCTGAAATTGCATAAGAATACAGGATACCACCGATTACTTTGACAGCCTATCTGACGAATAAGAAAATTTTAAGCAGTGCCTCTAGTGAAAATGGAGAGAGTCAAAAAAAAGAGTGAGAAAACTGGAAAATCTTGATGGATATATGTACTTGTACAGCTAAAATATCAGTTTTAAACCTTATTTTTGTAGTTCAAATTTTTGAATATTTTGAATTTTTTTCATGTCCCTTCAAGTTCCACTCTACATGGAATGAAATAAACCTATAAGAGTTATCATGCAGCACAAGTTGACTGTCTTTTCAAGCATTTAAACTTGCATCAGAGTGCAAGTGTGTGTACACGGTAGATTTGTGGAAGAGTATATGGCTTTTGTGAGCTCCAATTACTTTGTACTGCATTTCTACCACAGACTATTTGAATTTCCAGAAAAAAAATAGCTGCTGTTAATTTGTAAACACATTTTAGAGCGTTACTATAGATGACATCATTTGCATGCAAACTGTGGCCATAAGGCTGTAGAAACAGTAGTTTGATTTATTAGGCTCAGGCCTGAGTTAGCAATATGAACTTCTAAAATCCAGAATAAGACATTGATACCAAACAATATTTATGATACTATTATAATAAAATGAGGTTATTTAATTTTACTTAGCGTAAGCTAAATGCAAGCAAAAAGTTTTGATTAAAGTGAATTTTTTGTTTTAAGAAAGTGGAGAATACTGGTGTAAGATGAAAAGGAACAGCCAGAAGCTTTCAAAGTATAACTGATCACTGTAAACATTGACTTAGAGTTGCAATGTATAACTCTTAATTTATAGGCATGGTTTTTGTTGATGTTTGTTCTCAGTAACAATTGATAGAGTTTTTGTGTTTTCCAACATAGAAGCTATTGTATTGTTGTTTGAGCTTTTAAATTACTATAGTAATATTATCTGATTGTATGCATGTTTTTATTTCCTGTTCATTAATTAACTCTCCCAACTATGCCTGTGATAGACAGGGTGACCAAATGACTTTTGCTTAAAAACAGGACTCCTATTTTTGAAAAGTTGGGTTTTACATTAAAGAAATAAGAACACCCTGACAAGCATCATAATTTCCCTGTTGTTACATATGGTAATAAATAGAGCCCGGATTTTTATGTAATTACATATTTTAAAACCTGCATAATATTTCAATGAGAAGTAAAAATGTTGGCAAATTATGTCATTTGGGACTCCCTTACAAATTTTTATTTTACATTTTTTTTTACATATTTTGCACATTTCTACATATTTTAACAATGTTACATAAAACATACATATTTTCTGGGTTTCGTTACAATTTTATTATTTTTTAAAAAATATTGTCACATAAACTACTAGTTGCACAAGTTTTGCTGAAAGCAACAAATATCAATCTGCGAAATAGGATGCAAGTCAAATTAAGAATGCGATAATGACCACCTCGCCTCATTCTGATTGTTGTGCATTTATATCAAAGCAGGTGCCGCTCGACAATGTTGACCTCCAGTGTGACATTTTCGTAGCACTTTGGGCATTTACAAGAACTGGGGAAATTGATTGTTACCATTGTCGCGGTAGTAATATAACAGCTGCGAGGAAACAAAGTGAGCCATTGGAGAACCATCAATATAGTGAGGCGATAATGCTGCAGTTAGATTCTTGCAAGTCTTAGTAAAATGGCACCAGTTGCGTCCTCATTATCCTGCAAGTTGAATTCATGGGTGAAATTAGATAGTGCCTTTACAACCGACAGAAAAGTAATAGTCTGTTGAGCATACGGTAAAAGAATTGGCTGTTCCATGAAATCTCAATTGGAACAACATATCAAAAGTGCTTTTCACATACGCAACAAACACCTAGAAACAAGACTGTAGGTGTTTGGAAGAACATTTCATCCGCTAGGAGACAATGACCCCTGAAAATCAGTGCCTTACAAAATAGGTGAAGTTCACTTAAGCATGCTGAAAATACTATGCAAAGCCGGTGTACCACGGTTCAACATTTTTTACCAACCTTTTTGTATCCAATGGAGCTGTACACAAAAGAAACTGTCACACTATGATTCATTTTGATCCAATACATATGACAGTTCACATAGTAAGCGAGAGAAATAAACATGATGGATGCAAATATATACAGCTTTGTTTTAAAATCAAATTTAGATGGTGAGCCAGACATTCAAATGTCCTGACATAACACTCGCTCCATTGTAACATTGTGCAACTAATTTACGTTCATAATTAAATTCTTTAAGAACACCATGCAGCAAAAGGAACAATGTTTCTGCGGACCTGTCAACACTCACATCATGAAATCCGAAAAATCGTTCAACCAATGTGCTCTCTGTATTCACATATCTTACAATGATAGAGTACTGAGACTGTTGACAAATATCTGTAGTGTCGTCAACTTCAACAGAAAAAAAATTGAGACATTAATTTCAGGTCTGTAAGTATTCTGAAATACATCCAATCACCTCATTTTGTATAGATTTAGAATCACCGCTGAATATACTTTTAATTGTATTATAGTGGTTTTGGATTTCTAATGGACTTTCAGTACACAAGGCCCTTGAAATTTCCCCGACTTAGCAAAGCGCACTCTCATCATGGCCTCAGAATGCAAGCTCTTGTTTACCTAAATACAATGTTGGTCTAATGATCAACTGCAGGAAAAGGCTATTTAACATCACGTTTCCATTGAAACGTACATGAAAAAGTCTGCTGTTTTCTTGAAGAGCGTCAGCTATTGTGTTTGTTTTTTTTTTTCCCAAAAGTGTATAGTTGTAATTTACATTTTAAATGTCCCGCCGAATCATTGTGCTTGTGAAGGGAACGGGTTATATTAATGAAATCTGTGAATCTCTCTTTGTCCCACACGTTGCTTTTGTTGCTAAAAATTAAACAAGGCCAACAGAATAGCGATTGCAAACTACGGCTACTGCATAACCAAAAATAGTTATCGAGCCAAGAGCTTTTGACTTTAATGTTATAAGTCTTCCCTGTTTTCTTATCCTCTCTTTTAAGGGCTATATCAATGATATCAGTGGGCCGCCCAAAGTTTAAAACATCCTTCTTGTCTTCATCTTTCCACCTGGAAAATGGGGTTTATAGCAAATTGCAAACTATATTGTTCACTGGATTTATAACAAAACACTTATATTCCGTAATTTAAATATTAAAAGCACTGGAGTCTAGCAAACTCGTAAATTATACCTACCGTTCACAGTTATCTAAAACACCACGTTTTAAGTTTACCACCAGCTCTTCCTCGAGGTAAACAAATACTATCTTCTAAGCGCGCAAAAACAGAAACCATCCCCTCTACCGTGTTCTGTGCCTCTACCCAAGTGAAAATATTTCTTGTTTGCCTGAAACATGTGCATGCCTGTGTTATTTCCTCGTAGTTCATCGTTTCGTGATGTCATGTTGCCATGGCAACCAAGCTGTTTAGTGCAGCAGTTTCTTCCGTAATTCTGACTGCTGCACTTGTCCTTGCAACCGATCAGAGGGCGCATTCCCACCAATTTTCCCTGCCGGCTGCCAGGCTGTAAGTTCCAAACAAAAGAAGGGTTGGTCACTGACCCTGCTACAGCTGCTAGCAGTTGAAATTTGTCACTAAGTTGTTAGAATGCCAGTAATAATACCAACATTAACAAAAATAGAATAGTGCTATTTTCAGGTGAAAACCTCTTCACCTGCTTCACTTGAATAGCAGTCACTGCTGAAAATATGGAAAAGTATTTGGTTATTCACTGTACATTGAAAGAAGCAAAAGACTCGAGGTGAAAATGCCTTGTTCATTGTATGTCAAGAGATAGAAAACTGAGAATGCATCCTCATTATAAAATTTAATTATTTTGAATTGATTGTTTCACTCATTGGTAAACTGATTCGGTATTTTAACATTGTTTTACCGTCTAAAATGTAAGTAAAATAATTATGTGAAATGAGTAATTTTAATAAATATAATCCAAAACACATATTTTTTATTTCGTAATTACCTACTTGAAAATAAATTTTAGGTAAATTCTGCATAAAACAAAACATTTTCCCTATCATTAATTCTATATTTAGTAAATTTTAACTCATTGTAATTAATTTACGTACTTACAGACCCATAAAATTAACAAATTCTGGGTAATTTGCAGTCTGCATTTACATTTGAGGTGGTAATCTTAGCATTTAGATTATTACATAATTTTACATATTTTGTTGATATTACATATTTCATTACATATTTTGATGTTTTTGTTACATAAATATGTACATATTTCGCACCTTGATATTACATAAAAATCTGGGCTCTAGTAATAAAATACTATATCTTCTTGATTAACAAGATGCAAGTTGTGATCGCACATGCCAATGGTTTGGTTTGTGTGAATATGTTAGAGGTGCTGATTACAAACATGTATAAACTAAGTGGCACCAGCTATAAGATTCAGTATTCTGCTCACAATGAACCATACCTAACATGATATCATGACTGTAGTAGCTTTAGTCATCCTGGCTGTACATCTTTCATTCAACTACTCAGTATGCTATTCTTCTGACAGTTCAAGGTGGTTCTGAAGCGGATTGAGGATCACAGTATCCTAAACGACTATCGGCTCACAGCATCGTTGAGTGATTCAATTTCATTGCTGATGTGTATTCTACACAATCAGTTCTGTTCTCCAGTCTTCGCAGACTTTGTTCAATATTCCTGGATTGTAACTGGCTATGACTTCTGACCAGAGAGGTTTCAAACCCCTTCTGAATGTATTTTTGATGTTCAAAAGCATTTGTGACTCGGAAGACTGCTTAATGCAGGCATTCATGAAGTACTCCTACTGTGATAAAAAACTCTTGTTTTGGGCACTTTATACTCAGTGGACATGTTCATCCTTATAGTCTTTTGCCAAGAGCTATCAACAATCCATTTTTGAACTGTGACTAAACATTGTATAATTTTGTAAAAAGCATTGTAATTGTCAATGGCAAATATTGTGTGCATATTTGTAATGTACATGTAAGACTGTTACATGTGAACCACAACTTGTTGGCAATTGTGATCACAACTTGCACTAATTCCCTTGTACCCCTAATGCCAAATGTGTAATTGCCATATGTTCATGAATCCCAAGAGATTAAAGGATCATCAGAGGACATAATGGAACAGTGATTTAGTAACAAAAAGTGTGGATAAATTTTAGGAAAACTGAAACTTAACAGTGAAACAGTGAAAAAACAGTGAGTTTACCAATTTACTCTTTTACTTAACTTACCACATTTCATATGTAGGCATGTTTCATGGGAGAGGACCTATGAAGTATGTATGGTGTGCAAAATTTGATAAGTGGAGCAAAAGAAGATAATAGTGAATCTTTCTTCATTTTTCTAAGTCTGAATAATTTTATCCCTTTGTCTGCTCTAGCTGGGTGTGGTGCACTCACGTGCATGGATGTGTGTGTGTCTGTTGTGTGCGTGGTTAAAAACCAAAGTTGGTATTTAAATTTAGTGTCTTTCAAGGATGTGACAAAAGATTTTGGAGAAAATTCCTCCACCCTAAACTACCCTTTACATGGAACATTTTTTGAAAATTTTTATTTTCTCACAAATGGCTCTAACAATTTTGATTAAAATTCCATTATGTTTGAGATACTTTTATGGCAAACAAAATGTATATTTTGAATTTTCTGCGTATAACCTATGTAGTCTTGGTTAATTTTAGTTCTTTTATAGCAACTGAATGGCTCACTTTCTAATTCTCTGGGATTTGAACACAATACCTAAGTGCTCTAAACATCTGATTATTCGATTTGAAGCTTTCCTGGCGACGAACATATTCAAGTTGTTCTCGGGCTTTGAGCCAGGTGTAGTGATGAAGAGCCATCGACGTTTTGGGAGTGTACATCTCTCCCATCATCAGGACATTACTACACCTGGCTCGAAGCCCGAGAACAACTTGAATATCTGATTATCCATCAAAACAATTCAGAAGCTGCTTTTAGCTTGCCTAGTTTGCTTATTCACATCACATTGTCTGGACTGCAACCTCAATGTGTTGGCCATACGCCAGCTATGCTTTATATAGGTGAGTGATTTCCAGAAACATCTAAAATTCTATAAAGTTTTGACTTAGGATATTTGGGGCCAGGCTGTTACAAATTTTAAAACCTTGTGGTAATTATCACACCTCTTTAGGCCTTTTCCCTCCCTCCAAAACTGTAGCACCAGAAGGAAGAAGTAGCAACAGTGGTCTGATAATGCTGTTATCTTTTGCTACAATATCAATATGACACATAGAAATACATATATTGTGATATCTAGGGCAAGATATTGCTGGCATAAATATTTGGCAAAGATTATTTAACATTTTTAATTCAAAACTTTCAATACAGGAGTGTCTTTGCAAGATCATTTCCAATGTGGTGTTTATATATAGAGGATATAATCATCTTAGTGATAAGAGAACTGTTAACATTAGTAGTTTGGAGATGAAAATTTAGATTCCTTTCCTTCTTTTTGTGCATTTATTGCTTGCAACATTCTGGTGTTGGTTTCAAACAAATTTTTGTTTATTTATTTATTTATTTATGCCAACAAACTTACCGCTGGTGTCCTTAAACACAAGCTGTGTGTGGCCAATGTTTTAAGAGGTGGAATCAGGACTGAAAAATTCAATGCCATAGCTGGGATTTGAACCCAGCTTCACATGTGGCTGCTCTAACCACTAAGCTACCATGGCCAACTTGCCAGTATGACATTAAATTCCCCAGCTGATCCATGCAGAACACCAGCATTAAGTTTGTTGGCATAAATAAATAATAATTACCAGCCAAAGGTTACTTAAAAACCCGGGACATAAAGTACTTACAATTGTAAGTTGCCCTTGGGGTATTTATCTCTGATATGAGATTCCCTTGTGGTCTAACCGGGAAAAAAGTATGAATCGCCTGGGGAATTCAATATCATACTGGCAAGTTGGCCATGGTAGCATAGTGGTTAGAGCAGCCGCGTGTGAAGCAGAAGATCCCAGCTATGGCATTGAATTTTTCAGCCCTGACTCCACCTCTTAAAATTTTTGTTTGCTTTCATTAAAATATCTTCGAGTTAAATTGTAGGCTTAGACCAGATTTCACTAGCGAATGTATGATGAAAACAAAATAACTGTGTATGTTCAAAAGGAGGATTGAAAACAAGTGAACAACAAAAGCAATAAGATATTGAAATGTACTATGAGATTTAGATAAGCAGAATATTTAAAACTGTAACAGTATCTTTATAGGGTTTATGTTTGAAGAGTTATGTTTGTTAAGATGGTTGGAAAGGTTTAAAGCATGTTTTAGGGTTATTTTTGTATTTAAATTAATATGAAGTGTTGCATTTATTTCTTTCTTAATATCAAGATTTACATTTATAATTAAGAATAAAGAAACACAAAAGAAAGTCAGGGTCATGGTGTAGATGTGCATGATCTACATTAAAGAGGAGCAGATAGGCTTTTGTGCAGTGGCGTGTATTGTGGACTATCAAAGCTTTCGCTGAAGCCCATATCTAAAGTAAACTAGAAATTAATAAGCAACATTAATAATTGCAATACCAGCCAGTTTTCCTCATGAAGAATTAGCACATAGGATGGAATATGCCTCGTTCTCTACCACTCAACAGAGGGGAGAATAGGGCTTTGGATTAAATAAAGAAATAATGAAGCTATTAACAGTGAAGCAACAAGAGTCTAAAGTAAGAACAAATTAGAAACTAAAAGCTTCACTTATCTTAGTGATATTCCAAGAGTTTTGGTGCTAACACGTTTCAAGTTGATTCTAACTCATTCTCAAAGCTATACAAACAAATTTGTTACCATAGATACTGATGCTCGGCTCTTGTTTAGTTTAGCTCACTTTCCACTTGCCAGCCAGATTCTAAGTCTGAAATTACTTACTACGCATGCGCCTACAGTAGTTTCAAAATAGCCCACTAGATTTCACTGCATGACTAGCAGACGATTTTCACATCTGCCAACATTGCTTTTTATACTACACTAGTTTTCATTGCCAACACATTAAACACAAATGCACTCACTCGCGTCGTTGCCACCACAGACATACACCGCTATCGCCTAGCGCAACTCCATACTATTGTTGTGGATTCTGTACATTATTATTTTGCTCATTGTGTACATTATTTTGCTCTTGCTCACACAGATATATCGCTAGTGCGAATTATTGTGTACATTATCCTTATTGCCTTGTTACTGGGTCCATGATACGCTGACTCGTTCTTTATTATTATATTATTTTATTATATTATTATTTTTTAAAATTTATTTATTAGGAGGAAACTAAAAAACAAATCATGAAGTTTACATTGAATTTAAACATTAACTTATTAAAAATGTTTTTTGGTGCAAAATGACGTTTTTTATGGAAAATTGTTTATAGAAGAGTGAGTAGAGATAGAGATGTGAATGTGTTACCTAAAAGTGAGTAGAGAAAACGCTGTGAATGTAATATGTATGTATACAAAAATTTAATCAAACCTTTATAGCCGTTTCTGAAATACCGTGAGTATATGCAAGAATTGCTCTGTAGAAGCCGGAATAAAAAATGTTATTTTTTATGTAAAATCACGTTTTTTCGGGAATTACACCTATATAGCTGAACTTAAAATGCAAAACCCTATCTGAATACAAAATTTGATCGAAATCGTTAGAGCCGTTTCCAAGTTGCGCGGAATAAATATATATACAGGAATTACTTGTTTAAATATATGATATATTATATTTATTATATTATTATATTTATATTATTTTTATTATTTATTGTTCTTTTTTGTTTATTTTATATTATATTTTATTGTATTATTATTTAATATTTATTATATTTAATAGTATTATATTATTATATTTATATTATTTTTATTAATTATCGTTCTTTTTTATTTATTTATTTTATTTTTTTTTTAATTTTCGAGTGGTGTAGCACGGGATCACATTCCCTGCATAGCATTCGAGTCCTCAACAGGCCCTCGTCGTACAGGAACTGCATGCATGCCTCTTCATTTAAGCACAGAGGCGCCAAATCCAATATACTGATAAACCTAGCCATTGCACTAGTTGTTTCTAAGAAGGTCAACAGCATACTGCCGACTCCCGCAAAAACATTCAAACTTACTATTGGCAACAAACTCCTAGGGACATTCTGCTGTTGGCAGCGCTGCATTAACACAGCAACTTCGGCAAATTTCGTGACCATTCGTACACACTGCCGAGTGGGACTTTGCCGAAATTCTGACCAAGTCATCGCGTAAGCTAAACTAAACAATATCCTGCTCATTTTAATCACCAATTTCTGAAAACAAAAACCTATAAATACAGTCTATTGGAGGGATTTCAAAATTCATAACATGGGTTTTGTTTTTTAAAATAAATATCTTTTCCCAAACCATTAATTCTATAGGTCCATTTAATTGTTTTAATAATTTAACCTCTGGATTAATTTCATGATTAAATGACTAAAAATGATCTGCCATAGCTGATTTATCAGTTTGTTTATATTTAACATTTCTAAAATGTTCTTTTATTCTGGTTTCTAAATGACGTTTAGTTTTACCAATATAAACCTTATCACAATACAAACAGTTAAATTGATAAATGCCAGATTTTTTGTAATTTGTAGTTCTATCTTTTTTAGAAAAATTTAGTAAATTTTGTATATTAAATTTATTTTGAGGGACCAAATTTATTCCATATTCATTAAAAATTTTTGTAAATTTTTTATTGGCCCATGGATGGTAAGTAAACTTTTTAAAAATACAATTATCTTTTATTTTTTTGAGGGTAGAAACCTCTTTAACAGCCTTTTGATACTTAAATTTTTCTATCTTTTTATGTATAAAATCTGTATTAAAACCATTAATTACTGCAGTGTTAATAATGAGTTTATATTCTGTGTCAAATTCTTCTATATTAAGGGGTATATTTATTAACCTATAAATTAAACTACTGCTAGTATTAATTCTTTGAAATGGATGAACAATGTGTAATAAACAATTAGTAAAACGACCATAGTCGCAGTTGAAATACAAGAATTAGTTAGTATAGTAAAATTATGATAACTATGTGTGGCTGACTGGTTCATGTGAATAAATAAACTTTGTTGCTGGCCATGCTTCTTGTTTGTAACTGAGAAAACGTTCTGGAATACAATGGGTTTTCCAAATTTAGGATATTTAATCACATCTTTGGATAAAAATAAGAGATCAACAATTACAAATATAGGATTTGAAGAAATATGGTCAAACTATGAGCATTGCTAATGAAGAGGATGAAGAAAGGCCTAGAAAGGGAAATTGCCGTGAAGATGAAACCTGTTCTTCGTACTTATGGATTTTCTGTGAAGTCTTGGACACATTAATAGTTCAAACTAAATTAAAATTTGAATCACAGAAACAGTTGAAATTTGTGGCCTTACTGGATTGTAAACATTTTGCGAGTTACGATAAAATTTTTCCAATTAATGTATTATGTGAACTGAGAGAACCTATGTTTCCTACTTCAATATGTCTTTGTAAAACGAACTGAAACTGTTGTATTCACCTCAGAAAATTTCTAACAACTCCGTTTAAACCATTGCAAATTATATGAAATCAAATGATGTTGTGTACAGTAAGTTTATAAACTATGTGAACTGATTTTAACATTTTCTTCCACTAATGCAAGTGCAGAAAGGAGTTTTTCAGTCTTGAAACGAAATAGAATTTTATTTATGGGTAACACGAGGACAAATTTGCCTGAGCAACTTGGCTTTTCATGAAGTTCATGAAGTTAATACATAATCAACAAGCCCTTGTAGTCCGGATCTGGGAGGCCTAGTTTTTTTTTTTTTTTTTTTTTTTTTTTTTGTAGTATTTAGCACCCACTTTTATTACATATGGCATCGCAGTCGGTGAAACAGATGATACATGAAGATGGAGCACTGGTGGAATGAGAGAGCGGAGGAAGCTGGAAAACTTGAAGGAAACCCACCCCTCTACTGCTTTGTCCATCACAAATCCCACATGGGATCGAAACCGGGTCACTTTGGTGAGAAGAGAATGGTCTAACCACTCAGCCATGGCACGGCCATAGTAGGCCTAGTGAAGTCCAAGTCACAATCCCAGCATATGCCACTGCTTTTGTGTTAGTATCTATATACATTTACAACAGTGAAGAGAAAAATTCTCTGACCTAGAAGTATCATAATCTTGTAAAGACATAATTCATATTGAGAAACTCTAAAATGGTAAATGTGACATGAAACTTCAATATTGTTGGGAAAGTTGACATTGTATTCAGTTATTATTATTGTGTTTTTGTAATTAAAACAAAGTTATCCATTTTGGAGTTCTCATTAGCTCAGAAAGTCCCTTTCCGCAAATGTGCAAGACCCTGAAGAGACAAACTAATGGAAAAACCATTGCAAAATTATCCTACGGTGTGGGCATTTGTCTAAAGTTTACATTCTATGACAATAAATATTATCATATTATGTGTAGCCTGAAGTGATGATCATTTGCTGCAGAATTTTTATTTTATATATTAACGTCCTCAAATGTAATAATATATCAGACGATGAATGAATGAAACAGTGAAATGAGCCCTAGGTCCATAGAGCTTTAAGTTACCCAACATTCAACTTTTCAGTATAAGGGAAAACCTTGGAAAAAAATCCTTATCCTTATAACTCACAGTAGCGAGATTCCTCCCGACATCTTGGATGTGAGGCAGACACGCTATCATCACACTACAGAGGCGGAATCTTGCAGAATGAACTGCTGCAACTGCTCTTAGTTCTCTGGGTGCCTTGCAGATACCTGTCTTTCAGAAATCTTCAAGGAAAGATAGAAAAGAATGTTCAGTATTGTCATTATTTGAGTCACATTTAACAAATTTGCTTTAATAAATCAAAAGTTTTAGAAACTCAATTAAATTGTTTTGTTTCACTAACAAAATAGAAATGAAACCCAGGAAACAATTTAAGAAATAACTTGATTCAGAATGACAGAAAGAACCTGAATATATATGAACTTGCAGTATATAAGGAGTACCCTGCACCCTGGCATGGTGGTTTGGAGCATGGTGTTAAGGAGCTTGGTGGTATGGTTCCCAGGCATGGAATGGGTGTGGGTGTGGGCTTGAGCACATCCATTGAAGTACGCATTTTTTGGCTCATGTGTAAACCAACACCTCAGCATCACAGTGCAACTGAGGAGCTATGGTATAAGCTATAGCTAGTGGTCTGTAGGTCAGAAAAATCAACATACCAACTGCAGAAAGCTATTGCCAACCACACCATTTTTCCATATCACTTGGATGATTGTCATGACGTGGGCATTAGGTTGACAGTCAGATTGATAGTCCTAGACCCATGATGGCCGTCATACACAGATTATTTTCAAATTAATGTTTAAGATATATCAGCATATCCTAGTAATATAGGGTCTTTAAAACATGGTAATCCACTGTGGGCTCTCTCCACTGCATGAGAGGACCAAGAGTTGCTGGGAAAATTGTGCTGTCAGAGGCACACTAAAGTCCTTACCTGATAGTAGATGTTCACTTTCTGCTCTCAAAAGAGGCAGCATATCTCGTAAAAATGTTCCCACTCACTCTAAGGTTAGCTGTAGAAATCTTCTACGGGGAGAACAAAAAACTTAAGAATCAGCTGCATGATGTCTTGCCTGTCCACATCCTCTGTGCTCGTTGCCATCTGCCGCTATCATAGAAAGGTGCGGATGAAACCATACAGCACTTTTAAAACTACTTTTAAAGGCTTCACTTACCAATTTTATGAAAGGAGACTGGCAGCTATTGTCCATACATTTTTGGCACCCCTTTGTCATGTTGAGAAATGCTGGCAATTTCCTGGCTGATATTTTCTTTTAATTCTTCCAGGGCATGTGGGTTTGTCTTGTACAATTTATGTTTTAGTTTTCCCCAGAGATAGAAATCACTTATGAGAGCCCCAAGAAACCTTTCTCCACCAAAGACACACAATGCACCAATTTTTTCATCATGAAGGGGTGCATTGTGAACAATTTTGTTCTGAGTTATAGGGCCAATTTTTTTGAGTCAATATTTGACCCCCACAGATACATGAATACTATTTTGCCCCTTTTTTAAGAGAATTAACAGACAGGGAGGGTGATTTTGCCTTTTTCCAATGAGACTCTGCAACAGCTCATACAGCCAATCTTTTGATCAGAACAATTGAAAGTGTAACTAGAAGTTCTTTCCGGGCTGTTATGCTGTGGTCTGCTGAATTTAGAGTTTCTAGACGTATCGTCCACAACTGTGGCAGACATCTTCAGTGGCACAGTTGTAGTCTTCTTGGAGAAGTTTGTGTAGCATCTGAAGTGTTGACTGTCCGAGCACTGTATTTATACCCCGAGAGGCCTCCACTGATTGATCTGGATGGCATTTGGCAGGAGGGAGGGGTCGGGCTTCATGCAAGGTGTCGTTCCCTCCTGATTGGTTTACTTTGATTTCTCCTGTTATATGTCGTTTCTTACCTTCAATGACAGGATACCAGCTGTTATTGAGTTTTAAAGCTTCTTCTTTCTCATTGAAATTATGGGGATGTTTATAAATTTCAATAGCTTTGTGTTGTAGCCGGGCATGGCAGTGTGTTATGGATGACAGAATGCTCGTGTTCTGGAGCTTAATTATGTGTTTGCCCTCAGCTTCAACTGGGCAATTGCTGCCTGGGCAACTGTTTGGCCCAGGTAGCAGCTTCTTTTGTGTTCAATGAGTCTGGCGTTGATACTGCACTGCGTAGTTCCAGTGTAAACTGAACTACAGGAACAGGGAATATGGTATACACCAGCTGATGACAAGGGCTTCCAAGGATCTTTGGCTGAGCGTAGTAGATTGTTGAGTTGCTTTGTGGGCTTAAAGACAATCTTGGCACTGTGTTGCTATGGTATGTGTTGGTTACGAACAGTGACATTCTGGAAATATGCCAGGAAAACTGCCTTTGCTGTTTTTTGTGAGGCAGGTTTTGGCCTGGTAGGACGGCAGGCTCTTTTAACTTCTCGAGTAGAATAACCATTTGATAATAAAGGTAGTTATAGGCAACAGATTTCTTGTCACAGCAAATGTGGCTCGCAGATGCAAGAAGCACGATTTACGAGTGTCTTAATCATGGCTCGTTTCTGTCTGGGATGATGATTTGAGGCCTTATTCAAATAGTGGTCCATATGAGTGGGCTTGCAGTAGACAGTGTGCCGTGTGTTTTTCTGTTGACCAAAAACATCCACAAAAGCTAGCTGTCTATCTTTCTCTTCCTCCATGGTGAATTATATATGCAGGGATTGATGCTGTTGAGATGTAGTAGGAAGTCTTGGAGGGCTTCTTTTCTGTAGGGCCATACGATGAAGATGTCATCCACATAGTGGAGCCAGACAGTCGGTTTTTGTGGAGCTGTGTCTAAGGCTGTAGGCTCAAAGGATTCCATGAAGAAATTGGACACTATGAGGATCAGAGGGCTCCCCTTGGCAATGACATCTATCTGTTCATAGAATGAATGGTTCCACAGGAGATCCAATTCCACTGACAGCGGGCCTCAGAGACACATCTGGCTTATGGATTTTTGGTAGGCTGTAAAGTCTGGGAGGCTGAGCTTCCGAATTGATAATGCAGCATTTGTCTTCTGCTGGCAGGGAAGAATTCTTGACAAGAACGTTGGTTTTTTACAGGATACGAGCTGTGGAATCTTGTTGAATTTTGCAGTATGTGTCAAGAAGAGGCTTTAAAACTCAACAGCAATTGATATCCTGTCATTGAAGGCAAGAAACGACACATAACGGGAGAAATCAAAGTGAACCAATTAGGAGGAAGCAACATCTTGGATGAAGCCTGCCCTATTCCTCCTGCTGTCTGCCATCTGGACCAATCAGTGGAGGCCTCTTGGGGTATAAATACAGCAGCTCAGACAGCCAACACCTCAGACGCTACGCTAACTTCTCTGAGGAGACTATGACCATGCCACTGAAGATGTTTACTGCAGTTGTAGGTGAAATGTCTGGAAACTCTAATTCCAGCAGACCATGTTATAACAGCCTGGAAATAACTTCTAGTTATATTGACCCATGAAAGCCTACGCTCTTTCAATTGAAAGTATGTTTCAGGACAGAATGGTTAGTAGAGATTTGTGGCCCCCTTGGTCCCCTGACTTAACCTCCTGTAATGTCTGTCTCTGGGATAACTTAAAATATAAACTGTACAAGACAAATCCACATACCCTGGAAGAATTAAAACAAAATATCCACCAGAAAATTGTCAACATTTCTCAACGTGAACTGCGGCGAGTGATAGTTTCCTAAACAGGTGCCAGCAATTACGATGGCCAGTTTCAGCACCTCCTTTCATAAAGTTGCTAAGTAAAGCCTTTAAAAGTAGTTTTAAAAATGTTGTATGGTTTCATCTGTACCTTTCTATGATAGCAGCAGATGGCAACGAGTGCCAAGGTGGCAAAACAGGCAAAACACAGCGCAGCTGGTTCACAAGTTTGTTCTTCTCCCATTATTAAAGACCCTATATATATGTACATAAGTACTTCATTAAGAATATAATGAACAACTTAGCTGCTCTTAAATTTATTATAAACGTATATCTGCTGCTTTATGCTTTAATTACTGATGTGCTATTTCAAATAATATACACTATTTTGCACACTGTACATACTGGCACAGATATGTATTAAGGATTAAAGTTATAATATGAGGTTTTTAAATGCATGTTTTGATGATGAGTAGCTCAGTAGTATAACTAGAGTGTTATAAATAACCTTCTTCCTTATATAAAGGTTTATCAACAAGTCCTTCCACATTGTGGCAGTGTCTACCGCTCAAGACAACTTGGTATCCTGTTTATCTACATTACCTTTCATGAATTACATATGTGAATCTATCATATACCTCATTTCATGGAACATTATAAATAACCATAGACTTGTGGCAGCCAATGCTGCCACTGGAATTCCCATCTATAGGGGAATTTTGGAGACTGCAGAGTGACTTCTTGATAACCCTATATATTTTTTTTTGTTTGACCTGAGATTTATAGGAAGCTTACAAGAATTAAAATTTTCAACATTGCTTTATTGCATGTTGTATTAAACTTCTTCATTTTTCCACATTGACATCCATATTCCTCAAGTTTGTTGATATACAGAACTTTGGTGCAAACGTTATTTTGATGGACTGCATTCATATTTTCAGATGCATGATTTGTGAATTTTTTGTGTTATGAGTTGTATATAGTAAAATATTGGTGTTTATTTTACATTTGTGTTGTAATATTCTCACATTCCTGATTTCTGCTATCATGTTGGTGTACAAAGCTAAGAAAGAGTGTATTAAAAGTTGTATTCATGTTTCTATAAATGAAAACCACAGGGGAAAAACAAATGTTACAAAATTATGAAAGCAGAAATTACGCTGACATGTAGTAGTTTAGGGCATCTTTCAGATGAAGCTAATGAGAAACAAAACAATTGACAAGGTGAATACTGGATAAATTAGGAATTATGGAACAAAGACTGAAATGTTTCCCAATAAATCTTGGGAATATTATATAAATCCTCCTAACCATGCAAAGGTTTAAATGTGACTATGTTAACATTAAAACTACATTCTGTGTCTTTTCCATGTGCTTTTAAAATGCACAGTTTTATATCATATGTATAAAGCTGTAACTAATATATTTTGAATTTTGATGCCAGCTCAAATTAAGGCTTCATCTTGAGCCACATTTTAAATGAAATTAAGCTTTTGCTCTCTCTGCAGTAACCGTTAGATATTTTCTTATGCTGAAAACAGAGACTAAATACTTCTCTTGATAGCTTAATTTGAGAAATTGTTTTGATTTAGTGGCATCAAACAAGCTATGACCTGTGGTGTGTAATGTTAGAGTGTTATGCTAATCTGCTCTATTTAAGGCAGTACTGTCTGGATAGAATATAACAAGAATGTATAACCTAAATGATAAGAATTTGAGTTTGCTTTTCTAGTCTTTGCTGTACAATTGGAGTAACATCCTTTCAGCTTATTGTTATGCTTTTAAGAATGCAATCTTCATTTGATGTGAATTATTCTTTCCCTTTCCCTGACAGTTATGTGATTAACTTGTTTGTTGTGTGATAGCAGCTTTCTCTGAGTCCACATCGTTCTCTAATGGATGAGGAATGGTTTCATGGAGTTTTACCACGGGAAGAGGTTGTGAGATTACTAACGCGTGAGGGAGACTTCCTTGTTCGTGAGACAACACGAAATGATGAGTGCCAGACTGTCCTTTCAGTGTGTTGGGGTGGCCACAAGCACTTCATTGTACAAACTACTCCAGAGGTATAAATGTGTAATACCTATGTTAGTCAATAATAATGATGACAATAAATAGTAGTAGTAATAGTAGTAATTTATTGGATCTAAGCTACACTCCATCAGCAAATCAGATTGTGCAGTGATGAATTTCAGGAGAATTATATAAAGTTGTCTCATTATAAACGTTTCTAAATATATAAGTAAATAGAGTTTTACATTGTAATAATGTATTCACAATCTTTGGTAGGTACAATTTTGTTAAATATATGTATGTGGCACACTCCTTTTATTGACCCTGGCTTGTTTATGGTAATTGTGCATTTCAATGTTTAGTTGCTTATATGCAATCAAAAGCATATAGAGTAGATTGGGATAAGATACCCAATTTAAGGTTTGGAGGATTGAAGGGCAGTTTAAATTTTAGAGTTTAGGTTCAGCATTAAAGTAGTGCTCACTGAGAAGCCTCTTCTGTATAAAGGCTAATTTGTGTTATCCTGCCATTAATAATAGTATGTGTTTTGAATGTTATGAACAGTCTAGTTTAGGCATCTCACCCTGAGCTTCGGGGTGAAGTGGCAGTTACATTGGAAGGAGATTCAAGTATAGTTTTGGGCACTTATGATACAACTTAACTAAATGTAAAACTCAATAAGTACATTTAATTTGATTATAAAGAATAAAACATAAAATAAGCATATAAATGTATGTAAAAATTAACAAATGAAATGTTTGCTTCAACATAAAGTTAGTTCATTTGCACAGTTTTTTAACATTTCTTCCTCCGTGTAGGTTTTATGCAACCTTTCATTACAAAAGATACATCTTACATTAGCATCTTATACCGAGAAAATAATGGCATCTCTCACGAAGATTGGGATGAGATGCCACTTGATATGATTGGCACAATATAGCCACTGCAGAGCAACTACAAATGGCAACTACACTACAAAATATCCACTATGCCCAATGCGTAATATTTCCCTCTTCTATGTTATTCATAAGTACATGTGCAATTCAAAATAACTGCCATTGACCCAGCATCAGTTTAGTTGTTACTTTGTGTTTGTTGATTTCAAAGCACTGAATAGTTAACACAGTGGCAGAAGCATTTCCCATTACTTCACACTACAGTCAGTGAGTATGGTACAGGTTGGTGTTGTGATCTGTTGTTACACATTGGAACTGCAAAGTCTCCCCCCCCCCCCCCCCCCCCCTGATAGGCATCTACCTCTGATGAACTCTATAGCACTTGTGCAATAAACTTTTCTTTTGGAATAATTATTCCAGAAAATTATGTATAGTAAGACACTCATACTTCACATATCTGAAGAAAAAAATGTACATGAAGTTTAGGGAAAAAAGGTGTAAGCCATAATATAATGAATCTTTGTTTTACATATTGCCATAGTTGGATTAAATTTGGTGTAATATTCTGGGCAGTAGCAGTTCCTGGGTGATCCCATGCTTGTAACTGCACACCCACTAATTTTTTCCGCATGTGAATGTGTATAGACATGCATATGACAAAATTGGAATGTCCAACTTTCTTGTACGTATATGAACTTGCTTGTTTAATTTTCTAGCGCCCTCTTTACCAAATGTCAGCTCATTCAGTCAACAAGCTGAGACGCATAAACACAATTTTGTGACTGGCGAAGGTAGCTTTTAGGCGAGGGGTACACAGGGAGCAGTGCAAAGCTTGCATTTAAGAGTACAGCGAGTTAAGGCAGCATAATCGACAAGGCCAACACATGCGATTCTTACCGTGCAAGCGCACTGCGTTCTCATACAAGTCCCTCTATTTTCCTTGCTACGAGCATTTCCCTCCCGTTGTTTAGCAGAATCTACTAGGCAGCCAATGTGACGGTTCTAAATATAATGTAGCCATCTACTATATTATATTAATGTTATAAACACAATTACATCTAGTCTTATTAAGCGATTATAAATGCATATAGTTACTCTTCATGTCTTATTTTACTAAGGCCGATACTTCAGTTTGGAAAAGTTATTTTGTTACAGTGTTTATTACTGTTTGTGTTCTGGCAACAAGTTGCATGTAGTTGTGTGTGCACATAGGCGAAATTTGAATCTATGAAAGTGTGGAAATGAATAACATGGTGAAACTAAAGGAGATAAATCTTTCGGGTTTATTCTTATAAGAGAAGCTGTTTTCTGTGCTTATTGTTTGCGAGTGAGAGAAATGGTTTCTGGACAAATAATAGTTCTTGTGATATTGGTCATTTAAAACAAAAAAATAGCAAAACATAAGAGCTGAATTGCCCATATGAATTTAGAATTAGAATTGTGTGGTGTGTGTTAAAGAAAGAAAGGGAGTAAAGGTGGAGAGGATGTAATATACTGCACACCCACTGCGACAAGTTACGAGCCGCCACTGATTCTTGGGGAATTCTGATGCCCAAAACTCAATCTATAAACTACAGAAAAGAATGGTTAGAACATTAATGAATTTAAAGCAGACAGACTCCTGTAAACCAGGATTGAAACAACTAGGCTTTGTGTATATTTACTAGAACTATGTAAGTAACCACTTAAAAGATTTTGAAACATGCAACAATAAGCATAATTATAATACAAGGAACGAGACTTGCTTAAGCATCGTTACACACAAAGCTACACTTTTCAGTAAGAATTTAGTTTATTTTGGCAGTAAGGTATATAACATACTACCAATTCAGTTGAAAAACGCTGCCTCAGAAGCAAAATTCAAGCTCAAAACTTAAAACAGTATCGATGAAACATTGCTTTTAATCTGTTACTGAATTTGTAGAGCATAACAATATCTTTGCTTAAACTTATGTACATTATAAACCAAAAAGGTGAGTTGATTATTAACATTATCAATCAGAGTTGATGTCCGGTTGATAATGGAGGAAAGTCAGCCTCCAAAACTTGTTCCGATAAATTATTTAGCAAGTGTTGTGTAGTATTATTAATCGACTCACCTTTTTTGTTTAAATTGGCTATTACAATACTGTTTTCAAACTTCCAAGAAAGAAGATAGTTATGTACATTATACCCAGCTTTTAACTATTCTACACACAGATACTTTCCTTTTATGTTGTGTAAATTTTCATTATCTAAATTTGTTTTTTCTATTTGTAAATCTATATATACTAATTTGACATATATGTGCTTGATTCTTATGGATGAATAAATGATTGACTGGTAAAATAATTGGCTTCTGTATTCGTATAGAATTGAACTACAATGCAGTAATTTCATTATGTGCAGTGCTGCCCTTCAGTTCTCTGTATATTTGCACTATGTACATTAAGCATGCGCAAAACTCTAGATCTAGCTTAAGGTCAAGAAATTGTAATGGAATTTCTGGGACAAGAAGGTCCACAGTCTATGGTAATATTACTTCTACAAATTTAACATAGGACAGTAATGATGATGATGATAATTCCAGAAAGCAACTTTAATTTATCATGTGATTATTATCAGTGGATTCCTGCTCACTGTGACATATCTGGTAATGAAGCTGCAGATTTTTTGGCTGAAAAGGGTTTCAGTATATTGACACTGGTAAAGGACTTACAAGGTGTCAGCTACCTCACACCACTATTTGTAAGCACTGGTTGTAAACAACACACACCTGGGTATTAATGGAACAAAGCTTGTTTCCGTACAGTTTGAAAGGCTTCAAGCCAGGCTTTTATGAGAAGCTTCAAGAAATGTGTATTTTCCAATTCGCCTTGGCTATGTAAGCGAGCCAGACAGTTGGTGTCAAGCCAGTTAGTGTAGAGAGAGTTGTGAGTAGAACTGTCAGAGCAAGATGAGCAGGATTTCTGTCAAGGTTATGCTAGAACAAAGCAGCTGTGAGTTGCAAGGTCATGACAAGTTTTAAATTGTGTTAACGATAAAACAGAGAACAGTGTTTTGTGATTCAGTTTTTTAAACAAAAATAAAGTGACATTAAAAGTAACTGGACATGAAGTTCAGAATGCAGGAGATGGAGGCAAAAATGGAATCTGGAGTGCAGCAGATGGAGATGGAAATGAAAGCTGAATGGGAAAATATAACTTCTGGAGTGGAGAAGATGGGAAATGAAGTAAGTACTATGAACTTTGTGATGGAAGAATTGAAGACAGAAATGAAGACCAAAATGACCGAGATGAAGATGGAGTATTGGTGAAGACTGATTAACTTGACAGGAAGATGAAAGACTTTGGCCAACAAATTAATGGCCGGGAGGACTTTGGGGAACAACTTAAGGAAGATGGGAAAGAGCTTAGCGTCCTGGAAGGCAAACTTGACTGCATCACCAAGGAGCCAAATCCCTGGAGTGGACAGGATAGTGCAGACCTAATGAGCAAACACCTAGCAGCTGAGCTAACAGTTATACCCGCCATGGAAGTGTATGTCTGACGGAGACAAAGAGCCAGCTCAGGGACATCTGCAAATATCCCCTAGTGGAGTGTGTGGGTGGTGTAGCCATCAGGAGATGTTGTGAAGGACTGTCAGCAGGAAAGCCCATGAGCAAGCAAGAGACGAGTAAGGACTGACAGTGCATGGGTAACGGAGGAACCATTGGAGCCATTCCAACAAGTGACGTGTGCCTTAAACAGAAGAGTGGAGGAAAATTCATTGCAGATGGCAGGATACAGGGGAAGCTATGCTGAGTACTGGTGGACATGGGTGCTGCCATGGTCGTGATCCAACTGGAGGGCTTGCCAAAAAGGAAACCAGGTTGACCTATGAGGTAGTGGCAGCACCTTTGCCTGTGGCCTGGCTGGAGTTGATCATGGGGCCGAACGTTATAAGTTTGTGGGGTGTTTGTCACAAGGATGACTGAGGAAATGATTCTGGAATTGGATGCCCTCAGGAGCTACGAGATGACGGTTGATGTTGGCAGGAGTGTCCGAGTCAGACGAGTCGGACTAGATGAGATAATGCTCCAAAGTCCTAGCAAATGTCTTGAAATCTGCAGGGTAACCCTTGCAGTTGGACTCATGAGGAGCAGGGTGGCTGCAAAATACTCCAGGAAACTCAGCGGTCATGGTACCTGTAGACCATTTTGATGTTGTGTGCAGGATGGCCTGTCAACACACCCAGTGAAGGGAGATCAGATGAAGACCCATCATGACTGGCAAGCCTGCTGGAAAGGTTTCAAGCAGGATGGCATACATTGCCCTACCCGGACCTAGAGGTAGGTCCCTACCCAGACCCAACCACCATGGCAAGGACCATACCACATAGAGAAGAGGTTCAACAATGTAGTCTACAGCATCCAAAGCTGCCTTCAGGAAAGATGCTGGTGATACAGTTCCACAGGCTTTGAGTTGGGCTTTTAGGAAATGCTTTGAGAAATGCTTATTTTCCAGAAAATGTGTGATAATTTGCCACGGCTATATAAACAAGCTGGACAGTCAGTGTTGAGCAAGTGTGTATTGAGCCAGTTAGTGTTGAGGGAGTTGTGAGTGAATTAAAAACTGTCAGAGCGAGGTCAGACCTGGTCAGACCTGGTCCAGATGGTATTATAAATGAAGTCTTATATAATCTACGGGAAGAAATAATTTTATTTTTGTATTTTTTATTTAATGACTGTTTAGTAAGAGGAAGATTTCCAAATATTTGGAAGGAAGCCAAAGTTGTGATCTTAAGTAAAGGAGCAGATAAAGATAGAACACAACCAAAATCTTTTAGACCAGTATGCTTGTTAAATTCTTTAGGCAAAATATTTGAACAATTAATTTATAAAAGGATGATGGAATTTAGAATAATGATAGGGATGAATATGAAACAATTTGGATTCAGGAAAGGATATTCAACTGAGGATGCTATTTTAAAAGTACAAGATATTGTGTTAAAAAGCTCAAAAAATTATGTAATTGGAATATCTGTGGATATATCTGGTGCTTTTGATAATTTATGGTGGCCGTATTTTTTTGGCATCTTAAGAGAGAAGGAATATCCAGGTACCATATATAATTTATTAAAAGATTATTGTCTAAATAGAGAAGCATACATTGGAGGCTCAAATTACGACATTAGGAAGCAAATTACTAAAGGCTGTCCTCAGGGTTCTATTTTGGGGCCCCTTTTTTGGGATATTTTGTCAGAAAGTCTCTTGGAACAATTGGAAAATGATGGAAATGTTTTAGATATAATTGCGTATGCTGATGATATTGTGATAATGGTGGATGGGCAAAGCAGAAGGGAATTGGAAATTAAAGCGAAGGAAGTTACTGCAAAATTATCAAATTGGTGTGAAATAACCAAATTAAAAATTGCACCAAATAAATCAAATTATTTGCTCTTAAAAGGAAACTTAAAAAGGGATCCAACAATAAAAATTAATAATCAAAATATTCGAAGAGTAAAAGAAGTTAGATATTTGGGGATAATGTTGGATGAAAAATTTAATTTCAGAAAACATACAGATTATATTAGGCAGAAATCTGAGAAAATAATGTTAAAATTGGCAAGAATTACAAAATTAAATTTTGTACTTCCCTTACAGACCATACAAATTTATCACAATACAATCTTTGCCTCAATTATTACTTATGCTGCAGCAGTTTGGGCGGAAAGAATGGATAATGTGCAAATTAAAATGCTGCTAAGAAGAACCCAAAGAAAGATCTTATTAAGGCTAACAGGAGCAGTAAATACAACACCCACAATGGCACTGTTAGTCTCTACAGCAATATGGCCCATTGATCTATTGGTAAAATTAAAGGGAGCAAAATTCTGGCTAAAGAAAGGAAATTTAGAAAAAGTTTATAAAATTAGTGGTGTAAGAACAGATAAAATTTGGGAAGTAAAAAATGCTTTGAAAAATAAATGGCAAAATGAATGGTCGGAATGTGCTGTAGGTAGAAGAGTTTATGGATTTTTTCAGAATATTAGAGAAAGATTAAAATTAAATTTCATTCAACCAACAAAAGGATTCATTCATTATATAACTGGACATGGACCATATAAAACATATTGGAAAAAAATAAAAAAAACGAATTCTGATATATGTAATATCTGTCAAGTACAAGATAACCCGGAGCATGCGATCTTTGAATGCGAAAGGTATGAAACTATGAATGTAGAAGAAAGGCATCAATTAGGAGGATATTATATAAATGATATAATTAGAAATCCAAATTTAATTGAAAAACTACAGTTTTTAACCAATTATGTTAGTAAAAAAGCTTGGGAAACTGAACACATCGAGGTAGAATGGATTGAAAATGAACAAATTGAAATAGATGAGATAAGAAGATCTTCTAGATTACGAGACAGGCAGAGAAGAGGAAACGTAGCACTGTTGCAGGAGAAGGAGGAGTCCAGCCAGGGGAAGATGTAAATGAACTTATTTATACAAATGTAAATAAATTTTTAATATAGTGCTGGTTACCAGTATTGGTATTTTGTTTTTTTTTAACCAGTTGTCCAGTCGCTGGAAACCAGTGGCATAGAGTTATAAGATAGCTGGAAGTTTTTAGGTTTATTTAAATTAATGTTTTCTTTTTTAGAATAGTGTAGATGTCTTAGTTATTTTCTTGTTAGTAGAATTAGATTTGCTGGAAACCAGTAACTTTAGGAAATTTTATGTTTTTGTTGTAGTTTTCTTTTGTTTTGTAGTTAGAAATTCTGAAACATATATTATAATGATGATTGTATATCAATAATTTTGGTTAAATAAATAGAAAATTTGAATAAATGCCCCGGTATAGTTGTCAAGGTGCCGGGGTATAATATTCAGATTTTATTTTATTTTATTTTATTTTATTTTATTTTATTTTATTTTATTTTATTTTATTTTATTTTGTCAGAGCGAGGTGGGGATAGTAAGCAGCATTTGTGTCAAGGTTATGATAGAACAGAACAGCTGTGAGTTGCTAGGTCATGATGAATTGTAAATTGTGTTAACAATAAAACATAACTATGTTTTGTGATTCAGTTTTAAAATAGATTAAAATAACACTAAAAGTAACTGGACTTGTCATTTGTCACAGTATCTTAATGAAAAAAAAAAAAACACCAAATTTACCATATGTTACAAGACTGATTTCATCAAAATTTACAATTTCTCGTAATGAAAAACTAAGACTAAGGACTAAGAAATGAATTGGAAAGGTCTTGTTATTCACCCAAATAAGTTAGCACAACGCCCCTGCAAAATAGCAGCACATAACATCCTTCAGATTAAGGACAGGTCACATCTTGCAAGACAACTGCATGGAATTGTAATCTTGCCTTCTCCCATTTGCCACTTATGCGATTTGGGAGCATGAATAAAGACCACCTAAACATCTTCAGTGCGTTATCTGAAGAACCTACAGAAGTGCAGAAGTATTGGAAGGCACAAATATTAATGGCTTTGTTGCCAAATGAATCACATTAATAATCAACATGTATCATGTAATGTGAATATCTATTATGATGGTTTATCAGTGCTAAATTATATTTCTGAACTCTTGATTTTTATTTTATAGGGTCACTTTCGGTTTGAAGGTCCAGCATTTCCAACAATACAGGAACTCATTACCCACCAATACCAAAGTGGGTTGCCTGTAACAGGACGATCTGGTGCCATCTTAAGGAAACCCATTATGCGTGAGAATTGGGAACTGAATAATGATGATGTTATTCTTCTAGAAAAAATAGGGAGAGTAAGTGCATAGATTAGACATTTTCAGTGAACTGATTGTAAACAGAGTTTTTGCAAAATAATGATGACTGACATCAATCAATAAGATTGTATAGAACATGATGCAATTAAATCTTTTAACTTCTAGAAGGATCAGGGCACCTTTCCAATCTATTGGAATTGCCAAACCTATTCACTGGTGTAGCTTTATTTGCTCTTATTTCAAGTACTAAATAAATGTGGATATAGAAAATTTTATTTGGTATAATTTCTGCACATTTTTACCAACCATGGTACTGTTCATTAAGAAAAGTAAAATATTGTTGAATACACTAAGAATTGTTATGAAGTACAAATTAATGGATCTAATTTACACATTTATTGTGAAGACCCAATTTATGGTAGAAAAACATATGAGACAACATTAGATAGAAAAACTCTAAGTTTAGTAATGTTAAAAAGATTCACAAATATTCAGTATGGAAATGCATGTCACATGGCATATGTCCAGGTTATAGTTAAGTTCTGGCATGTTTACATCCATTGATTTGATGACAGTTACAACACATCGTCATAGCTCGGGCAGATTTTGTGGCAATGGCATCCTTAATACCCTCATCAAAAAAATAAACACATGAGTTAAGATAAGTTGATCTGGGTGACCAACTGCGAAATGGTAGGTCAGTAGGTATTAGCTTGGCCAACCCAGTGGTGAGGCAAATATTGATTCAAATAATGCCTTACCTCATAGCAGTAAAGGAGTGGTGCCCATCTTGTTAGAACAGGTAGTCGTCAGGTTCTCATCGAATTGTAGGATTAGGAACTGCTGCAGCATATCAAGGTAGGCCATCCTAGTTACACTCTGTTCAAAGAAGAAATATGGGCAATAGATTTTCATTTGTATATGATGTAAAAGACCATTATTTTCTCTGAATCCTGGATTTGCTGTGTTAAGGGAGGGCTTGATGATCCTCTGTGCCCCATGTTTGCATGTTTGGTGATTAACTATTTCTTCTTTTTTACCTGTTTACCCTCCCCCGCCCTCCTGTATAGGACTTGCATCCCTTAGGGCTTACAAGCCAGTGCCCAGGCTCAGACACCTGTCAGGGAGCAGAGGAACCTATGGACCAGACAGAGTAAAGACCTGGAAGCTGGTAATCAGCCAAGCATCAGGTATGATAGTGAGGAAGAGGATTATATGAAATGCATGCAAAATCAGTGATTGGAAACGTGATGATGGAGCAGTTGGTGGAAAGGGCGGTAGGAGAAACTGGAGAATCCGTCTAGACACTGCTTCGACCACCACAAATATTATATGCAGATCCCTGGGATCGAACCCTGGCCACCTAGGTGGTAGGCGAATGGTCTAACCACTTGGCCATGGTGCTGCCAGTTAACCTTCCCAGTTAAATTAAATGTAGCTTTGTCAGAGACAACTAGGCATCCAACATAATCATCCTCTAAGTCTGCTTGCGGTTGTCTCCTTAGCGTGGTGGTAATGCTGCTGCTTACCAAGTGGAGGACCTGGGTTCAATTCTCAGTACTGGCGTGAGGATTTTCTCCCACTGTGATACATGGTCAGGTGTTCACTCAGCCTCGTTTAGTCCCTGATGGGCCAGTTGAGTTACTTGAGTGAAGAGTAGCAGCCTCTGGTTGAGAAGACCACATAACCAGCCGGGAGGAATGGGGGTGCTGACCAGGCCACATCCCACCTCCAGTACTGCACCTCGACTCATGACACCTATGGTGAGCAGAGATGGAGGATGCAGTGGTCAAAAGATAGGTCTTTGCCCACATGGGCTGTTTTGGCATGGGGTTACGTATATCTGCTTGGATTTCCACACAGAAGTGATGTATGACCTTGTATTTGGTTTAAAGGCTTAATACCAACTGAGTCTGCATGATTTCATGGACTGCTGTTCAGGAAGAATTTTTCACATGGTTTTTTTGTAGTTCTTGACTGTCTTGATACGGACTTCTCAGGTCACATATGAACACTTCTGAGATTGTCAACTTTTGCAGCTGATACATATGGCCATCCTGTGCTTTTATTTTTAATCACAGAACTAGCCTCTTCCAACTGATGGTACCAATGGTAGATGTTAAATCATACTGGGTGGGTGTTAGCAAAACGTGTGCAGAATGCACATTTAGGAAAAAATTTACATAATCAATAACAACAATAAAGTGATTAACTTTGAAATCCCAGCGTTAAATGAAGTGTTAAAGCTCTGCACCCCTAACACCAGATGGCAGCAGAACAATAGTAGCAGAGAGGGGGAACAAGATGATAGTGTCAGTCATTCAACGGCTGATGATGAGACCAAGGGGTCTTGAAAATCTTGAGGGGCCAGCCTTAGAAAACCGGTTTTGCCACATGTCTGTGTATTGGTTTATCAGCCACTGCAAGTAATGAGGGGATAGATGTTATTCTTTCAAGCTTTCCAAGTAGTATTCATGGGGTCTGAGTGAGTAGTTTTTACTGTCAACATTCCCAACTTTGTTTTGCATGCTTGCCAAGCGTATGCCCACAAATTTATGCCATTAGACATGCCGGAATCCATTATTTAGTATCATTTTGTGGCTAAACAACTCATTTTAGCAACAAATGGAACACACAAATAACTCATCTTTTAAAGCTCTACCTCTTTATGCTAATTGCAGAAGCAAACAATAAAAGTGCTAACATACGTGGGTGGTGTGAAAAGTTTCCAACCTCAACATGAAGGTGGCAGAACTCATAAATAAAAACTAGTGAATTTTGTTGTTCATCTGTTAAAAGTTACTTACCAAAGTTTCAGCCATTTTGGACGCTTAGTTGTTATGTAACAGTCGTTTGAGTGAGTTAATGTGTGTGTTTTTATGAAAATGGACAAAATTGAGTATCGAGCTGTCATTAAATATTTGTTTTTGAAAGGCAATACGCTTACGCAAATCAAAGATGAGTTGGGTTCTGTGTATGGGGACTCTGCACCATCATTTATCACAGTGAAATTTTGGGCAGCTGAATTTAAACATGGCCGTAAGAGCTTGAGAGACGACAAACGTTCGGGAAGCCCAAAAACTTCAACTACCGACGAAAACATCACCAAAGTTCACCAAATGGTGCTAGACGACCGCCGAATTAAAGTGAGAGCAATAGCAGAGGCTATGAACATGTTTGTCACATATTAAATCAACATTTAGACATGAGAAAGCTGTCTGCACGTTTGCTCATGTTAGACCAAAAACGTGTTCAAATAAACATTTCCAGCGCTCTGGTGGCGCAGTTTAGGCACAACGATTAATTACTGTAGATGAAACTTGGATACACCATTATATGCCTGAAACAAAAATTCAGTCCAAACAGTGGACTGCAAAGGGGGAACTGGCTCCAAAAAAAAGCAAAAACTATTTTTTTTTCGGCTGGGAAACTGATGGCAACTATTTTTTGGGATAGTCATGGAGTTATTTTAATCGATTATCTTTAAAAAGGCAAAACCATTACAGGAGCATACTACGCATCATTACTTGATAAGCTGAAGGCAGAACTTGCAGAAAAACGGCCACATTTGCAGAAAAAGAAAATCCTGTTTCACCAAGACAACTCAACTGTCTCACACCTCAGCGGTTGCAATGACGAAAATCCACTAATTACAGTTTGAACTGCTTGACCATCCGCCTTACTCACCAGATCTCGCCCCCCTTCTTTTTGTTCCCTCATCTGAAAATTGCGTTCGGAGGACAGAGATTTTCGTCAAATGAAGAACCTTTGTGAACAATTATTTTGCAGAGAAAAATGCTGAGTACTATTTGGACGGGTTACAGAGATGGAAGCATCGCTGGGAGAAGTGTGTAGAGTTACAAGGAGACTATGTTGAAATAAAAAAAAAATTTGAAAAAATGTCTTGCATCTTTATTAGGTCGGAAACTTTTCAGACCACCCTCTTATTGGCAATCAGACATCCAATTTTATTTCTTATTCATGCAACCCTGCACCAGCGATGAAAATGGTAGAGGGAGATATGTTTCACCTTAACGTCAAGTGGTCGCTGTTAAAGTTTGTACACTTATACCCCTAACATCCCATATATAGAGTGGAAAGGAAGTCATTACACTCCTAGTATTTGTTTTGCAGAAGCATTACAAAGAAAAAAGTTGAATGGCTTTTGTTCTTCCACAGGTATGTACAAAGACAACAGTTTTTTACTTGTAAGATGTGTAGAGTAACATATTTCTGACATAGCTTCATAGTAATTATGGGACATTCCACAGGGTTTTGAAATAATGAATCACTTAAGATATGAAGAAATAGAGCAGCTCATGTGAAGTAAGTCAACAATGTTGCGTTGAGGTTGGTCAGGGTATTGACCTGGTTTGTGGATGTAAACAGGTCTGGCGTTTTTGCTTTCGTGTAATGTTTGGGAGCTAGCACTTGTGATTGACCTACAGTCACACAGTAAACACGGAAGGACAAGGCAGGGTATGTGTTTATGCTCTCAAGACACACCGTTAGTGTTTATGTACTAGCTAGGGAAAGTGACACCCACACAGTTTGCAGTGTTGCCAGCTTGTTTTCCATAGGAAATGGTCAGAGATAAAAACGTAAGATACAAAATATGTTCCAAATACCAAGATCTACCACTGGTTTAAATTAATATAATGACTTCTCTTCCACCCAATATATATTGGCATTGCAGAGCATAAACATTAAGTCTGTTGGAACTTTGTGTTTTGGCAGTTTGAGACAAATTGATCTAATGCCAGTGCTAATGTTTGTAGGGGAATTTTGGAGATGTATATAAAGCACGTCTTAAAATAAACAAGAAGGAAGTAGCTGTTAAAACTTGCCGGATGACACTTCCAGATGAGCAGAAGAAAAAGTTTCTGCAAGAAGGGCGTATATTGAAACAATATGACCATCCAAATATTGTGAAGCTTATTGGCATTTGTGTACAAAAGCAGCCTATAATGATAGTCATGGAGTTAGTGCCAGGTAAGGTTCCTTTTTTTTTTGTTATATGTGTGTGCACGTGAGCATGTATGCATGCATGAAGCTAAGTATATGACTAAAGGTCCCACAAGTTTCATGTTTTGAAGAAATAACACGAAACTTTTGTCTTTCTGTCTGGAATTTTAAAAACTACAAATGAGGATCTTAAGATCAAGTTGGTGCAACAGAATATGTTTCTACCACTAAAACATGCAATATTATTCAAGTGTCATACCAATATGAGATACTTTATTTGGATTGATTTTCATTACCTCACCATTATTGTACTTCCTCTATTACAACCTGAGAATACAGCCAGAAAACCTTTCTGCAATGTTTAAATTGTCTCTACCTCTTTCTCTCACAAAGAGTTAAATTAATAAATGGAAAATATGGAAGTGGGTGAAATATAACCTAAAGATGGCTGGGATCATAATAGGTATGATGTAATATTATGTTTGTATGTAATAGGTATTTGTAATAAACTATCTTAAATTTATGACTGTATTATATAAGTAAAGAAATTATCCATACTGTGAAAGAAGTTTCACAAAATCTTGGTTTGTGATTAACTTACACCAAATATATAAGTGAAGCCTAGCCTCTGAATATTTGTTATATTTGTTGATTCAGTGCTATGGTTTGTTCCTAGGTGTGGTATTGTGTTTTTCAGTCTGATTCAATGTACCAGTTGTTAAAGTTTGTATATATCAGTCCAAGGACTGAAGGTGTTTGGTATGTGACATTTGTCTTCACAGTGAGGGGAAATGTTACATTGAAACAGTTTTGAACTGTTGCCAGCCACATCTGCAATTTGTTAAGGCTGATTGACTCATTCTTGGATGATGCTTGTCTGCAGTTCAGTGCCAATTTAATTCCCTTTTTATAATAGATTTCTTAAAGTGCTGGAAGCTCTGCAACAGATAAACTGTTTCTGGCAAAAAGGAAACTTAAGACTGGAGGATAACAAAGAAATATTCAACAGTATGAGAGAAAAGAGTTCTCTTAGGCTGTAAGGGAGATAAAAATAGAATGAGGCAGGGAAAAGTACATAAAGAGATGTGATAAAAATGCAACAAGTAGGATATGCATGAGCTAGAACTGAAGTTATGAAATTATGTTGTTGTTGTTTTCTAGTGCCTTGCATCTGGCAATGAAGCCATTAGCATTCGTGCCTTCCAATACTTTTGAACTGTAGTTTCTTCTGATCTTAATGCTTCACAGGTCTTCAAGTGTTCTTCATTCATTTCTGCTGGATCGTTACACAGGACACATATTGGTGAGGCTGAGATACCTATTCTGTAGAGATGACTTGCTAAGCAGTCGTGATTTGTCAATAGTCGGAAGGCTGCAACCGCTGTTTTCCTTGGTCTCTGGGGGATTATATCTGGATTGGAAAGTAGTGTAATCCATTTTTTATCTTTGGCATTTGTTTCTATTTCTTGTAGGTATGAATGACAAAAATTTTTAATGATCAAGCGTTTTATTGAGGAATATGAGAAATTGAATTTAGACTTTTCTTTTATTGTTGTGCCTTTCTTTGCAAGTGAGTCTGCAGCTTCGTTCCCCATGACTCCACAGTGTGCTGGAATCCATTGGAGATGAACAGTCTTATTAACTTTTTGGAGTTGTGTTAACATTTTGTAGCATTCTCTAATTTTTGTTGACTTCTTTGTAGTATTTGAACATATTCCCTGAATTGCAGCTTTAGAATCCGAAAGAATTACTGCCTTGTTAAATTTATTTAAAGGAAGATTTAATAATTGTCGGAGAGCAATGTGTATAGCCTCTATTTCTCCATAAAATTATAAAATGTAAAAGTTTTAAGACATGATAAGGATTTACTGTGATGTTCAAATGGGAAGAGTTCTGATCTGCAGCCAATGAGATACATTTACGTGCATAGCGTTGCAAGCTCATTACCTCCACTCTTTTCGTATTTCCCTCTCTCTCGCACTCTGTCCTAGATGACATTGTCACCATTTAGCACTTTAGGCCCGACACAAACGTAGAGTACCCTGGATTCCTGTTTAGCACAGCTTTGAATTTTTCACCTACCTTCCTTCCTGCAACTACACTAAGCTTCTGTAATGCACGTTCCATTAAATCCATATATTCGTGAAGAAGGGAACCTGATGTTTCCAACTGCTTGATTGTGCTAGGCAACCAGCCGAAGTTACTTTTGATGCAAGCACAGGAGCTTGCCACTTTAGATGTGCTGAGATTCACGTATAGAAACAGCTACTTCTGAAGAGAACATGTTCACCACTGACTGGACTCCTTCAAAATGTTCACAATAGAAGTTCACAGCTTCTAACCACGTACCCCATCTTGTAAGTACTGGCTCAGGAGGCAAAGAGACATTTTGGAGATGATTTTTATAGCACTGGATTCTGTGCGGTGCTTTCACGAAGACCTTTTTTATTGCTGATATCAACTTATTCCCACAGGGAAAATTACTTCTTGCTACTTCAGCAATACGTTGCAATGCATGGGCCAAGCAGCTACATTCGGGTAGAAAACCTCAAGGGCAGTAGCAGCTTTAATCATGTACGCTGCGGCATCTGAACCTTTTCCTCACACACACCCTCTGGTGACAGAATCTTCATCCCATCATTTATGAATCTTGAAATTGTAGAATAATTTGTTTGTTCTAACACCTTGCAGCAGATTAGAAATGGTTTTTTTAGACTTTCGGAATCTAGTTGTCCTACTACTAAATTTGCTATGTACCGACCCATGTCATCTGTGGTTTCATTGACGACAAACCAAATACAGGAGTCTCCAATTTCATTCCGTATATGAGCAACTGCTTCTCCATAACACACATGAAGATACTTTTTCCTCAGAGCAGATTCGTCTGGAATAACTTTCTTGCAATATTTTTTTTTTTTTTTTTTTAGAAAGGAGTTAATGCCACGAAATATTAGCTCCAACCATTGCACTGCACAAGTCTTTAAAATATCATTTCCGGACAGTTCCTGTTACGTTTGTGTCAACAGAACTTGCTTTCTAGAAGACCGTAGGTCTCTGTTGCGTATGTGAAGAGCACTTTTGATATGTTGTTCCAATTGAGATTTCATGGAACAGCCAATTCTTTTACCGCATGCTTGACAGACTATTGCTTTTCCATCGGTTCCAAAGGCGCTATCTAATTTCACCCATGAATTCAACTTGTGGGATAGCGAGGACGCAATTGGTGCCATTTTACTAAGAGTTACAGGAAACTAACTGCAGTATTATCGCCTCTCTATATTGATGCTTGTCCAGTGGCTCACTTTGTTTCCTCGCAGCTATTATATTACAAGATGCCGACTACTGCGACAATGGTAACAATCAGTTTCTCCAGTTCTTGTAAATGCCCAAAGCGCTATGAGAAACGTGACACTGGAGGTCAACATTGTCGAGCGGCACCTGCTTTGGTATAAATGGACAACAATCAGAACGAGGCAAGGTGGTTATTATCATATTCTTAATTTAACTTGCATTCTATTTCGCAGATTGATTTTTGTTGCTTTCAGCAAAACTTGTGATAACAGTAATTTATAATGTAATTACAATATTTTATAAAAAATAACAAACGAAACCCAGAAAATATGTACGTTTTATGTAACCTCGTTAAAATATGTAGAAACATGCAAAATATGTAAAAATATGTAAAATAAAAATTTGTAATGGAGTCCCAAATGACGTAATTTCCCAACATTTTTACTTCTCATTGAAATATTATGCAGGATTTAAAATATGTAATTACATAAAAATCCGGGCTCTAGTTATTACAGTCAAATTTAATAATATAAAACCAAAAAAGTTGGGTTATATGGAATGTCGGGTTATGGAGAGTCGAGTTATCAGGGCTCTATTGTATTTATATTTGCCATAGAGACAAACTAAAAACAATGATTGTTCTGGTCTACAGGTGGGTCTTTGCTCACATTCCTAAGGAACCACACGGCAACCCTTACACTGAAGCAGCTATTAGGTATGTGCAGGGATGCAGCAGCTGGTATGAGATATCTAGAGTCAAAGAACTGCATCCATAGAGACCTTGCTGCTCGAAATTGTCTAGTCGGTAAGTTAGTATTATTATAGTCATTAATATATAGCCATGAAATTCACTCCTTCTACTATCTTTTCAGTTTTAATCAGCTATAGAGGAGACATTTATGGATTTGGTTGGCTCTTGATAGTTATTTAATCTGTTTATTTCTAACAACAAATGTTAGTTGTATTCAGCTGTAGGCCGGCAGACTAATCGGATGCAGGAATTCTGGACGCTCATGGTTTAATATTGTATATTAACCATGGCTGTGTATATTATGTCAACTACCAGTGTAGAAGCAAATATAGGGTCTGCCTGAAACAAAGTACCACTTTAATGACAGCCCCATAGAAACACTGTGTAGATGATATTACAAGCAGTTTCTTCTTTCCCTATTTACCCTCCTTATGTGAAGGACTTACACCCCCCAGGGGCCCGGTGGCTCAGTTGGATAGACGCTGGCCTACTGATCCCAAGGTCGCGGGTTCAAATCCGGCCCAGACCGATGGTTTTTAAGTGCGCTTAAAAATAACAGCTCCATGTCAGTATATTTACTGGCAAGTTAAAGAACTCCTGTGGGACAAAATTCCGGCACACTGGCGACGCTGATGTGATCCTGGCAATTGACAGCGTCGTTAAAGAACAAAATAATTTTTTTTTCTTTCCCAGGGGTCAGATGCCTGTCAAGGAGCAGACAAACTCTGCATCAGCAATAATGGGTAGGATGAGTGATCAACCCAAAGTCTGATATGAAAGTGAGGAAGATGATATGAAATGAGGACTAACTGGATGAAAAGAAAGGTGATGGAGCACTCAGTGGAATGAATGGCAGGGGAAACTGGAGAATGCAGAGAAAGCCTGTCCAGATGCCACTTTGTTTACCACAAATCTCACAGTCTCCTGGGATTGAACCCAAGGCTGTCTTGATGAGAGGCAAGCAGTCTAACCACTGAGCCATGGTACTGCCAGATAACAAACAAAAGTGATAATTTTTAAGACAACTCAATGCTATTTTAACATGAACAATAACATAATACATGTGTTGAAAATTACACCACATAGATACCTACCATGTAATGTGCTGCACTTGAGTCAAACAAAACTGTCCACAACTAACACCAAATGATTAGCTTCACTGACCCTACAGCTACGTCCCATCATTTAGATCTTCACTCCTCTTATAAAAATCTCCCTTGGCTACGCTTTGTAATTTAGGATCCTCAAACTGTTATCTACGCTTTGTGACTTAGGGCACCAAATCAATGGCCAGAAGAAGCAGCAGTGAAAACATGGTCATTCTGGTGGATTTCATTTATTGTACTTGAGTTGGGAGTCAACTATGCAAATACATTATAATAGGAAAATGACAGGTTTGTGTACATTGTAACAATTTTTATATGAAAGAAATGTTAATTAAAAAGGTAATCTTGGTGTGTTACCTACCACCTTTGGATATACTCAAATGTTATCCAAAACATTCACTAAAGGGTTCTAATCCCATTTACATGATATAGTTGTATTTGTTTTGCCACAGGATACAAAACATTATGTTGTTGTTTTCTAGTGCCTTGCATCTGGCAATAAAGCCATTAGCATTCGTGCTTTCCAATACTTTTGAACAACAAAACATTATTACTAACCATAATATTGTCTAAAAGAAACAATACTGCATAACTTAAGTTTTAATGGTTTTTAAATTTTTGTTGGATTGGAATTGCAAGCCTGATTTTTGCATTTGAACCAAGAAATATAATTAAATCAAGTTCATACAACTGAATCCCTTTTTGCCCATGTTAATAACAACACATGCCAATATGGCATAATTGGCAGTTTTCCCATCTAAATGGCAGCAAAATGCAACAAAGATGAATTGTAACTAATTGAAGTGTGTTATTTTTAATGTAAAATCTAATGTAATCTAAAGTTGAAAAATATCTGCTTGGTTTGAGAAACAATGCAAATTCCACATAGTGTTTAATTTTCTCCCTCCTTTTTGTTGGTTGCATGATTTTGTTTCTTTAACAACAATATAGCTATTTATAGTACATTTGTCTTAGAGATGCAATGTTCCAATAGTGATTCTTTGACTTGGAATAATAAAAAGGAAAAGAAGGAAAGAAAAAAGCGATTTAAAAGAATCATCACAATCGTAGATCTCCAAAAAGCTTTAATGTGACCCTTAAGGCAATGTATCGGTGAAAATTACTGAAAATTTTGATTTTTACTTTTTGCATTTTTTATTTTGTTATACTTTGTACTTTAATGGCACACTTTAATTTTCTCAATATTAGCCATTTTTAAAGTTCCAGGAGGGTATCCCAATGTGCTAGTGCAGGTGAGCGTTCCTCACTAAACCTCATCACTACAGCTTTGAAATGCATTTTTTGTTTTCACTAGCTCTGATTTTGGTCTCTTGCAGGGAATCTTGCTTCAGAAGGGTTGTAAGTTGGCTGTACTGAAATGAATTCCATATTTGAGCTAAAATGCTGTGAATCTGACATGTTTTACTTCCAAACTGAGAAATGCAGTCAGTGTTCCGTATTTCTATAATCCGGGTTATTTCAGTATTCCAGTTATACATGAAACATTATTTAGGTAGTTAATAGGTTTTAAGTTATTTATTTATGCCAACAAACTTACTGTTGGTGTTTTTAAACACACAAGCCGTGTGTGGGCAAAGTTTGAGAGGTAGAACTGGAACTTAAAAATTCAATGCCACAATAATTACCATTCTGAAGGTTATTTAATCCTGGGATATAAAGTACTTACAATAGTAAGTCACCATTGGGGTAATTTGTCTCTGATGTGAGACTGCCTTTGTGGTTTACCAGGAGAAATACGAACTGGTTTGAGAATTTAATGCCATTCTGGCAGTTTGTCACAATAGCTCAGTGGTTAGAGCGTCCGTCCGGTAAGCGGAAGGTCTGTGGTTCAAATCCCAGCTGTGGCATTGAATTTTTAAGTTCCAGTTCTACCTCTCAGGTTTTAAGTTATTTGTTAGTCTATAGTAGAGCCATAACAAGCAGATATTTTGAATTTTGTGTATATATTTGCAAAAGTGCGTAGTGTATAGGTTAGCTGAGAACAATAATTTCTAAATTTTGTGAACAATGTGAAGGTGAAAGGAAAATTTTCATATTAAGAAACAACCAAGCAAGCTCAAAATTCTCAAAAAATGCTACTGAGGCCAAGAAGAAAGCAACAGAGGGTCCCGCATATGGTGCTAGGGAATTTTAAGTGGATTTGATTTAGGTAAAGAACAAAGACATACTGTTAAACTTTAAAATTCGTTTTTCTCAGGTTTTTTCAGCATTTTTCAGTATTCAAAATGCTCCTTGGACCCTAGTTTACAACTTATTAGCTTGAAATTTTCAGGAGACCTTCAGAGATTAAGGTATTAAAATTTGCCTTGTGCTAGTTAAAAAATATTAAATAATTGAGCTGAAATTAAATATTTAAGAAAAAAAACCACTAAAAATAAAACTAAATTTTGAGGGTCAACAATTACCAGAAACAAAGGAAGCAAAGTATTTAGGAGTTACATTTGATACCAAACTTACATGGACCAAACAAATAGAAAATGTAATACAAAGAGCAGAGCCTTTCACTGTTAAAACGTCTAACAGGAATGAAGTGGGGATGTTCCAGAGCAACTCTTAACACAACATACAATGTATATATAAAGCCATTATTTGGTTACTGCAGTGAAGTCTTTGTAACAGCAAACACAAAAAAAATTCAAATCTTTCAAAACCAAAGTCTTAGATTAATTACAGGTGCTATCAAAACCACACCAATAGCAGCTATGGAAATACTAACCATCCAATACCCCATTGAATATGAAATAGAAAAAGCGGCTCTTATCCAACATGAAAAGCTGATCAGACTCCCATTCAATACATGGCACATGAGACATTTTACACATACCCTAAAGACTCAGGAGAGCTTTCTTTCCAAAATCCAAGACATCAGGAAGAATGTATACCTTCCTAATTCAAAGGAAAACTTCATATCTAAAGTCAATCCGACACAAACATTAGACATCACATATTATTTACACCTGACAGAAGAAGTTAAGAAAAAAATTATTGGCATTAGAGGCAATCCATACTAGATTTCCAGAACACGAATGGCTCCATATTTATACTGATGGATCACTGATACCAAATCAAGGTGGAGCAGGGACTGGAGTCACGTATCACCTCTTTTCCTATTACAAATCTTTAAGTTATGGAACTACAAACTTTGATGGAGAAATTGAAGCAATTCGAATGGCCCTACAAAATCTCTTGTATAGAATTTCACATTTTAATCAAGCAGTTATTCTCTCAGATTCCAGGGCAGCAATTATAGCAATTACTCCCTTCAGGTTGATTACAGGACATGATTGTCTGGCAAAACATTTAAACAGAATTGGGATATATTCTTCTCCACTCTGTCCTCTATGTGATCTGCAAGAGGAAATGGACTGAGACCACCTTCAAATATGTTGTTGTTGTTACCTAATGCTGTATTTCTGACAATGAAGTCATTAATCCTCTTGCTCTCCAATATTTTTCACTGATGGATGGGGCATTAGAAGTGGCCAGGCATATTTGAAGGTGGTCCCAATCCATTTCCTCTTGCAGATCACATAGAGGACAGAGTGGTGAAGAATATATCCCAATTCTGTTTAAATGTTTTGCCAGACAATCAACCTGAAGGTTGCAACTGCTGTTTTTCAGGGATACTCAGGAATTACTGTTTGAATGTTTGGTAGTTCCCATCTTTTATTTTTTGATTTTTCATAGTAATATTTTTCAATAATTTTTTTGAATTCTGAGTTGACTAATCTTTTAGCTGCATAAAATGGTAGATTAACTGTAGATTTTTGTACACCATTGGTACCCTCTTTTGCAATAAAATCAGCTTTCTCATTACCATTCAGTCCACAGTGAGCTGGTATCCATTGGAAAACTAGGTGTTTTTGAAGTGCTGTTAGATGGGTAAGGATTTTCCAACATTCTATAATTGTTTGGTTTTTTGGTAACAACTTGGAAGTAATTGCTATAATTGCTGCCCTGGAATCTGAGAGAATAACTGCTTGCTGAAAATGTGAAATTCTGTACAAAAGATTTTGTAGGGCCATTTGAATTGCTTCAATTTCTCCATCAAAGTTAGTAGTTTCATAACTTAAAGATTTGTAATAGGAAAAGAGGTGACATGTGACTCTAGCACCTGCTCCATCTTGGTTTGATAAAAATGATCCATCAGTATAAATATGGAGCCATTCGTGTTCTGGAAATCTAGTATGGATTGTCTCTAATGCCAATAATTTTAGAACACTAGTTGGAGTATCACTTTTCTTAACTTCCACCTTCAAATATGCCCGGCCACTTCTAGCACCCCATCCATCAGTGAAAAATATTGGAGAGCAAGAGGATTAATGACTTCATTGTCAGAAATCCAGCATTAGCTAACAACAACAAATATTTTTCTTAACTCATACTGAAAAAATTGAAAATATTGATGAATAGTATGCAAAAATTTTTTTTCTCTTTAACTAATTAGATCTAAGAAATTTTGGTGTGGCAATTTCTTTATATTTGTGTACTGAACTCAAATTAAAAATTTAGGAGGGATACAATAAACTGTGGGATCCAAGGGTCATTTCATATGAGCATATCAAAAAGTGGTTTATTATTAATAAATATATTCATAATTTAAAAATGGTTTGACATATGACATTGAAATTTTGTGTATACTATTTACTTTATGTTCTGAGCGTGTGGAAAAAAATTCAAAGCAATCAGAAGAAAACTGGATTTTTTAATTTACACAGATACATTGCCTTAACAAAACTTTGCATGCAATTCATATTTATTACAAACCTTTTTCAACAACATTTATTAACACAAATTATTTTTATAAAAAGGGTTTGTCATGCAGCACAGAATATTGTTGACTGGCTTGCTTGCAAAGTATATTAGTTGTAGAAAGCATCAGATTTTTAATATATTGCATCAATTTTAAATTTCAAATAAAATAACCAGGTGCCTGAAGCCCTTTGCTTTAGGAGTCTTTAAATGAAAATTGCTCTTGTATCTCTGCAGGTTATGATAACATTGTGAAAATCTCAGATTTTGGAATGTCACGTGAGGAAGAAGAATATATTGTATCTGATGGAATGAAACAGATTCCCATTAAGTGGACAGCTCCTGAAGCATTAAATTTTGGTAAGGCAGCCCAGTACTCATAGTTCTAGTCCCTCCTCCCCCAAAAAAGAGTACCTACTCAAGTGCTTGTTGCATGCTTGTCTAAGACCTGTTACTGCTGGAAGTTATTTTTAAATTCTCTTTCTTTGTGTTCTTTTTTTTTAATGTGTATAAACATTGTTAATTAAAGGTGGAATCGGACTGCAGTGCAATAACTGGGATTGAACCACAGCTCTTTGACTTTCCATGGCATTGCTCGTCTACCTTAGCTGTCATAGCAACATGCTGGTACAACATTAAATTCCCCAAATGGCACATTTTTTATTTTGAAATAACATTCCCCAAAAGTCCTTAAAGTCCAGGGTTTCCATGTGTCATGGTAACTCATTTGGTTGGTTAGAGCAATAGCATGGAAAGTCAAACATCCTTGGTTCAAATCTTATCTATAGCATTGAACTTTTTAATCTTCTTCTATGAGGCATGGTTTTAAAGCAAATATTGTTTAAACATTTTGCTGCTGCAGCACACAGTCACCATTTTGAGGAAGCCACATGCAAGCTGTGAGTGATCATTATTTTGTGTTGATTTATTGTTAGAGTGTTCTGAAATGTTAAAACCAACTATTTTTTTAAAAATTATCATGTCTGATGCAATTAATAAATTCTTGAATGGAACCAGATAATTTTTCTGTGAAGGACAGACCATCGAATGATATTTATCTGGACTATTTCATAAATAAAGTATGACTGTAAATATTATATGGCAAAGATTTGACCAGAAAATGTTAAATTCCATAAAAAAATAACCAAAAATATATTGATTTTGATTAGTGTAGTTTAACCTATTCAGCACTGCCAATTGAGGAAAACAAAACTCAAGAGTTACATATATTTCAATCTTATCTTGTTAGAACAGAAAAGAAGCTTATAATTTCAAATAAATCTAACTTTATTTTTAACTTTAACAAATTATCTATGTTCTGGAAAAATGCACTAATTATTAAGAGTAATTGTTAAAAACACAGTTGTCAAATGGAAATGGAGTACTATTTTGATTGTTAATTGATTATAATGTATAATAAATTATTTTTGAGCAATTTATGGGATACAGTTGGTGACTAAAAAAGAGTGACCTAGTGATAATTTGTACAAAACAATATAATGGCTAGGTGATAATTTGTATATGATAATTTAATGCATCTATGTATGCAATAGTCAGTACTATCTAACATGCCTTATACCTTTCCAACTTCTGCTTACAACTTGGCAAGTACGGAAGAACACTCGATTATCATTGATTGACTTAACGATGGACAGGAGTTTTGAGGGTCATTATTATTTATTTATGCCAACAAACTTACTGTTGGTGTTTTTAAACACACAAGCCGTATGTGGGCAAAGTTTGAGAGGTAGAACTGGAACTCTCAAGTTTTGAGGGTCTCTTACATGAATTGTTTCAAATGCAATTTTTTTAGTATATCTGGGGCCATGTTATCTTTATTTATGTCTTTCATCAAGTTTAGGTTAACAACATAATTCTAAAAGCTTTTGGGTTTTGTAATAGGGGATATTCTATCTATATGTGTACATTCAGCTACTCTAAGTACTAAATTATTTTTCTGGCAGAGTTCATATGTGTTTTCCTTGTAATATTTACTGGATTTTAAGACTCGTTCACAACCATCCACTTGTGGTGAGCAGAATGGGAATGCATATTATAGATCATATCAATAGCAATGTGGATGTCACTATTGCACATTGGGAATTAATTTATTTCTAACTGACCAATCATATCAGCATCCAACTAAAGAGAGCTCTAGTGGCTGTTTCATGGCACGATCACCTTGAATTATTTCTACAGCGAAAAGTCTTAACGTGCACAATATGAATCTAACATTCTATGTCCGGGAACAAGAATGAGAAATGAAAAAGACTGAAGCTATTAAGAGTGAAGCAATGTAAATATATAATATATATTTATTTAAACACGTTTTTGTATGAACCAATTCCAAAATATTCCTTGTTATTTGTTTAAATATTTCAGTACTTATGCTTTTCTCGTAGGGAAGTCATCTTTTGACCATGCAAAGGGAATGGAATTTCAAAGGCATCACATAGTCACCAGCTGTTAGAAATTTTGATTATTACTCAAGGCCTACTGTATTCCTCTTGTATCTACAAGAAAATTAGCAATAAGATAATTTCTGCAAATGTTTGTCTGGGTTAACATGAAGTAAACGAATATGCATTTGTAAGAATAGTTTGTACAAGAGCAGAGAAAGTCATGTGAGGCGACACATCAGACATTTTTGTTATTACATCTTGAAGTAAATTGTAACATAAAGTTGTAATATATTATGTCAATTATTTTGTTTATATAGGTAAATACACATCCTTATGTGATGTGTGGAGCTACGGTGTACTTGCCTGGGAAATCTTTGCACGTGGTGCTACTCCGTACAATGGAATGAGTAATTCCAAAGCAAGAGAGAAAATAGATTCAGGTAAGAGTGAGAGTGACATAATTAAATGAGCACAGGAGCACTTGGTTATATGTAGAAAGAAGAAGGAGGCAAAGAGACATAGGAAGAGAGTTTTTTATTTGTTAAAACTTAAAATGCTGTATACAAATAAAAATGTAGAACTCTTAAAATGAACAGTATGAAATTTCATTGAATAGTGATAAAATTTGATACAAAATAATAACATTAAGTAGTACAAACATTGGAACACAATCATAAAATTAATAAAGAGTCAACCAGTTTAAAAACACGTTATTTCTCCACTGATATAAATTTGTGTGAACATGTTTTGGAGGTCATCATCCCTATTGCTAGCTGAAGCTATAAGCTTTATTCATTTTAAATAATTTATTTTCATACAATTTTAACATTGGAACTTTCCAGTGTCATTCATGGAACATAAAAATAAAACTATAAATAAAACAAAGTAAAACACAGATAGAGCAGCTGCACGTAAAGCGGAAGGTCTGTGGTTAAAATCCCGGCTGTGATATTGAATTTTTGGTTCCAATTTTACCTCTGAAACATTGCCCACACATGGCTTGTGTGTTTAAAAACACCAGCAGTAAGTTTTGTTGGCATAAATAAATAATAATTACAGACTACTTATAGTAAATTATGTTGCAGAAATGGTAATTTCATTAATATGTTGTTAGCTAATGCTGGATTTCTGACAATGAAGTCATTAGTCCTCTTGCTCTCCAATATTTTTCACAATGATACTGAAGAGAGCAATAATTAATTATATTATAGAATAGAATACCTTGTTCGTGTGGCAAGGTGTACATCGGAACCACACAACGTAGTATAAAAACCCGCATTGAAGAACACAGAAGAAATTGTCGCTTGGGTCAAACTGAAAAATCAGCAATTGCTGAACATGCCATACTCGAAGAAGGGGAACACATCATCCAATATGGTAACACAGATATTCTGGCATCTACATCCCACTACTATTCTCGCTTATTCCGTGAAGCCATTGAAATACACAAGCACAAAGACAATATCAATCGCAAAGAAGAAGGACTTAAACTCAACAGAATATGGCAAACAGCGTTAACAAAAACAAAAATCCAGAACCCCTCTCCAGCCAATCAGACGCCAGCTGCTTGTAGTACTCCACTGGTACAAGTCCAGCCCACTGGCCACCCGGACCTATCACAACGTACTTCCCCTCCAGCCGCCGACATAAATACCGCACCTCTGGTGGTGACCAGCACAGTTGGTGCTGAGATCTCCACCAGGAAACTTCGACCTCGCCGCCACTGAAGATGTCTGCCGTAGTCGCAGACGAAACGTTTGGGAAGAAGAAGGAACCCAATAGACCACGGCCCACAAGCCCGGTTAATATTATTGCATCTAGTAAAATGTTGATATTTTCAAGTTTTTTGTTCTGCTTTTTTGTTGACTATTTTTATAACCTACAAGGTTGTAACAATTATAATATTATAATTATATGATATTTCATATATTATTGATGCAATATTTTTTAATTTGTGAGTTTATATGAGTATTTACTGTTTACAGATACTAGAGAAAGCAAAATGGAAAAGAAATGGTTATCTCAAATAAAGAAAATAATCTAAGAAATTGGAATGGGCTAGATAGACTATCATCAGATAATGGAAAAGGATTATGGAATGCAGTAAAACTAAGGACTGATAACATTAAAAGGCAGGAAATGTGGAGTAGCTAGGGGAATATTTTGAATAATATATGAAGTTTAAGAAAGAATGGGTGCCCGAAAAACATTATATTTCAATAAAAGGGGTGGGAAAGGATTTGCAAGGGGTAGAGCAGAGATAATCTGTTTAAGTGGACTTAAGTGACAAATGAAGTGTGTCCATTATGTGGAAATAGAAGATAGAACACTTCTTGTCTGAAAACTAGAGTTAAGAAGAGAGAGGGAGTATGGAACAAGAAGTGGAGCAATTTACAGATAGGTATTTCTTTTTGGAGTTAGTAGAAATGAATTTCTTGAACCCTATAGCCACTATGTTGGGAAGGTATGAGAGAAGTATTAGTGGAAAGTCATTAAAGAAAAGGAAGAATTTAATAATAGATATAATGAAGAAAACAAAGAAACATGGTTGGAAAGATGATGCCTCTTAAGAAAAACTAAATACTTATATCCAGCTTTTATTAGAAAATATATTTATGTAGAAGCGGCATCCAATATAGTGTGACAAAGTGGCAAAATCAATCCAATTACTTTGTCTGACACTTTATTTGTTTTCTAAACTTTGCACAAAAATACAGTTGTCTTTTACTGACATTAACACAGTCTTTAGTCTTTCGTGATATTACAACTCACAACTCTTTACTTCTCATAATCTTGACGACTCAGTCCTTACTGTCTTTCTTAACTTTCATGGTCTCTCAAACATTAACTCTGATGATGCAATCAGTCGACACTCGCTCAAACTCTTTATGATGCGACGACACACGCACACAGTGGTCTGGCACTCATTGACACACTGACCAACTGATGTCTGTAACAGTAACACTCTCTCTGCTGTTTTTTAGCCTCCTTATATAGTGGGGATGACTTCACATGAACCTTTCGCAAACTTCTTCAAACGTGCCCATGATGATGTAGCCAAATCTTTCTCGAAGACTCTGGAGAAGCTCCTTTTGGTTCTACTGGTCGATTGTTAGTCACATATACACAAAGAGTCATGTAGGGCAGCCTGACCTTGGGTGCCCGCCTCTGTAGCATGGTGGTTTCTTTACTGCCACCCTACTTCATAAATTAGCTTACATCAATTGTCACTTCATAATGCTGACAGATTTCTTGGCTGTGACTGGTATTATACTCAGAATTAATTTCAGGGGCTATCAGCCTTCTATTTCTATTACTTCTCAAAACTATCGAACTGCTCTTGTGCTCTAGAAGTGTATCTTGGTCTTCCACTTTGTTTTCTGTCCTCATTAGAACCAAACTATTTAGCCTGAGAGTTGCGTAGTTAACAGTTGCCCATGATATGTTTAGTCTTTTTGAAATTTGGCTAACACTGTACCCCTCACTGAGAAGTGTGTTGATTGCTGAATGGTTTTTGAAACTAAGGGATGGTCCTTGGCCCAGTTGGTTAGACGCTGGCCTACTGATTCCAAGCTTGCGGGTTCAAATCTGGCCCAGACCGATAGTTTTTAAATGTGCTTAAAACGACAGCTCCATGTCAGTAGATTTACTGGCATGTAAAAGAACTCCTACGGGACAAACTTTCGGCACACTGGTGATGTTGATGTGATTATGGCAATTGACAGCATTGTTAAACAACAAAATAATTCATTTTAAGTCCTTCGGCCCGTTTCCAAAAATAATTTGTGAAAAAGATTATATTATAGAGTATTTTTTCTCTAATATTTATTTAGAAATCAAAGAATAAAAAATAGAACAATAATAATTATTTTAATAAATATTTACCAAATACTCACCTTTACTGAGTGATGATGATACAGTGACACTATCCCAATAACAATAAAGCACTTGTACATACTATGTAAGACGACAATAAGAAGCTGTGTAAACTCAGAAGGAGGTGATGAGCAAATGAAGATCCTCTACCAATCTTACACCCAAGGTTTACCTTTGAATGGTTATGATGCGTCAAACACTTATTAAAATATTGGAGGATGTTTACATAAACAAGATATCATGCACAATGATATTTCCTCATGATAATGGTCTTTAGTCATGCTCGTTCATGACATAACCACAGGATATCTACAAATATATTATCTTACATCAAGTGTCCAAAGACTTTTGACTGGCAATGTAAATCAACAAATATAATAAATAAATTGATAAATATAATGCTTATTTACACCAAATACAAAAGAGAAATAAAGCTTAGTCTTTGAGTATTTATTATATTTGTTGAACCAGGGTATTATTTTTACTGGATTCTAAAACAAGAAGCACACCAACAACATTGAGATTTAGTGTAAAATTAATGTAATGTAAATATGTAGAAATAAATAATTAATTTACTCATACAAGTGTTTTGATTAAAATAGGAAAGTGTTAGGTTAGTATGAGAATCATTTATACTATAAAAAAATAGGTATAATAGCCCTTTGCTGTATAAGTGTATAAAATCAGGGGATGGTCCATAAAATGTCTCAAATATAAAGCTGCAAATTTGAAATACTGATAGATTTTATAGGTACACTTTTAAGTAAAACCTACTGTTTTGTATATCAGTGAATGTAATATATTACAGAGAATATAAAAATTAACTAAATGTTTGTGCAGTTTTTCACATATGCATGGGTGCTAATTCTTTAATAAGTAATTATAATAAAAACATTTTCAGGTTACAGAATGCCAGCACCTGAAGGTACACCGGATGAGATATACCACCTTATGTTACGCTGTTGGGAATATGATCCAGAGAAGAGACCACACTTTGATCAGATCTACAAAGTGGTTGACTCTGTGTTCAACGCTCACAGATAGTGCCTCACATGTGCTGCAGGGCTTAGCATTTTTATTGTTTCTTCTGATAGTCTAATAGGAAGAGGACTGAGACTTATTTTATACTGTTTTTAACTGCCCTGGATTGTACATTCAACAAAAACAATCAATTTTTGCATGGCCAGTAAGAATACTATGGTGCTTATCTTCTGTGAATATCTAAGCATGCCTGTATATCCAGAAAACAAAAGATTTTCTGCAATTGCCTTCATCTCTCCGTATTATAAAAAATAATTGAAAATATCAGCAAATTTTATTCATTTGGAATAAGCAAAACAAGAGACTGATAAAACTTATTTTATTTATACACTGAGGCAGCTATATTTATTTTAATTATAAAATGCTATTGTTTTTTACACTGTTGAAACATATTTGATTAATTTCATGATCAAGAACTAAAAAGCCATTAATACAGTGAGTGAAAGTTCTTGTAATATAATACCCTTTTCTGCTGATAATGTTTGGATTGCTTATAAAAACTAAAATTTATTGCAAATTGTGTTGATTGAATTATGTTTGAAATCAGGCAAACTGGCAGTTATGATGGTGTTTTTCATAACAAAAGGACTGCTGGCAGGCATTGAAAATAAATAATTTTTTAGTAATGGATGCTGTATAATTGCTATGGTTCTGAGCATCCTATTCTATATTAACCACTTAATTTTGCTCAGAAACCTGTTTATCAGGCTTGAGGTTCTTTTATATGTAGTAAATCTGTAACACAAGATCACCAGGTTTACTTCCCTTCCAAACGAAACCATGCTAAGGATTTTCATACCTAAAAAAGATTCATTGCCATTCTCCAGGTTTGAACCTGCAACCTTGTGATCTAGAAGCTAGCATGTTACCCCTAGATCATGGAGGACAACAGAAAGACATTAAGAGTTGTGTAAATGTTATATTGAGATAATTTCAGTTTAGTTTGAACCTTTGAAATCATGTTCCCTGTTGGGCAGGAGCAACAAAGCATGTAATATACTGTATTTCTCTGAATATAAGGCTGTCCCAAAGTTTTAATTTCTCTAGTATTATCTATATTAAGTAGAGGAAGTATTGTATCCCACCCAGAATTTGAATACCAAGATTTCAGTGAATATACAGTTTTGAGATTATCTGGATGCAAAAAAATATTTTTAAAAAAGCTATGCTTTTGAAAGGTAGAATCAGAACTAAAAAATTCAATGCCACAGCTGGGATTTGCACCAAGGGTTTTCTGCTCTATGTACGGTTGCTCTTAACCACTGACCTACCATGGCAAAATGATCTTAAATTCCCCAGCTGATTCACATTTTCCTAATAGACCACAAGATCGATTTCATATTTAAGACCTGTGGAGCCTGGCATGTCATTGGTTTCATAATTATTTTCCTTGCTGCTTTCTGCACTAGATTCATTATCATGTTACTAGAACTTTCTTCAGACTGTTTTATCTTCAGAAAAATCACCACTTTCACTGTTGCTGTCTAATACACTTTGTATTAGTTTTCTCAAACTCTCTTCCTCATATGTACAGATTATTTTTGTTGCCATTGTGGCTACTGATGATAGCAAAATAAGATTGTTATTACTTTTTAATGGTTGAAACACAGTTTGCGAGTTCATACTAGAGGAATTACGAATATCAAACGTTAGCCATCAGCACGACACTCCAGATGTATACAAATGATATCTGTGAGTAGGAACCTAAGCAATGCAGCATTCCGAGCTGAACTTATACCATAATATGCCAAAAAAAGTGCATGCAAGCCCTGAGCTTCAAATGATGCAAATGGGTTAAGAGATACAGGTCAAAGTTATATAAAACAAGCTTTAGTACCTGTGCCTGTGCGTCAAGAAACACACATTTTAATTATGTTACGTTGTTGGAATAAGTTAAGATTTTAATGTTGTTGCATATTTCAGGCAGCTACACTGATCTCATTTTATTTGCTTACTAGGCAAATGATAACAGGCATGTTAAGATAATTGCAAAGAAAAATGAATGTGTGCTAAATGTTGAACTTCACCCCTCAACATTACCTTTTGTCACTTTTCTGGCCATGTGTGTACAGTTTTAATAGTAATTTTAAATGGTGCAGCTCATTTCCCTGTGTTCACTGTGTGTGATAGGAAAAGAAAACTGTATATGTGTGCATGTGTGTGTGTGTTTTTTTTTTTTTTTTTTTTTTTTTTTGTTTTGTTAAAGATATATTTGAATGCTGCTATGAAGTAACATTCTTTCAATTCATCAGTTGACTCATCACTCAAACTTGTAAATAACTTATAGGAACATTTGTTTTTTTTTCACATAGTTAACATCATCTCATTTTCTACCTTGAGCTTGAAGTTCCGTCCATAATACACACTGCTACCTTTTGTTGCTGTACTCATTTTGATAATAACAGAAGGTTTTTGCACCCCAAGTCCAGCTAAAATAGTGATGCATTAGTGACATGCTAGCACATAATATTGTTGCTGAAGAAAATGCTTTCACACTCTCAGCTAAGTATTACAGCCCATCCAGATTATCGTGGCACTCCCCCTCTCCTGAAACCTAGGTGCACAATAGCAGAGACGTGCCCACTTGCATAATAGGAGATGTGGGGATTAGTATACCACTTGTTCTGACTGTGATAACTACAAAATAATTGAGAAGTAGAATCAGGACTGAAAAATTCAATACCATAGCTGGGATTTGAACCAAGGATCTTCCACTTGGATGCTCTAACCATTGGGCTACGAACGATTTCATATTTTTCCATTAGACCCCTAGGGAATCTCTCATCTGAGATAAGCACCCCATGGGTGATTTATAACCATAAGTACTTTATGATCAATTCGTATTTTCCCTAGTGGTCTACCAGAAAAACACAGATCAGTACATAAAGTTCTTATGATTGTAAGTTGCCCTTGGGGTACTAATTTCCGATATGAGTTTCTCTAGTCGTCTACCAGGAAAATATGAATTAGCATATAAAGTACTTATGGCTGTAAGTCACCCTTGGGGTACTTATCTCAGATGTGAGATTTCCTAGTGGTCTACCAAGAAAACACAAATCGGTAGAAACAGTTGCACATGAAGCAGAAGATCCATGGTTCAAATCCCGGCCATGGCATTGAATTTTTCAGTCCTGATTCTATTTCTCAAACATTGCCCACATACGGCTTGTATGTTTAAAGCAAGTTAAGTTGGTTGGCATAAAATAACAATTACTACTCAATAATTGTTTTCAATATATAAACATGCACTGTTTGTATATGTGACTGTCTGAGTTCTGACATCACTCGCTTGTTCTCCACCACTCCAGTCATTTCTCCTAATTTCTCCTCTCTTGTGCATATGGAGTGTCAGGACAATCTGGACAAACTGTAAAATGTTAACTACAGCAGGCTTGGCAAGTAAGGAAAGGGTTCCAAATTTCAAGAAACATTCAGTGGAATGGATGGGAAGTATTTTAATATATCAGCAGATTTGTTGATGCTTCCTCTGAAGCGATATTACAATATTGCTGCAATTCTTTTCCACTTTTCTTTTTTTATCTTTTTTTGTTTTCTTTCTTATTGATCTGTTTCCTAGAGGGTCTCTTGCTTTCCATCGATTGCCATTAGTTTTATTGAGCTAAATGCAATTCTGTATGCACAAACTTACTGAAGTAGTAAAAAAGTAAGACTTTACAAGGCATAACACAGGGGCAATGGCAAATGTCTTAACATTTCAGAGGCTACTAACTAGCACTGAGCCTGCTGTAACCCATGTGTTTACTGAGTGAGAAAGCATATTATGAAATTATAGTACTTACCTCATTAGAAGCATTGTCACCCAGCTTATAACCACTGCAGATAAAATTTCCATTGAGCTGACACTTTGTCTTCACAAATTAATAAAAGTTTGTTATGAATGTTTTGCTTCAATTCTTCCTTGATGTGTAGGTTTGATTTGTACACTTTACCTACAGGATTAAGTCACAAAGATGTGAGATTGGGACTGGCCATATACTTTCGCCAAAATCTTCAAATAAAACTGTACCCTTCAAATGCTGAATGAGTTGTAGTATTGGTGAAGTAGTAGCTGGGGGTGCAAAAATACTGTAGTATGGTTATCATACTTATCTGTACTTTGTGTAAATAACTTTTGTATAATGGATTGTTGCACATTAGCAACCAATGGTATTATTTTCCTTCTGTTTAAGCTATCTTTAATCTTCTTTTGTGTTTAGATTTATAATTCAGTCTATTAATGTTATTTTAAATCTGTAATTGATGTTTGCATTTCCAAAATGTTTTATTCTGGAATATGCAATATAATTGCAATATTTATGGTGCTTGAATGCAATATAAATCTGGAAATATTATATACTTTGACAGAAGAACTTATATGTAGTTATAATTTGGATGTTAAAACAAATTTTTCAAACTTAATGTTTAAATTATGCTAAATTCAGAATTATTTCGCTTAGATAAAAGTTACAGTAGTGCCCATCCCTTAATGACCACATTCTAAGAAGCTGTGAAACTATCCTTCCTGGCAAAATAATCTACTGTTACCAAGCTATGCATTCAGAGCGCTGTTAAAGATTCTGCTTGTTGAGTTACACCTCAGTGCAACTGAAGTATAAGACGTGATATCACCGTCATGCGAGTGACCAGTTGGCACTCTAAAAGGTAGTGAGATATGAAAGGCTGTTAAGGCATGGGCGGTACTATACTAAAGCATTTTTTACAGGGGAAAGGCCAAAAGCTTTTGAAGTGCTTTTTTTAGTTGTTAAATTTAAAGATTCCCAAAATGTTTATTATATTTTGTACTACAAGCAGACAATGGTGACAAATGTATCTTTCTTAAGGTGGCTTAAGGTAAGTTGGTAGTTAAGCCATAAGAAATTGGAAAAAATTATGGTCATGTTCACTTCAGTGTACTATGAGTACTATTAGTCACAGAGCCATGCTTTTTTGGGAAGCATTTAATTACTCTTTGTACTTGATAAATATGCACAGAAAGCTGTTTTTAAAAAAATATTTTAATGAAATATATTTTTCTTAAAAATTCAATGAAGGTTGCAACTGCCGTTTTTCGAGGATACTCAGGAATTACTGTTTGAAGGTTTGGTAGTTCCCATCTTTTATTTTTTGATTTTTCATGATAATATTTTGCAATAATTTTTTTGAATTCATAGTTGACTAATCTTTTAGCTGCATAAAATGGTAGATTAACTATAGATTTCTGTATGCTGCTGGTACCCTTTTTTGCAAGAAAATCAGCTTTGTCATTACCACTCAGTCACAGTGAGCTGGTATCCATTGGAAGACTAGGTGTTTTTGAAGTGCGGTTAGATGGGTAAGGATTTTCCAAAATTCTATAATTGTTTGGTTTTTTGGTGACCACTTGGAAGTAATTGCTATAATTGCCGCCCTCCTTAAAAGTAAAGTAATATAAGTAAAGTAGTTGTTTATCTATCTGAATTTAAATTCAGATTATTTTAAAAAATATTTTAATACACAGCCTTGGTAAATGTAGGAAAGTTGTGCTGCCTTTTAGGAGCATACTCACGCTATTGCAGAGGGTCCAGCCTTACAGATACTCAGGTGAAATCTGAATTGTACAACTATACTGTGAATACATTGCTTTATAGTTAAAACCAAGCATTGTAGATGCATGCAGAGTTTCATTGTAACAACCACCCTGAAGTTTTGAATTTACAAATTACTTTAACAATGCACTAAAACTCTCCACAGGATGAATACAGTAGAATCCCACTGATCCAAATTAATTGGAGGTGTGGTCTGTTCAGATTCAGATATTTATCTGAGAAACGAAAAAGACTGTATATAAACTCAGCTATATGCTGTGGACATAGCCAATCATATGTGATAGTAGCATGCGGTATGTCAGTAGTTCAGTTTATTTCGCTATTGTTAGTAGTCATTCTACAGTAATTTATGCTGTTTGCTCATAGATTAGTACAAAACTGGTGCTTGTTTGTGTTATACCATGCACTACGATGTCAATCAAATGAAAGCAGTTCCTGTATGTTAAAAGAAAAACTGGAAATGCTCAAGCGACTTTTTTTTTTATTATGGATTTTGTGTTCGGATTATTCTAAATTTTGGATTAGTGGGGTTCTACCGTAAACAAAATTGGATTATTTAAAGCCTGGTGCACAATGAGGACAAGAATGAGAATAGAAAAGGAAGATGAATATGCCATGCACAAAAACAGGTTAGGATTGCTTCATATCAGCCTAATTAGATAATTGGAATTTATTGGTTTCTAAGGTTATATTGCAATAAACCAGTAATGGAAACAAGAAGCATTTAAAGCTTTAAGCATTTAGAGCTTTTAATTTTCAACTAACTGAAAAAAGAAAAACATGTTGACTAGTATGTCAATAGCAATGTGAAAATCAACTTATGTATTCACTTAGAACTGACCAACTAGAAGTTTGTTATCTTTTAAATTAAATACGGTAAGCATTTGTAGAAAAAGATGCTGTTACTAATCATAATTTGAGCTAAATGAAAGTACTGACAGCATAAAGAAAATAATGAAAGCACATGCAGATGCTGCTAAATCATCACAGTATTGTTTTCCCAACATGGTTCTACATCACAAACATATAATTGAAATGGGGAATATGAACTTCCCTTTGGTGTTCCCAGGCTCCAGGAAGCTTCCTGTTATGTGTGTACAAGTGCATTTGAAAATGAGTCCTTTAACTTCTTTCTTTTTATTCCCATTTGAGGATAACAGTGCACTGTGCTTAAATATATATTTTTATGTAAATATTACAGAAAAAAATGGTGAAGATTCTAAGTAAATTATTTATAAATACTAACATAGATAATTGAAAATTTTCCCTGTTTACTACCTCTACCACCTATCTATGGGAGGCAGAGGAAGTATTGCATTTCAGTCAAGAATTTTATATCAAGAGTTTACCATAAATGCGCATTTTGAATTCTGCTGAATCCAAACAATGTTTTTCTAAAAGATCACTCTACCCCAAACTACCCTTTAAATGGAAGACTGTGTTGCTTCTTATTTTTCAAAAAGTCAATTTTTTATTAAAACCTCATATAGTTAAGATATTTGCATGACTATGTATACCTAAATTTTATACAAATAGCCTAGGAAGCCCTCTTCATTTTAAACAAATTTTGTATAATTGATATACCATAAGAGAAACAGTAGCTTACTGCATTGAAAATGTAGACATGGTTAAAACACAATATTTTTTTATGGTAAAACCATTTCTGAAATATTCATTGCTACTGGTTTGAATTTCCTGTGTACAGTTGAACCTGTTTTATTTGTAACTCAGTGCTAAGTAATTCGTATGTATACGTAAATTTTTGTAGGTCCCGCTTATAATGAGTATATGGCATGTGCGTATTTTCCTTATCTCTGTTGACAAAGATGCAAGCTGAGTGGGCAGCTTTCAGTCATAGAAACAAAAGACAAAAGCGTTTGCTGGTAGAACTGGCAGCTTTCTGTGGCAATGTCGTAGCAACAAATGAGAAGTAAAGATAATTTTCGGTATCTGGTTTAACAACGGTTTTGTCTTTTAGTTCTGTTTCTTTACCTGATTTCCCTTATGGAAGACTTACAGTGCTTAGGGTCAGACGCCTGTTGGGGAGCAGAGGAACCTTTGTACTGGACAGAGTGAAGACCTGGAAACGGGTGGTCAGCCCAGCACACCAGGTATGATAGTGAGGAAGAGGATGATATCAAATGCAGGCAAAATCTATGAATGGAAAGGTGATGATGGAGAAATTGGAGGAATTAGTGGTGAGGGAAATTGGAGCACCTGGAGAAAACCTGCCCAGATGCCACTTCATCCACCATGAATACCACATGCTCTGGGATCGAATCCAGGCTGCCTAGGTAGTAGGTGGACAGTCTAACCCCTTGGCCACTCTGCTGGCTTCTTTCAGTTCTCAGTTACTTTTAATCATGGAGAATATAAAAAGGAAATGTTTAGATCAGAAAGTAAAATTCATATAAAAGGTGGAACTTAATCCACACAAAACTAAAATTGTTTCAGATTTACGAATTGCTTATACCACCTATGTATCAGTAACAAAATGAGGTGTATGCACTTAATGCAAGAGCAGTGCAGCAAACCAAATTAACTGATTTCTTTAAAGTAGGACTAAGTTCAATGTAATGTTTTCTTTTTACATATCTTTGTTTGTAAAATTTTACACATGTAGGCATACTGTATTGCGTTTTCTTCCCTCCTTCGCTTTACACTTAAGGGAAGGCATCTGGAAAATGATTAAAATCCACCATTTTTGCCACAATGGTGTGAAAATTTACATGCAAGTGTGCCAAAGTATATCTAGTAGATCCACCAAATTACACTTCTCTATGTAATAGTTTTTGTGAAAACAGTTTTTTTGTTCTATTAATTACAGGTGCTATCAAAACCACACCAATAGCAGCTATGGAAATACTAACCAACCAATGCCCCATTGAATATGAAATAGAAAAAGCGGCTCTTATTCAACACGAAAAGTTGATCAGACATCCGCTTACCTGGAAAATGCACCCCTTTGTTCAGAAGTCATTCACCTAACCGAGACTGTGTGCTAATGGCCTGGGGTGAAATAGTTTTAACCTCACTTTGTATGACAGCTTCAGTCGTTAGGAACTGCGTATATTTAGTTCATAAATTAACTGACCACGGATCAGTGTAGTTGCGTGTGAATTCTTTAGTTCGGTTCAAATTGTTCAAACTGTGCTTTGTGTAACTGTGACAATAAGCAGAAAATTCACAAGTTTACATTGTGCTTAGTGAAGTTTTAACAATGTCACTTTCAAAGCCTGGTACCAGTGGCGTTATTAAGGGTTAGGTACTGTGCTCTCAGGCCAGAAATATTATTTTTAAGGTGTGCAGTTTTTTTTAAGGAATTGGCATCTGAGGAAGTGCGTGACCGGATCAATTTTTCACAAAGCCAGGATCTCGCGGCCAGAGCGTGCAATGTAACGCGTATTGTGAAACAGGGCAAAACTTCTAGCCCAGAAATTGATGAAGCTTTATTTAAATCTCCAGGAAAGCATGCCAGAAAACAAAAAACCGTTTCCAATTTAGATTATTTTGAAAAAGACGTACTTCGCCACACAATACATGAAATGTATGACAATGTTGAATACCCCCCATTAAAATGCTGGTTCATGTTATGTTATTTGTGACACGACAAATGTTACTTTCCCTCCCCCTCTCTTTGGCGCAACACTTGGCAGCAGCGCAGCCACCGTGTGCACGCATTGGCTCAGCTCATGTGCCTTCTAAAACCGTACGCCGTATAGGTGTTTTTGAAGTGCAGTTAGATGGGTAAGGATTATTGGTTGGTTAGTATTTCCATAGCTGCTATTGGTGTGGTTTTGATAGCACCTGTAATTAGTCTCAGACTTTGGTTTTGAAAGATTTGAATTTTTTTTTTGTATTTGCTGTTACAAGGACTTCGCTGCAGTAACTAAATAATGGTTTGATATATACATTGTATGTTGTGTTAAGAGTTCCTCTGGAACATCCCCACTTCAGTCCTGTTAGACATTTTAACAGTGAAAGGCACCTCTCTGCTCTTTGTATTACATTTTCTATTTGTTTGGTCCATGTAAGTTTGGTATCAAATGTAACTCCTAAATACTTTGCTTCCTTTGTTCTGGTAATTGTTGACCCTCAAAATTTAGTTTTATTTTTAGTGGTTTTTTCTTAGTGAAAAGATTTGGTAGTTTGATTTTGTTGTATTAACAGTCATTAAATTTTCTTTGGTCCACTTTTGTAGGTTGTTTAAGGATTGTTACATGGTTTTTGCTAGTTCTGTACTTTTGTTTTTTGGTTTGAAGTCCACATTACTAAGTCATCAGCAAATAGTGCACACTTCAACTTGGTTCTTGTATTTGTTGTGGCAGATCATTAATAAATATATTAAAAAGTGTAGTGCTGAGCACTGCGCCTTGTGGTAAGCAGTGGTGTACTTGTTTATATTTAGACATATTTCTTCCATATTTGGTAGCAATAAAGTGTTGTGTTAGGAAATGATATAGCCATGAAAACATTGGACCTTGTATCCCTATTTTTTTTACGTTCTTTAGCAGTTTTGTTCTGCATATAGAATCATATGCACTTTGGAAATCAATAAAAACTTATAAATTATCTTCCTTTCTATTGAAGGAGTCTTTGATTTCTTGACTGAGAAGTAAGACTTCTTCATTTGTAGAGTGGAACTCTCTGAATCCAGCTTGACGTGGGGAAATTAAATTTTGTGATTCTAGAAACCAATTTAACCTATTTGACACCATTCTTTCCATCACTTTTGCTATTATGCTAGAAAGAGCTATTGGTCTATAATTTTTTATTTCTGATGCTGTTTTATCTTTCTTCAAGAGTGGGACAATTATTGCTTTTCACCATTTGGCAGGTACAGTGGTGTTCCAGAATAGATTGTAGAGTTTTAGTAGTTGTTGTTTTGCTGTTTTTCCAAGGTTTTTTATGAACTCTGTATGTATGTGATCTGGTCCAGGAGACTTTTTGTTTTTTAGATTATTAATTGCAATGTTCAGTTCTTGCATATTAAAATTTTGATAAGATATTGTATTGAGTGTTAGGATCACATTCTCTTTCTTGTTTTAAATCTTTCTTAAATTGTTTACGTTCCTTTTTATTATTTCTTGTTACTTTACATGAATTAGCATAATATTTATTGAATGTTTCGGCTATGGCTGCATCGTTTGTTAATATTTTATTGTTGTGTATGATAGTTGTACTGTTGCTTTCTCTCCTGTCCTTGACATTTTTATGAACTTATGGGCTTTGTTGCCATCTGTCCTATAATCCATTTTTTCTAAGAAATTATTAAAGTGATTCTTTTTAGCTGTATTAATTTCTTTTTATAATGAGGCACATTTCTTTCGCCATATTTGTGTATCTGATATGTTTTTTTGTTTGTTCAGCTGTATTTCTAGCTATATCTCTTTGCTTTTTCAGTTCTTCTAACTGGGGGTTCTAAAAGGGTTTGAAATTTTTTTATTCTTCCACAAGGAATATGTTTTTTTGCAGTTTCTAGGATGACTTTACAGAAATTTTTGTTCATATGATCTGGGTGGTCATGCAGCTGTGAGTTTGTTTGTTCTTTAAATTTATGTTCCAGTTTAGTTTTATATTTGTTCCAACCTGCTTTTTTGAAGTTCCAATACAGATTTGTCTGATTTTGACTGTTATTTGTATTATCTAGTTTTATATCAGCAATTACTGCTCTGTGACCAGAACTTGGTTCTTCTATAACGTGTTTTTTAATTTTTGAAACAATATCTGTTGTAGCTAATAAGAGGTCTGGGTTACTGCCTGCTCCAGAGTAACATATCAAGGTTTTGGGATCATCTTTATCATAAATCAGTTCAAAGGTTGTAGTATTCAAAAATTCTTCCACTATCTGCCCTGTAGAATCCCTTTTTCATAAACCCATCTTTTGGAATGGGCATTGAAATCCCCAATAATGATTGTTTTATTTAATTGTTCAATAAGTGAGAGATCTGGTTCATTCCTGGGAGGATTGTAAATACTGTATAAATGAAGATGTGTTTTGTTATCCCAAAAATTTAGCTTTATTAATTCAGCTTTATCTCTGTTATCCATTTCTTTAACAATTTGAAAGGAGGATTTAATATCATTTTTGACTCCAACTAATATTTCACTACTTATCTGTCTATTTTTTGGCAGTAGGTGTAGCAGAAAACCAGTAAAATTGAAGTATTTAAGTTGATCATTTGTTAGATTTGCTTCTTGTATGACAAATATATCTACGTTATAGTCAAATACAATTTTATTCAGTTCTATTCTTTTTGTTTGGGTGAGACCACCTTTATAAACAAAGTAAACTCTAGTTATACGCTCCTTTTAATTTTGTTTACAAAACCTGGTATTTTTATTTTACTTTGTGGAGAAAAAAATTATTGAATACATTGATGGCCATTTTTTTTCAAATTATTAATTTTCAAAATCAAAATTCAGTAACAATTAAACTGCTCTATTTAGAGTATTTAAAATACCAGGTTTTATTAAGCAGCTATCTGCAAATATATGTGCAAAATTTCAAAGAAATTTAATAAGAATTTCACCAGGAGTATTTTAAAGATTAAAATATGAAAAATAAAAAAAAATAAATAAAAAATGGAAAGTGAAGAAAAATGACAAAAGTTTTAGGTGTATAACAATATATATTTAGAGTTTTAGAATTTCTCTGGACCATATGAAGGTCCTTCAGCTGTTTAGCTTCTTCTTCTTTAAGATTTGCTACTCTTGTTTCATTACTAATTTCAATGATTTAACATACTTAGTACACTCTGTTTTAATCTTCACTTATCTCTAACATTACCAATTCTTTTGCTGACTGGACTTACTATGACACTTTCCATTACATAGAGTAGCCTCACAATTTATATTGAATTCACTACTGCAATTTGCAATTTCCTTTTAAAAATAAAATTTCTTGTATAAAATTCCGAAAAGTACGGCCACATGGTTAACACATTAAACAGACAAAAATTTTGCCATGTTTTACCAGGATGAATATTTGCAGAAAATTCCACAAGATATCTCTACATACATCCACCATCGCTGCATCTGACCGCCTGATTTAAACTTCAAAATCGTATGCAATTTTGCTGCAATGGCGTAATGAATGCATTTCTGGAGCCACACCCACCCACTCGTGATGTAATGGCCCTTTAAATGGCAATGCAGTATAAGTGATGGCAAATTCTGAAAGTACAAGATACATGCATAAGTTGAAGGCAAAAAATAAAAAATCAGATTTTTCATAATTTTTCCCCAAATTTTACTAATGCCCCCCTTTAAGTCAGGATCAACTGTATATGTTTTGAAGGGCTTGGTCACTACTCTTTTGTTTCTTGTGAGGCCTTTGCAAAAAGTGGAGTTTCAGAGCTAGTACAGAGAGATCCAAATACATGGAAACTGCTGCACTGTGCTGACAGAAAGACAATAACAGCAGCTGATATGCACAAGGTCATGAGCATGACTTGTTTTTCTCTGCTCTGCTCACAATTAGTATTGAGCTGACGCAATATTGTGCAGCTGCATTATTACCAGTGTGCTTTGTTATTTAGTCCTGTACTTAGTCACAAAGTGTGTTATGGCTCAGCATTTGTTTTCTACTGTACAGTGTATATTTATGATTCGTGTGTGTTAACTCAGTCAGCTCGCCAGGTGCAAGTGCGATTTGCAGAAAGATTTTGAGGTGTAAAAGTTCCAGGTCGTATAACAATCCATAAACTTTACAGTAAATTTCAGGCCACAGGAAGGGTTCAGGCTCAGAAATCTAAAAGGTGGCGTGCAGTTCTTAGACAAGAAGCATTACATAAGAAACAAACTATATTGGTCATCTTTGGAGAATTCCCCCCAAAAATCACTTAGGTGTCTTTCACAACAGGCAGGCATTTCTTATGGCTCTTTGCAAAGAGCTCCTAAATTGCTGAAGTTAAAACCGTATAAAATAGCTGTGGCACATGCTCTTCAACCAGGTGATCCTGTAATTAGACGCACATTTTGTGAGTGGACTCTCAGTAGTGTATACAACGGTAAAAGTGACCCACATTTAATATTTTTCACGGACGAGGCTTGGTTCCACCTTCATGGATATATGTGTAGGTACCCAAAATAATTGTTATTGGAGCTCTGAAAAACCTAATATTGTTTATGATGAAAAATTGATGTATGGTGCGCCATTAGTGGAGAAAGAGTTATACGCCCAATTTTTTTGAGTCACAGTTGACACCTGTACATACTGAATACAATTTTGCCCCTTTTCTTAGAGAATTAACCAACAGAGTGAGATTTTGCCTTTTTTCAACAAGACTCTGCAACAGCTCATACAGCCAATCTTTCGATGAGAACAATTGAAAGTGTGTTTCAGGACAGAATTATTAGTAGAAATTTGTGACCCCCTCGGTCGCCCAACCTAACCCCCCTGTGATTTTTATCTCTGGGGTAACTTAAAGCATAAAGTGTACAAGACAAACTCACACATCCTGGAAGAATTAAAACAAAATATCCATCAGGAAATTGTCAGCATTTCTCAACGTGAACTATGGCTAGTGATGGATATTTCCTAAAGAGGTGCCAAAAATGTATGGACGACGGTGGCCAGTTTCAGCATCTGCTTTAATATATTGGTAAGTAAAGCCTTTAAAAGTAGTTTTAAAAATGTTGTATGGTTTTATTCGTGCTGTTCTCGGACAGCGGCAGTCGGCGACGAGTGCAGTGGACCCGTACAGACAAAACACAGTGCAGCCGGTTAAGTCTTTTGGATCACCCGTTATATAGTAACTCGCTTTTGGCTATCACTTTATCCTTGTGTATGCCCCTTTTACCTACAACAAAATTTGTAATGGAACCATTTCTGCAAATGCATATACGTATTAAGGTGAAGTAAATAGAAAAATAAGTTTTTTAGGATAGTTTGTAGAAGAGATATACAAATAAATAATTAGAGAAAGTCATGTGCATGTTTTGTAAAATGTTGAAGGACATTCACCAAAAATTGCATCTTGAATATTTTTAAACTGCAAAAATGTAGAAATATGAAAGTAATAGAAACAGTTTTGAAACTTTAAAGAACCAAAAATTAGATTCTCTAAGCATTATGGTCAGTTTTCCCTATATGTACTATTAAAACAATACATATTTTGCAGAGAAACATAATTACTAAAGATGTTCATTTGCCAGTCATGATGGGATCACTATTTTGTCCTACAAACAAAAAGAAAAATAAATGAACAAAGAGCTTATTTTGTTGTACATGGTGCCTAAAGCTTACCTTACTTACATTACTTGGCTGTTTGCTTTTTGGCAATGCAGAAGCAAAAATAAATAATACAACCAACTGAGGCCTCCTCTTACATGGGCTGTTAGGGCTAAAGTGCAGATAGTTTAATAATTGGTACCATAATATCTATCCACTTCGATGTGTTGGTTGTTTTTCTCTTTGTCTAAAGTTTTCTAGAATTAAAGACAATAAAACATAACAATAAACTGAATTTTGGCATTTATAATCAACCCCTACTAATAATTACATAAAAAATAAAAGTTTTAATCCTTCTTTACATAAATTTGCTGTTTTTAATAGTTTAATTTTTAGATTGGTAAATATACCCCTAGATATGGAAGAATTTGACAGAGAATATTGTGCATTATCAACACTGCATTAATGATTATAATACAGATTTTGTGCGTAAAAAGATAAAGAAATTTAAATATTGTAACTGTAAGCCTGTGGCACAACTCATCTGGGCCTCTGCCCAACTGCTGCAGAGTTGTGGGGAACACCTCTGCCCACCACAGGCGTCTTGAGTGGGGTGCAGTACTGCAGCTGGGATGTGGGCAGCACCCCAGTCACGTCTGGCTGGTTATGCTGTTTTAAGAAAAGCTGTTTCTACCCCAAAAACATAAAAGATAATTGTATTTTTTAAAAGGTTACCTACCATCCTTAGGCTAATAAAACACTTACATTTTTAAAAAACATGGAATAACTTTGGTTCCTCAGAATAATTTTAATATGCAAAATTTACTAAATTGTTCTATCCCAAATTATAAAAAAATCTGGCATTTATCAATTTAGCCATTTGGATTGTGACAAGGTTTACAGTGGTAGAATTTAACGTCATTTGGAGGCTAGAATGAAGGAGCATTTTAGAAATATTAAATACAATCAGATTGATAAATCAGCTGTAGCAGATCATTTTTGGTCATTTAATCATGATATAAATCCAGAGGTTAAATTATTAAAACATAGATTTAATGGTTTGGGAAAAGATATTAGGCATCACCATAGCCGAGCAGTTAGACCGTTTGCCTGCCACATAGGCAGCCCGGTTTCTATCCCAGGGACCTGCATATGGTACTCGTGGTGGATGAAGCAGCAGGGTTTTCTCCAGGTTTTCCGGTGTCCCCTGCCACTCATTCCACCAATTGCTCCATCAACACCTTTCCAATCATACATTTCACCTGCATTTCATATCATCCTCTTCCTCACTTTCATACTGGATGCTGGGGTAACCACCCACTTCCAGGTCTTCACTCTGTCCGGTCCATAGGTTCATCCTCTCCCAGACAGGCGTCTGACCCTAGATACTGTCTTGTGAGTCCTTCATAAGGGGAGGGTAATTAGGTAAGGAAGAAGAAGGGAAAAGATATTCATTTTGAAAAATAAACAGTGTTATGAATTTTGAAATACTGCTGATTAATTCTGTTAAATTTGCTTTGTTGTCAGTGTTTGGTAATGTGATAGGTAGAGAGATATGTCAGCTAGCATCCATAACTGGCGACTTAAACAAATAGTATGCACTAAATTCTAAAATAAGAACAAATTAAAACTTCACTTCACAAATTAAAGCTTCACTTATCTTAGTAATATTGCAGGATCTTCCACAGTCAGCTGTGGAATAAGTGGATAAGTGAAGCTTTTAGTTTCTAATTTGTTCTTATTTTAGAGTCTGTTGCTTCAATTTTCCTTAATTAAAATAGTATGCACATTGACAATGTAAAGAAAGCTTTACGAAACTCGAGTTTGTGATTAATTTCAACAACTTATACCATATAGAAAAAATAAGTAAGCATAGTCTCTAAATATTTGTTATTATTTGACCTTGAACAATTTGTTGCTTGAAGATAATACTACACACAAATATTTCAAGATTTTTATTATCCTAGTTTCAGTTTAAAAATAAGGTTATAGGCTGTTTCAGAAATTATTTCCTTCATCCACGATCTAAACTCACTGCCATGATTAATGATAAAACATCTTCAGGTAGGTATATGTAACAATGCAGATATGAAACATTCAATAACCTTCGATAAAATTTTTTATTATTAATGTTTTGGGGAGTGGTCCTCAAAATTTTAGGATACTATCCATATGAACTACTTTAGTTTTGGAGCAGTTTTTACTATATTTGAAAAACACTAAAAATGTTTTAAAAAGTATACAAAACTGCATTGTCATATTTGCAATGATTTACCCAAAACCTACATTTTTAGTAGGCTTCTATATCCTTAATTTAATTCTGATTTCGAAAACTATTAAATGTATGAACAGATTTTCATAAACTTATTCATTAAATTGAACACTTCATGAATTGTTTCAAGCATACAGACAAGTGGATAGACAAAGCAATGTTACTAGGTGCTGTGCGGTAGGATAAGCATTTAAAAAATTGTGTAATTATATAGATTCTGAAAATGCATATAAATGAAATGAAGATAGAGGTTAAAAAGATCACATTTTTATGACTTTCTAAAACCTGTTATTTCACATTATTGTAAATGTTAATAGCTTTCAATTTGAAAATTACGAGTAACTGGTGAAGCAATCAATGTGGCAGGTTATGTCATTGAAAAATGTATTTTTTTGAGAAATTCCACAATTACTTATTTGGTATAGCTATACTGTGCATTTTGTAAATTAATCTGTTATGTTACTAATCTTACAGTTACAATGTGCTGATGTCATTATAAAATATGAAGTATATTTATATTCATGGAACATGTTTTTATTTAATGCACAAAATGTTATTTTCTAAGTGTACTTTACAAATTAAATATGACAGCTATCCCTTTGGAAATTATATATTAACAAAAATTACAAATTATATACCTATATGATGATTCCTGTTTGTGCCATACACTTCCTTTTCATTGGTAGCTCTGATCTATGTAATATGCTAAGTATAAATTATTGACTGTTGATTTCCCTTGATGACATTTCCATATTTCAGGATTTTTTTCCTTTACTTTTTTAAGACAGTAGTGTGTTTATTATAAACATATCTACCTGTTACATTGTTTTATTTGACAGCTGATAAGCTATCTTAGACAGAATAATGCTCTAATATTTTTTTCTAACAAATGTGTTTTTGAGTGTTGAATATTAAATGTTCTTTAATTACACATTTTTGTTGTTTTATTTTTTTTATATAGAATAAAAGAAGTATTTAAATCTGAAAATATCTGCCATAAATGTGGTAGGTATATTTGTGAAATGTGGATGTAAAAATTTATGGATTACATAATTACATTGTAAGTTCCTAATGACCTATAGAAAAACAATTAGAAGGAAATATTATTTCGGTGACTAACCACATCATATTTACTGTATTTTTAATGAATGTTGTGCTCGCCTACCACCTAGGCGGCCCGGGTTCGATCCCAGGGACCCGCATGTGGTATTCGTGGTGGACGAAGCGGCGTCAGGGCGGGTTTTCTCCGGGTACTCCGGTTTCCCCCGCCATCTCATTCCACCGGTGCTCCATCTTCATGTATCATCAGTGTCACCGCCTGCGGTGCCGCAGTAGTAAAAGCGGGCGTTAAACACTACAACAACAACAATGAATGTTGTGAAATGTGTTTGGAATACTGATGGCACCCATAGCAACAAATGCACAGAAGGCTAACAGTGGCAGATATTGTGAGCTATCAAAGCTATCTCTGAAGCCCATATTTAAAGTAAAATAGAAATTAATAAGTAATATTAATAATAATTACAATCAAGCCAGTTTCCCTCATGAAGAATTAGCGTGGAGTATGTCTCGTTCTCTACCATTGAATAGAGGTGAGAATAGGGCTTTGGATGCTTATTGCAGCAGCCTTCATTACAATATGGGTAGAGAGAGGTGGGGTGGAGAAATGCAGGAATAAGCACACCAGGGCTTTGAAATCCCATGTTGCCATATGTACAGAAGTGTCTCCGAAATGTGCTGTTTGGACATGACTATGTGTGGAATTCTGCATAGCACGTGAAGTTAAAAGCAAGAAAGAACGTTTTTAATTGTGTGATTGTTGTGATCCTCAACAGCTGTATTTGTTGTATTAGTAATATATAGGGCTAGGAAGTTCATGCCCTAAAAAATACTGAAACATGCATGCAAATATGCTCTTAAAAACTTGAAAATATGCACTATTTAATTAAAACAATGTCCCTTTGCAGTAGACAAGACGAGTTACTATAAATAATAAATAAAGTTACCGTATTCCTTAGAGGTTGAAGCAGAAGTGGTCCCACTGCTACTATTAACTGTTAAATTGCAGTTCACAACCAACACTTTGCACAAATTTTCAACTGTAAAACATCATCTGTTGTCTCGCAAAACACTTTTGTAATGTGAAAAACTTCTCTCCACGTCACAAGCTGTTATGGGGGTATATTTAAATAATGTTAGCTGCTTCACAGAGTCAAGTCTCTTGGTGTGACAGATGGTTTTCTTTCAAGGATGTCTCAAATATCATACATCTGTTTATAACCAGAATTTTTTGAAGTTACATAATTCACTTTCTCTTTCACTTTTTGTCCTATGCTACCAGGAACCAAACATAGATCACATATCGTTTTTTCAAAGACACTTATTGATTCATGTATAGGAGATCCTACAGCCTCCAATGTTGCTATGGCTGTTGGTAAGTAAGAAAAATCAGTAGATATGAAACTAACATCCTCTTTTAACCCAGTGTCTGACAGAATATTTTGCACAGTTTCTATTGATGAAGCATCTTTCGAGTCCAATGAATTAACAACCTCTTCGACTATTTCTATGTTCTCAGCATAATATAAAACTGCATCGACCCATGTTCCCCATCGAGTTAACACTGGTGCAGGAGAAAGAGATTTAACAAAACTTCTCTTTGTGCTGGACACAAATCTATCTACCAATGGGAAAGGATCATGCATTGTCTCAGAAATGCTATGAAGAGCATGTGCCAAACAAGTTATATGAATTAAGTTAGGAAAAATACCTTTCAGAGTTTTCCTGATTTTACCATATAAAGACCTGCATCAGTAACAAATAAAAGTAACCAATCGTATTTGATTCCACATGGCCATAGTAATTTCAAAGAGTCCATCACAAACTGGGTCACAGTTACATTATCAGTGGTCGACAATTTGCACACATTAACAAGATAAGGTGTAGTATTTTGTTCATTATTTAAAGCCCCCACAATTATGCTAGCAATAGAACGGCACTCAGAATCAGGGGTTTCATCAACAGACAACCACACAAACTGATCCGCTAATTCATTTTGTATATTTGACAATATGTTATTGTAACAATGTCCTACATAAGTCCTACGCAGTGTGCTTTCTTCAGGCACAGTTGTCAAGTGTACTTGGCAAGAAAGTTTTTAAATGTCGGATTATTAATTTTGAACAAGGGAATATCAGCAACTATAAATGCTTGGCACAAGTCATAGGAAAATTCAGTAACCCACTTCCTAAACACTCTACTAGCTGTTTTTGAACAGGTTCTTTGTGAGTTTTCTGATTAAATTCTTCTTATGTTTTGTTATGTTTATGTGCTGAACTATTTGAAATCTATTCTCACTCCCTATATTTTTCTCACATGCTCCACAAAACAGCACCCTATTATCTGTAGATATTAAATCAGCCGAAAACTCTTTCGGTAAATTAATTAATCTAGCACTTGAAGTTGGTTTTATTTTCAGCATTTGAAGAGCTTTTTAACATTTTATACACCTAATTTAATTTACTAGGAACCAGTTCACAACACTGTAAAATTTGAAGACCACGACACAACTACTGGTGGGCCGCAAGCGTTGCTATAATCGTGCTGCTCAAAACGTTGACCTGCACTTTACCTTTGTTAATATAAATCTCTCAGATAACGCACTGATTATTCTCTACGCGCATACATATAATGAAAGGACAGAAACGGGGGATTCACTGCATGACAACATGGCTCCGCATTAGTTCTCGCCACCTCGTGAGTTGCACCATTATGTGCAATACTACCAATATAAAAAATATTATACAGATGGAAAAAAATAATAAAAAAACCCATAAAAATCATTAAAATATGCAATATAGATCTTCGTGAGTTGCATCATCATGTGCAGTACTAACAATCTGAAAAATATTATACACATGGAAAAAAATAATAAAAAACCATAAAAATCATTAAAATATGCAATATAGGGACTATAATATTGAAATAATATGCATTTATCAAAATCAAGAAAATATGCAGTTATATGCACCATAAAATCATGTCCAAATAACTGAAAATTCCATAATTCGTGCACATAATGTAAAAGCATACATTTTTAACCCCTATGAAAAAACATGCAAATGCATGAACTTCCTAGCCCTAGTAATATATATATTTCATAGTGTACAATATACCAAGACATTTGAGGAGCGTTTTTTCAAAACTCGATAGGTGCACAAAATGCGTTTCTGAGAAAAACAGTTTTTTCTATTTATTGGCAATACTAATTGGTTAGCACAGCAACTGTATTAATCATTCAATTCTCCTACCTTGTACTGTCTCATTAAATGTGAAAAGAAACAAATAGCATAGTTTAACAGGTGCAAATTTGGGGTTTGAAAATGCGGAGTTTTTTCAAAAGTCAATAGATGCTGATTAACTTTTCTGCGTGAGCGAGAAATTAAGACATGAAATTTCGTTATTTTTGTCATTTATTGTTTTTGTTGCTTTTCATTTATGCATCTATTATACTTTTATTTATTTGCACCCTTTATAACACATAATGTACTATACAACCAACATATTAATGTTTATAAGGATTATTTAGGTATAAACTTGGAAACTAAGTACTGCTACATTCACAATAACAATATATTTTGTTTTATTTATATAACAAACATATTGAATACACACAAAGAAATTTCCAACAATATGAATAAGTAAGCTTTCACCTTTATTAGTGCTTGTTCAGTCTGTAGGTACATGCTTCTTAATTTGTTTCTCTTTTCCACATCTGCCTCTGTCTTAATCTTCATCAGTCCCATTTTGCAGGTTGAGCATGTGTAAGTGTGTGGTGTATGGAATTAAAATTGAGAAAGCTGTAAAATATGTTTTTATATTTTGACAATGAGCAGACCGGTAGATTACTTAATCTTCTTTCGTTGCAGAAGTTGGTCCACATTTTTCCAAAATTAAGTTCTGAAGGTAAATATCCTCTCCTTGATTTTGGTCTTTCATAGTGGCTTTCTCTACATCTGTACTTCTTAATGTCTTACTTTATAGCAACAGTAATGCCCTTCTGTAATATTCCTGTTCTGTCACCTCCTCTGGTTCCTTTGGTGCATTCCCAGATAAGTGAAATTTTCTAGCCAGGAGAGATAATCTAACTTTTGGCATCCCTGTGATTCCTTGGAAGCTTTAGTTTTAGGATTTCATGGAGTGCACTCGAGACCATGTGAACATGTAATTGCTGGAGTATGAGCTTTACTTGACTTGCATTTTGATTTCCTTTCCTTGTTTTTGCAATTCCTACCTCCAGTGCATTCTACGACTGGTACAGTTTCACAGTCTGAGCTCCTGTCCATTGTGCATAGTACAGTACAGTGTCTCAATTAAGAATAAAAATGCCATGTAAGTATAACAGAACTTGTAGAAGTACCTGCCTGCTGTGCAGGGGGTCCGAGGTTCGATTCCTGGCAGGGGGGTAGGAATTTTTCTCCAGTCAAGATTATTCTTCATGCTTCCCTGAGTCTGGAGGTATGAATGAAAGTGTGAATGTGTATGTGTGAATTCAACGTATAAAAACCCCCAAAGACCGAAAAACCAAATGTTAAACAAGTAACACCATTGCCAATAGGCAAGGTCGCCGATATGACCTCTGCAGTTAAAGGCGAGATATAAATGGAACAAAAAGCTTGCAGAAATGAATGTGAAATCCAAGAGCACAACCTGAGTTTGCAGTTATTTCCAACGAAGCAGCAGTGTACAAAGCTTGCAGAAATGATTGAGAATTCCAAGAATCGCAAGAGTGAGATGGCAGTCAATGCCAACATGCATTTCATAGAATTGAGGTTGCTACACTTTGGATTATAAAATCATAAAATTGCATTTATCGACCTTTGCTTTAACTAAACAAGTGCATCTATCGAGTTTTGAAAAAACTGCTAATGTTCCCAAGCTTCTACACAGGACAAGAATCAAATTTTGCAAAATCTGATTCCACAGAACAATGCAGAAGGTTAAAATTATGCTGATAGTATATATAACTCAATTTCGTAAAATTTTGCATCGATTTTTGAAAAAACGCTCCTCAATTGCTGGTGCTAATTCTTCGAAATGGGTGAATGATGTGCAATAAAATAATGAAAAGACCATTCTCGCAGTTGAAATACAGGGATAAGTTAATGACAGTAAAACAGGGAAGGTCTACTTCAGCTCTTCCACACTTTCAGTGTGAGTGGAAGAAAAGAAATTAGAATCCTTACAAAAGGTATGTCAATATGCACAATAATTATGATAAATATGTGTAGTTAGCTGGTTCATGCGAATTAAATAAATTTTATTGCGGGCCTGCTAGTTATTTGCAACTGAGATAATGCCATGTAATATGACCGGTTTTGCAAATTTAGCATATTTAATTACAACTTTGGATAAACATAGATCAACAATGCATATAAAGTATTTTACAGCATTAAAAACTTTTGGCACTCAACGGGTAGATCTATCGGAAAAAAATTGCTGGCTTTTTGTATTATGAAAAGATTAAAGAAAATAGAAATGAGCATTACTAATGAAGAGGACAAAAAAAGGCCTAGAAAGAGAAATTGTCATGAAGATGAAACTCATTCTTCATACTTAAATTAAGATTTGAATCTCAGAAACAGTTGAAATTTCTGGCATTACTAGATTCTAAACATTTTGCCAGTTACAATAAAAATATTCCAGTAAATCTATTATATGAAATGAGAGAACAGTATGTTTCCTATTTCAAAATTCTGTCTTTGAAAAATGAATTGAAACAGCTATATTCAGTTCAAGAATTTTCTAACAAGTTCGTTCAAGCTATTACAAATTATATGAAATCAAATGGACTTGATGTTGTGTACAGTGAAGTTTATAAACATTGTGAACTGATTTTAAATTTCCTCTACTACTGCAAGAGCAGAATTGTGTTTTTCAGTCTGGAAACGAATAAAATCTTATTTACGGGCAACACAAAGACAAATTCGTTTGAGTAACTTGACTCTTCTATCGCCAGAAAAAGACACACTTATTTCATTGGAAAGATACAAGGAATTGTGTTTTTGATAGTGTGACAATGCAGTTTAGCCATCAAGACTAGGTATATATTCACACATATAGGTATAAATAGATATGGTAAAATTATTCATTTTAAACAAGGTGATAAATACTTCAAACAGCATAAAGAGATATCTAACATTTTAAATCCTCAAATTGATATTGCACTCCGCTAAAAACTAAAAAACTCTATAAACCGCTGTCTTGTCCACTAAGACCTCTGCAAGTCTGGCAGGCAGCTGCAGAGAATCCCGAAGGTATGCTAGAGAGCAACACTCTAGCAGCACGTGGCGAACTGGCAAAAGGTTGTCACACAGCGGACATAGAGGGGCAGGGTCCCTTTTAAATAGGTAACCATGTGAAAAATTGCAGTGCCCTATTCTTAATCGAGCCAAACTAACCTCGTGGCAAGATATGCGATAGGAAGTTACCCAGTTTATCGGAAGTTCTTTCACTTCTCTAAGCTTATTACCACGGAGAGCTGACCACTCTTCGTGCCAGGACGACAGCACCGCTCTCCGCACTTCAAGCCTAAAGTCTTCCGAAGTAACACGTGAGGTGGTAACACTGGGTTCTGTAGTTGCCGTCTTTGCTGCCAAATCTGCCATTTCATTCCCGGCAAACCTACGTGACCAGGAATCCATGCACACACCACGTCAACGTCAAAAGCGTTTGAAACATGGAGGGCATCCTGAATACATTGTACAATAGGGTAGGGGTTGTACAGCTCACAAAGGCTCTGAAGTGCTAAGGGAATAGCTCAAAATCAGGCAGTCACCTAATTTACGACGGTGCACACGCAAAACGCCTCGGTAAATTGCATAAAGCTCTGCAGTAAAAATGGAAGTGCTATTTGGAAAACCGAATGTATGTGGTTCGGTTCCATAAACATAAGCACTTCCAACACCGTTGGTGCTCTTTGACCCATCGGTGTAAAAATATCGACGGTCAGTGTAGCCTGACAAAAATTCTAAAAAAACACGTGCAGATACTTGAAATAGGCATCGTGGACTTTCGGTGTACGGTCAATCCAAGATCTACATGGGGCGTGCCAGTTAGCCAATGGTGGTAAAGCTTCTCGCCCTTGGTGAACATCCTAGGCAGTTCCACTCCAAGCTTCATTAGATCTTGGAAACGAAACCCCGCAGGCTTAGTACTAAGGGTGCTATTCCTATACCGTTCTCTTAGTGTGGTGGTGAAAAAAGAAGCGAGCGTTGGGTGCTTAGGCATACATCTAAGCGCACAAGCATAATTTGCCAAGATAATCTCACGCGATATTGTAGAGGAGGTTCTGCGGACTCGGCGTAAAGGCTCACCACTGGGCTTGTTGGAAACACTCCTATTGCAATGCGGATGCCCCTATTATGGACCGCGTCTAATCTTCTCAGCACAGATGGTCGTTTGCTGATGAATAAACAATACAACCATAGTCTAGTTTGGAACGGATCAATGCGCGATATATTCCCAACAAAACTGTCCGATCCGCTCCCCACGATTTAACATTTAGTACTCGCATGATATTTAGGGAACGGTCACATCGTGCTCTTAGCTGTGCAATATGCGACGACCAACTAAGCTTCCTGTCTAAGATCAAAGCGCGTCTCATCTGCAAAGGGAAGCAAATCTGGACCAAAACGGAGCGAAGGTGGTAATCGTCTCCTACGACGCCAGAAATTAACGCAGATTGACTTCTCAGTTGAGAAACGGAAGCCGTTTTTGGAGCTCCATTCTCTAAGGTTGTCCAAACATTGCTGCAGGCGCCGTTGTAAGAACGCCGTGCGCTGAGAAGTGCAATAGACAGCGAAGTCGTCTACGAATAGGCATGACGAAACTCCAGGTGGAACACATTTCCAGATGGAGTTAATTGCTATAGCAAAGAGCGTGACGCTTAGCACCGAACCCTGAAGTACTCCCTCCTCCTGAACAAAAGAATTAGAAAAAACCGAGCCGACCCTTACTCGGAAAAGCGGTCTTTCATAAACTCCTGAATGAACAGCGGTAGGCTCCACGTATGTTCCAGGCATACAGGGAACGTAGAATCCCTGCTCGCCAGCACGTGTCATAAGCCTTCTCGAGATCGAAAAATATGCCCATGGTTTGACAGTTCTTCATAAATCCGTCCATTATCTGTGTCGATATTGACCCAAGATGGTCTACAGCTGAACAGCGTCGTCGAAAACCACACTGGATTGTAGTCAGTAGGTTACGACTTTCTAACCACCATACCAATCGTCCATTGATCATGCGTTCCATCACCTTGCAAACGCAATTGGTGAGGGAAATAGGACGATAGCTGGAGGGAAGATGACGATCCTTTCCAACCTTCAAGATCGGGGTAACGGTGGCCTCCCGCCAATTTTCCGGGAGTATACTGTCAACCCAAACACGATTATAGACCTCGAGAAGGAATGTCTTACCTTCAGGAGAGAGCTGTTGTAATATTTGTACATGAATGCCGTCCGGTCCTGGTGCTGACAATCGCGAAGATTTAAGAGAATGTTCTCGCTCCGTCATGGTGAAAAGGGGATTGTAATCTTCTACGTTTCTAGACCGAAACGCAAAGCCTTGTGATTCCACCTGAGTTTAAAATGGAAGGAACTGAGGGGAGTAGTTTTCCGAGCTAGACACCTGAGCGAAAGCACTGTCAAACATGTTAGCCACTTCAAATGAATCAACAACAGCTCTTGTGGCTGTTTTCAATCCCACAATTATTGGTATATGGGTCGTTTTAGCTGTAACACGACATAACCTATCCCACACAACCGAGGAAGGTGTGTGTCAGTTAAATGAAGCTACAAATTTGCTCCAAGATGATTTTTTGCTACCCTTAATGACTTGTCTACACCTGACGCGCATTTTCTTGTATTGGATTAGGTTATCCAAAGTAGGGTGACGTTGGAAAAACCTAAGAGCACGCCTTCGAGCACGAATGGTATTCCGACATTCTTCCGTCCATCAGGGGACGGGAAATTGACGGGGGTGTGAAGTTGACCGCAGAATGGATTGTTCAGCAGCAGAGAGAATCGTCTCCGTGAGACGCTGCGCTAAATCATGTACTGAGTCGTGTTCCTTATACGTAAACACAGTTGGCATGGTGCAAACGCCATTTGGACATACGTGTGGAGCATGTACCCTGGATTAAGAGGCTAATAAGACATGGGAAGTGGTCACTTGAGTGTAAATCAGAGATGACATTCCGTTGTAAGGAGATTGCCAACTGAGGTGAACAGACTGCAACATCAAGGTGCGAAAACTATTGTAAGAGTCAGAAATGAATGTAGGCTCTCCAGTGTTGGGGAGAGCTAAGGTTGTAACTATCCAAGAAATCGGCAATGAGTGTACCTCTCGCATAAGCGCGACTTGAGCCCCAAAGTGGGTGGTGCGCATTGAAGTCTCCCACCAACAGAAACGGTGTTGGTAACTGGGAAACTAGATCTTCTAAATCAATGCGCGAGAAGTCATGGGACGGAGGTAAATATAGATTACAAACGGTGAAATGGATGTCTGGCAGTAGGATCCTTATTGCAACTAATTGGATATCAGACCGTATTGGTACAGATTGCATATAGTTGTCATCTCTCACAAGTATCATAGCGCCACCATGTGCCGGAACACCCTCTTCTGGTATAACATCACACCGTACTGGAATGTATCGCCTTATATAGAAAGCGTCTTGAGGACGCAGCTTAGTCTCTTGCAAACATGTGACAAGAGGTTCGTTTTCTTTGAGCAAAAGCTTAAGTTCTGGCCGCTGAGTTCTAATACCACGTATATTTCATTGTAGGAAAGCCATATTGCATTGTGTATGGGACAGGTATTCCAAAGTAACTCTTCATTACTTTGGAATGGGCGGTTGTCGAATTAATTTTGACCTTTTCTTCTGTCTTGGGCTTACATTTTTATCTGAGACTTTTTCGCGCCTCTTTTACACTGGGGGTCTTCCAGTGTGATTGGTCTAAATACATGTCCTCTGCCGAGGACGTCTGTGTTCCCACAGTGAATTTCGGTTCGAGAGCTTCGAACCGATTCGACACGGAGACCGGCGAAGAAGACATACGTCGGTCTGTAGCCACCCCTGAGGATTTCTCTGAAGAGGATCTTCTAGGAGGACCTAGGAGATGTGTTTTGACTTTTCTTAGCCGTTGATGCCTTGGGAGAAACCTTACTCTCTTTGAGGAAATTGGATCTTTTATACTGGATCTTAAACTTAATCGGTGAAGCATCGTATACTATCGGTCTGCTTGTCGAGGCCGACTTCTTTGTTGGCGACCTTCCTGATCTGCTCGACATACCGCGGTGCCTTAACGGATTTAGGTGATGTCAAACGGTTTGGAAGTGACTTAGCTACGAGAATGTTGTCTGAAATTGTTGGCCCGTTTAAATCGCTAATTTGAATTGCGATTTCCCGACACGATACCGCTTTAGCTGCAACCAAGCTATAGGTACCGGAGTTCGGGATAGCGGGCTGGCCCAAACGTAAGAGTTTCCGGGCTTCTGATAAGGACACCTTCTCTCTAACCCGGATCTCCTGAATGGCTCTTTCTTCCATATAACGGGAGCATTCTCGGGAGTTCGCTGGATGTTCTCCCCTGCAGTTAACACACCTGCGAGGTGATGTACATCCATCGTCGTGAGCGATGCCTCCACAGTTCACGCAGGTAGCTCTACCACTGAACGTGTCACCTGTATGACCAAAGCGTTGTCATTTGTAACATCTAAGCGGGTTCAGAATATAAGGTCTTACTTCAATGGCCTCATACCCAGCCTTTATCAAATGCGCGTGTGTTCACAACACCGCGAGAGGAGTTCAACGTTCTGTGCATCTCTACACGCACCGGATAGCTGGCTAACATGTTGGCTTTTAAAATAGTAGCTGACTGTGCTGCTGAATTAGATTCAACCAGCTGCTGTTGCGAGATCTTGTGCAGTTCTTAACTGGGCCAGCTATCTTATCCAGATCCTTCTGTATCACGAACGGATTCACCGACCTGAATGTTTTACCTTCCTCTGTTCTTATTATGACTAAGTAGCGAGGACCACTCAACTCCACTACTTCCTTTACATTACCTTTGCTGTATTTGTTTTTATTTTGAGTTTTCAAAGAACTCATGGCAATTATATCCTCCACCATTGCAAATGTCTCCAATAGCATGCTCACATCCTAGGCGCCATCATGGCTTAGGTGAGAGTCCTGGCCTGCACCTTGCTCAGCCTAGGGTCTCACCTCCCAATGCATAGACAGAGGGACCCAATCGCCTTCAGGGGTGCATCAGCTCATGCAATGGCCCCTCCCCGGGATTGACCTTATCAGCGGATACGCACACAGATCCTACATGATAACCAGGGGTTGGACTTAAGCGGTTACCCAGTCACCCCTTGCGTCTCCTTATCCACCTACAACCCGCGCGTTGTTATCCAATCAGAACATGTACAGGGAGGTATCAGGTGGGAGGTGAAACATAAGTGGGCCCAAGTTGATCGTCGTCAGGTCACGTCTCGCCACGTCTGGTCACGTCACGTAACGTCCTCGTCTCGTCAAGTCACGTCTCGTCAGGTCACGTCTCGTCACGTCAGGTCACGTCTCGTCAGGCCTCGTCACGTCCCGTCTAGTCTCGTCACGTCTCGTCACGTCACGTACGTCTCTTCACCTCTCGTCACGTCTGGTCACGTCTCGTCAGGTCACGTGACGTCTCGAATCGGCTCGTCACCTCTCGTCACATCACGTCACCTCTCGTCACGTCACGTCAGCTTTCGTCTCGTCTCGTCAGGTCACATGACTTCTCGAATCGTCTCGTCACGTCACGGCAGGTTTCGTCTCATCAGGTCACGTGACGTCTCGAATCGTCTCGTCAGGTCACCTCACGTGAGGTCACGTCTCGTCTCGTACCCTCTGGTATCGTCTCATCTCATCTCGTCACGTCACGACTCGTCTCGTACCTCCTGGTCTCCTACGGTCTCGTCACGTCACATCTCGTCTAGAACCGTCTGGTCTCGTCCCTACTCGTCTCGTCACGTCAGGTCACGTTACGTCTCGATTCGTCCCCTCACGTCTCGTCTCGTACCCTCTCGTTTCGTCACGTCTCGTCACGTCACGTCTCGTCTCGTCATGTCACGTCACGCCACGTCATGTCACGTCACGCCACGTCACGTCTTGTACCGTCTCGTCTCGTGTCGTACCGTCTCGTCACTTCACGTCACGTCTCGTACCGTCTTGTCTCGTCACGTCACGCCATCTCTCGTACCGTCTCGTGTCGTACCGTCTCGTCTGGTACCGTCTGATCTCTCACCGTCTCGTCTCGTCACGCCATGTCACGTTAAGTCACGTCACGTCTTGTCTCGTCTCGTGTCCTCACGTCACGTCTCTTCTCGTCTGGTCTCGTATCGTCTCGTCGCCTCTCATCTTGTCACGTCACGTCTGGTACCGTCTCGTCTCGTACCGGCTCTTCTCGTACCGTGTCGTCACGTCAGGTCACGTCTCTTACCGTCTTGCCTCGTCGTCTGGTCACGTCACGTGACGTGTCGTCTCGTACCGTCTAGTCTCGTACCGTCTCCTCTCGTACCCTCTCGCCTCGTCTGGTACCGTCTCGTCTCGTCACGCCAAGTCACATCACGTCACGTCTCGTCACGACACGTCACTTCACGTCTCGTACCGTCACGTATCGAATCGTCTCGTCTAGTCATGTCACGTCGCATCTCGTCTCGTTCCGTCTCATCTCGTCTCGTCTGGCACCATCTCGCCTCGTACCGTCTCGCCTCGTACTGTCTCGTCCCTTACACTGCCGTCTGGTCACGCCAAGTCACGTCTCGTCACGTCACATCACTACACGTCTCGTCTCGTCCCGTCTGGCCCCGTCTCGTATCGTCACGCCATGTCACGTCTCGTCTCGTAACGTTAAGTCATGTCTCGTCTTGTACCGTCACGTCGCTTTATGTCTCATCTCGGCCCGTGTCGTGTCACTTTGTCACGTCACGCAAGTCTCGTCTCATACCTTCTCGTCTCGTACCGTCTCGTACCGTCTCGTCACGTCACGTCTCGTCTCATACCGTTTCGTCTCGTCTCGTACCGTCTCGATTCGTGTCGTGTCGTCACGTCACATCACGTCCCGTCATGTCTCGTATCCTCTCGGCTCCTCTCGTCTCGTCCACTCTCGTCTCGTGACGTCGCGTCACCTCTAGTACCGTCTCATCTCGTACCGTCTCGTCTCGTCACGCCAAGTCACGTCTCGTCACGCCACGTCCCGTCACGTCTTATCTCGTCTCGTCTGGTCTAGTCTCGCCTCGTACCGTCTCGTCTCGTGTCGTCTTGTCACTTCACGTCTCGTCTCGTACCCTCTCGTTTCGTACCGTCTCGTCCCATTTCGTCAGGTCTCGTCCCGTCACGTCACGTCAAGTCACTTCACGTCTCGTTCCGTACCGTCTCGTCACGTACCGTCTCGTCACGTCACGTTTCGTCTCCTCTCGTCTCGTAACGCCACGTCATGTCTCGTACCGTCCCGTCTCTTCACGCCACGTCACGTCTCGAATCGTACCGTCTCGTTTCGTCACGTCACGTCTCGTCTCCTCTCGTCTCGTCTCGTCTCGTCTCGTACCGTCTCGTCTCGTACCGTCTCGTCTCGTCTTGTCACGTCACGTCACCGTCTCGTGTCGTACCGTCTCGCCTGGTACCGTGTCGTCTCGTACCGTCTCGTCTCGTCACGTCACGTGACGTGTCGTCTCGTACCGTCTCATCTCGTACCGTATCGCCTCGTACCGATTCGTCTCGTACCGTCTTGTCTCGTCACGTCTCTTCACGTCTCGTACCGTCTCAGATCGTATCGTCTCGTCACGTCACATCACGTCACGTCTCCTCTCGTCCCGCACCGTCTCGTCTCGTCTGGTCTCGTCTCGTCCAGTCACGATTCGTACCGTGTCGTCTCGTACCGTCTCGTCTCGTCACGTCACGTTTCGTCTCGTACCGTTGCGCTTCATCTCGTCACGTTTCGTCTCGTCCCGTCCCGTCTTGTCTCGTCACGTCTCTTCACGTCTCAGATCGTATCGTCGCGTCGCGGCACGTCGTGTAACCTCACGTCACGTCTGGTGTCGTCACGTCAGGTCACGTCTCGTCACATCAAATCAAGTCTCGTCTCCTCTCGTCTCGTCACGTCACGTGTGGTACCGTCTCAGATCGTATTGTCTCGTCTCGTCACGTCAAGTCACGCCACGTCACGTCACATCATGCCACGTCTCCTCTCGTCCCGTACCGTCTGGTCTCGTCTCGTCCAGTCACGTTTCGCACCGTGTCGTCTCGTACCGTTCGCCTCGTACCGTCTCGTCTCGTACCGTCTTGTCTCGTACCGTCTCGTCTCGTCACGTCACGTCTCGTCTCCTACCGTCTTGTCACGTCACGTCTCGCCTCGCCTCCTACCGTCTCGACTCGTACCGTCTCGTCTCGTCACTCCAAGTCACGTCACGTCACGTTTCGTCTCGTACCGTCGCGCTTCATCTCGTCACGTCACATAACGTCACGTCACGTCTCGTACCGTTTCGTCTCGTACCGCCTGGTCTCGTCTCGTCACGTCACGTCAGGTTATGTCCCCTCTCCTCTCCTCTCGTCTACTCTCGTCTCGTCACGTCCCGTCTCGTCACGTCTCGTACCGTGTCGTCTCGTCACGTCACGTGACGTCTCCTACCCTCTCGACTCGTACCGTCTCGTCACGTCACATATGGTACAGTCCTGTCTCGTACCATCTAGTCTGGTTCCGTCTGGTCTCGTCACGTCTCGTATCGTATCGGCTCGTCAGGTCACGTGACTTCTCGTACCGTCTCGTCTCGTGTCGTCATGTCACGTCTCGTACCGTTTGGTCTCGTACCTTCTCGTCTCGTCGCGTACCGTCTCGTCGCGTCGCGGCACGTCACGTAACGGCACGTCAGGTCACGTCTCTTTCGTCTAGTCTCGTTTCTTACCGTCTCGTCTCGTCTTGTCACGTCACCTCACGTCTCGCCTCGTATCATCTCGTAGCGTCTCGCCTCGTACCGACCGTCTCGTCTTGTACCGTCTCATAAGGTCTCGTCTCGTGTCGTGTCGTCTTGTCACGTCACGTCTCGTACCGTGTCGTCTCGTCTCATCTCGTCACGTTTCGTCTCGTCCCGTCTCATCTCGTCACGTGAAGTCACTTGACGTGTCGTTCCGTACCGTCTCGTACCGTCTCGCTTCGTGCCGTGTTGTCTCGTCGCCTCGCGTTGCGGCACGTCACGTAACGTCACGTCAGGTCACGTCTCTTCTGGTCTCTCTCGTCTAGTCACGTCACCTCACGTCTCGCCTCGTACCATCTCGTCTCGTGCCGTCTCGTCGCAGCAAGTCACGTCAAGTCACTTCACGCTACGTCACGTCTCGTTACGTCACGTCTCGTTTCGTCTCGTCACGTCACGTCACATGAAGTCACTTCACGTCTCGTCTCGTACCGTGTCGTCTCGTCACGTCACGTCTCGTCACTTCATGTCACGTTTCGTCTCGTACCGTCTTGTCCCGTCGCGTCACGTCACACCATCCCTCGTACCGTTTCGTCTCGTACTGTCTCGTCTCGTACCGTGTGGTCTCGTCACGCCAACTCACGTTATTTCATGTCACGTCTCGTCTCGTGTCCTCACGTCACGTCTCTTCTCGTCTGGTCTCATATCGTCTCGTCGCCCCTCATCTTGTCACGTCACGTCTGGACCGTCTCGTCACGTCACCTGACGTCACGTCTCGTACCGGCTCTTCATGTAGCGTGTCGTCACGTCACTTCACGTGTCGTCTCGTACCATCTCGTATCATATCTTCTCGTGTAGTCACGTCAAGTCACGTTTCGTCATGTCACGTTGCATCTCCTCCCGTTCCGTCTCATCTCGTCTCGTCTGGCACCGTCTAGCCTCGTACTGTCTCGCCTCGTACCGTCTCGTCCCTTACGGTCTCGTCTCGTCACGCCAAGTCACGTCTCGTCTCGTCACGTCTTGTATCGTCTCGTGTCGTCTCGTCACGTCACGTGACGTCTCCTACCGTCTCGATTCGTACTGTCTCGTCACGACACGTCTGGTAGAGTCCTGTCTCGTACCATCTAGTCTCGTTCCGTTTGGTCTCGTCACGTCTCGTACCGTATCGTCCGGTCACGTCACGTGACTTCTCGTACCGCTCGTCCAGTACCGTGGCGTCTCGTACCGTCTCTTCTCGTACCTTCTCGTCGCGTCGCGGCACGTCACGTAACGGCACGTCAGCTCACGTCTCGTCTAGTCTCTCTCGTCTAGTCTCGTCACGTGACGTCTCGTTTCTTCCGTCTCGTCTCGTCTTGTCACGTCACCTTACGTCTCCCCTCGTACCATCTCCTCTCGTGCCGTCTCGTCACGCCAAGTCACGTCACGTCATTTCACGCCACGTGACGTCACGTCACGTCTCGTCTCGTCACCTCACGTCACGTCGAGTCTCATCTCGTCACGTCTCGTCACGTCTCGTCACGTCACGTCTCGTACCGTCTCGTCTCGTACCGTCTCGTCATGTCTCGTCTCGTGTCGTCTTATCACGTAACGTCACGTCTCGTACCGTCTCGTGTCATCTCGTCACGTCACCTCTCGTCTTTTCACGTCACGTGAAGTAACTTCACGTCTTGTCTCGTACGGTCTCGTCTCGTCACGTCACGTCAGGTCACGTCTCGTCTCCTCTCGTCTCGTCACGCCACGTCAGGTCTCGTACCGTCTCGTCTCTTCACGTCAGGTCACGTTTCGTCTCGTCTCGTACCCTCTACTATCGTCTCGCCTGGTCTCGTCTCGTACCAGCTCGTACCGCCTCGTCACGTCAGGTTATGACACGTCTTGTCACGTCACGTCTCGTCACGTCTCCTCTCGTCTACTCTCGTCACGTCACGTCACGTCACGACAAGTGTCGTACCGTCTCGTCTCCTACCGTGTTGTCTCGTCACGTCACGTGACGTCTCGTATCGTCTCATCTCGTACCGTCTCGCCACATCCCGTCATGTCTCGTCTCCTCTCGGCTCGTCTCGTCTACTCTCGCCTCGTGACGTCGCGTCACCTCTAGTACCGTCTCATCTTGTACCGTCTCGTCTCGTCACGCCAAGTCACGTCTCGTCTCGTCACGTCTTGTATCGTCTCGTGTGGTACCGTCTCGTCTGTTCTAGTCTCGTCATGTCACGTAACGTCTCCTACCGACTCGTTTCCTCTCGTCTCGTCACGTCACGTCACGTGTCGTACCGTCTCGTCTCGTACCGTCTCGTCTCTTCACGCCACGTCACGTCTCGTACCGTCTCGTCTCCTCACGTCTCTTCTCCTAACGTCTCGTCTGGTCTCGACTCGTCACGTACCGTCTCGTCTTGTACCGTCTCGTCTCATCATGTCTCGTATCGTCTTGTCACGTCACGTCTCGTACCGTCTCGTCTCATCTCGTCACGTCTCGTCACGTGACGGCACGTCAGGTCACGTCACGTCTCGTCACGCCGCGTCACGTTTCGTCTCCTCTCGTCACGCCACGCCACGCCTCGTCTCGTACCGTCTCGCCTAGTCACGCCACGTCACGTCTTGTCTCGTCACGTCACGTCTCGTCTTGTCTCGTCACGTACCGTCTCGTCTTGTCACGTAACGCCACGTCAGATCGCTTACCGTCTCGTCTCGTCACGTCAGGTCACGTTTCGTCTCGTCTCGTACCCTCTACTATCGTCTCGCCTGGTCTCGTCTCGTACCAGGTCGTACCGCCTCGTCACGTCAGGTTATGACACGTCTTGTCACGTCTCGTCACGTCTCCTCTCGTCTACTCTCGTCACGTCACGTCACGTCACGACAAGTGTCGTACCGTCTCGTCTCCTACCGTGTTGTCTCGTCACGTCACGTGACGTCTCGTATCGTCTCATCTCGTACCGTCTCGCCACATCCCGTCATGTCTCGTCTCCTCTCGGCTCGTCTCGTCTACTCTCGTCTCGTGACGTCGCGTCACCTCTAGTACCGTCTCATCTCGTACCGTCTCGTCTCGTCACGCCAAGTCACGTCTCGTCTCGTCACGTGTTGTATCGTCTCGTGTGGTACCGTCTCGTCTGTTCTAGTCTCGTCATGTCACGTAACGTCTCCTACCGACTCGTTTCCTCTCGTCTCGTCACGTCACGTGTCGTACCGTCTCGTCTCGTCTCTTCACGCCACGTCACGTCTCGTACCGTCTCGTCTCCTCACGTCTCGTCTGGTCTCGGCTCGTCACGTACCGTCTCGTCTTGCACCGTCTCGTCTCATCATGTCTCGTATTGTCTTGTCACCTCACGTCTCGTACCGTCTCGTCTCATCTCGTCACGTCTCGTCACGTGACGGCACGTCAGGTCACGTCACGTCTCGTCACGCCACGTCACGTTTCGTCTCCTCTCGTCACGCCACGCCACGTCTCGTCTCGTACCGTCTCGTCTATTCACGCCACGTCACGTCTTGTCTCGTACCGTCTCGTCTCGTCACGTCACGTCTCATCTCCTCTCGGCTCGTCTCGTCTACTCTCGCCTCGTGACGTCGCGTCACCTCTAGTACCGTCTCATCTTGTACCGTCTCGTCTCGTCACGCCAAGTCACGTCTCGTCTCGTCACGTCTTGTATCGTCTCGTGTGGTACCGTCTCGTCTGTTCTAGTCTCGTCATGTCACGTAACGTCTCCTACCGACTCGTTTCCTCTCGTCTCGTCACGTCACGTCACGTGTCGTACCGTCTCGTCTCTTCACGCCACGTCACGTCTCGTACCGTCTCGTCTCCTCACGTCTCTTCTCCTCACGTCTCGTCTGGTCTCGACTCGTCACGTACCGTCTCGTCTTGTACCGTCTCGTCTCATCATGTCTCGTATCGTCTTGTCACGTCACGTCTCGTACCGTCTCGTCTCATCTCGTCACGTCTCGTCACGTGACGGCACGTCAGGTCACGTCACGTCTCGTCACGCCACGTCACGTTTCGTCTCCTCTCGTCACGCCACGCCACGCCTCGTCTCGTACCGTCTCGCCTATTCACGCCACGTCACGTCTTGTCTCGTCACGTCACGTCTCGTCTTGTCTCGTCACGTACCGTCTCGTCTTGTCACGTAACGCCACGTCAGATCGCTTACCGTCTCGTCTCGTCACGTGACGTCACGTTTCGTCTCATGCCGTGCCGCTTCGTCACGTCACATAACGTCACGTCTCGTACCGTTTCGTACCGCCTGGTCTCGTCTCGTAACCTCTCGTCTCGTCAGGTCACGTCAGGTTATGTTACGTCTCGTCACGGCACGTGTCGTCTGCTCTCGTCTCGGCTCGTCGCCTCACGTCACGTCTCGTACCGTCTCGTCTCGTCACGTCAAGTGACTTCTCGTACCGCCTCGCCTCGTACCGTTTCGTCACGTCACTTTACGTCTGTTACAGTTCTGTCTCGCACCGTTTCGTCCCGTCTCGTCTCGTCACGTCTCGTCTCGTCCCTTCACGCCTCGTCTCGTCACGTGAAGTCACTTCACATCTCGGTCCTGTATCGTCTCGTCTTGTACCGTCTCGTATCATACCGTATGGTTTCATGTCGTCACGTCACGTCTCGTCTCGCATCGTCAAGTCACGTCTCATACCGTCTCGTCTCGTACCGTCATGTCTCGTCACGTCACGTGAAATCTCGTCTCATACCGTCCCGTCTCGTATCGTCTCGTCTCGTGTTGTCTCGTCTCGTCACGTCTCGTCTGGTACCGTCTCGTCACGTCACGTCAGGTCACGTCTCGTCACGTCATGTCTCGTACCGTGTGGCACCGTCCCGTCTCGTTTCGTCTGGTCACGTCGCGCCTCGTACCGTCTCTTTTCGTTTCGTCTTGTCACGACTCGTACCGTCTCATCACGTCACATCTCGTTACGTCTGCTCTCGTCTCTTCTCGTCTCGTCTCTTCTCGTCTCGTCACGCCACGTCCCGTCACATCTCGTACCGTCTCGTCTCGTTCGGCCTCGTCTCGTACGGCCTCGTCTCGTCGTGTCAAGTCACGTCTCCTCTCGACGTATCGTCACGTCACGTCTCGTACCGTCTCGTAACGTCCCGTCTTGTTTCGTCTAGTCACGCCACGTCTCGCACTGTCTCGTTTCGTTTCGACTCGTCACGTCTCGTGTCGTACCGTCTCGCTTCATCTCGTCTGTTCTCGTCTCGTTACCACACGTACCGTCTCGTCACGTGACTTCATGTCTCGTCTTGTCTCGTGACGTCAGGTCTAGTTCGTCTCGTCTCGTCACGTCTCATCTCGTGACGTCTTGGCTCGTCTCGTCAAGTCACGTGAAGTCTCGTTCCGTACCGTCTCGTCTCGTCACGTTACGACACGTCTCGTCTGCTCACCTCACGTGACCTCACGTCTCGTCACATCACGTCACGTCTCGTCACGTCTCGTCTCGTCTCAACCGTCTCATCTGGTCACGTCACGTCCCGTACTATCTCTTCTCGTACCGTCTCGCCTCGTACCGTGTTGTCTCGAACCGTCTCGTCTCGAACCGTCCCTTCTCGTCACGTCACGTCAGGTCACTTCACGGTACATTACGTCTCGTCTCGTACCGTCTCTTCTCGTACCGTCTCGTCGCGTACCGTTTCGTCTCGTCTAGTCACCTCTCGTCTCGTCACGTCACGTCACGTCACTGCACGTCTGGTCTCGTACCGTTTCGTCTCGTCACATCACGTGAAGTCATTTCACGTCTCCTCTCATAGCGTCTCGTCTCGTCTTGTTACGCCACTTCTCGTCTCGTAGCGTCTCGTCTCGTCACATCGCGTAAAGTCGCTTCACGTCTCCTCTCGTTACGTGTCTCGTCTCGTATCGTCACGTCAGGTACAGTCTCGTCACGTGACGTCTCGTCTCGTACCCTCTCGTATCGTCTCGTACCGTCTCGTCTGACCTTGTCTCGTCTCGTGACATCACGTCTCGTCTTGTACCGTCTAGTTTCATACCGTCTCTTCTCGTCACGTCACGTGACGTCTCGTCGTCTTGCTCCGTCTCGCTCGTTACGTCTCACCTCGTACGGTCCCGTCTCGTGCCGTCCCGTCTTGTCACGCCAAGTCACGTCACGACACATCTGGTCACGTCTCGTCACGTCCCGTCTCATCTCGTCTCGTTACGTCACGTCTTGTCTCGTCATGTCATGTCTCGTACCGTCTCGTCTCCTACTGTCCCGTCTTGTCACTTCACATCACGTCTCGTCTCTTACCATGTCGTATCGTAGCGTCCCGTCTCGTACCGTCTCGTCCCGTGCAACCACTTCCCGTCTAGTCACGTCACTTCACGTCTCATCTCGTACCGCCATTTCCCGTCTAATCATGTCACTTCACGTCTCGTCTCGTACCATCTCGTACAGTCTCGTCACGAGAAGTCTCGTCTCCTCTGTACTCATCTCGCTTCGTCTCGTCTCTCGTCTCGTCACATCACGTCTCATACCGTCTCGTCACGCCACCTCACGTATCGTCTCCTACCGTCTCGTTTCATCTCGTTTCGTCTCGTCACGTCACGTCTTGTCTCGTACCGCCTCGTCTCATCTCGGCTAGTCTCGCCTCGTCACGTCACGTACCGTCTCGTCCGTACCGTCTCGTCTCGTCACGTCAAGTCTCATACCGTTTCGAATCGTCACCTGACGTCACTTCGCGTGTCGTCTCTTACCGTCTCGTCTCGTCACGTCTCGTTTCCTTTTGTCTCGTCTCCTCTCGTCTCGTAACATCACGTAATGTCTCGTACCGTCTCGTCTTGTCTCGTCACGGCACGTCTCGATTCGTCTCCCCTCGTCTCGTCACGTCTCATCTCGTCACGTTTCATCTCGTCACGTCTCTTCTCGTCTCTTCAAGTCACGTGCAGTCTCGTTGCGAACCGTCTCGTCACGTCACGTCTCGTCTCCTCATGTCACTTCACGTCTCGTACACTCTCGTCTCGTACCTTCCCGTTTCGTACCGGCTCTTCACGTCTCGTCTCATCCTGTCACGTCACGTGACGTCACTTCACGTCTCGTCTTGCCACGTCACGTCAGGTCACGTCACGTCTCGTCTCCTTTCGTCTCGTCTCGTCTCGTAACTTCACGTCAGGTCTCGTACCGTCTCGTGTTGTCGCGTCACGTCACGTGTGGTACCGTCGCCTCTCGTCTGGACTCGTCTCGTCACGTCTCGTCTCGTCAAATCACGTTAAGTCTCGTTTCGTACGGTTTCGTCTCATCACGTCAGGTCACGACACGTCACGTCTCACGTTTTACCGTCTCGTTGCGTCACATCACGTCACGTCTCATACCGCCTCGTAATGTTACGTGACGTCACGTCTCGTACAGTCTCGTCTTGTCTCGTCACATTTCGTCTTATCAGGTACCGTCTGGTCTCGTGGCGTCTCGTCTCGTTCCACCTCGTCTGGTCTCGTGACATCTCGTCCCTTCACGCCACGTCTCGTCACGTGACGTGACGTCACTTCACATGTCGTCCTGTACCGTCTCGTCTTGTACCGTCTCGCTTCGTACCGGCTCGTATCGTACCGTCTCGTCAAGCCAAGTCACGTCACGATAGGTCCCGTCACATCTTGTTACGTCCCGTCTCGTCACGTTACGTCACATTTCGTACCGTCTCATCTCGTACCGTCTCGTCTCGTCACGTCCCGCCACGTCATTTCACGTCGCGTACCGTCTCGTATCATACCGTCTCGTCTCGTGTCGTCACGTCACGTCTCGTACCGTCCCGTATCATACCATCTCGTCTCGCCTCGTCACATCACGTCTCATCTCGTACCGTCCCCTCTCGTCTCGTCACGTCTCCTACCGTTTCGTCTCGTCACGTCACATCACGTCAAGTCTCGTCTCGTACTGCCTCGTCTGGTCTCGCTTTGTGACGTCACGTCTCAAGTCACGTCACGTCAAATCTCGTCACGTCTCGTCTCGTACAGTCTCGGGTCGTCACGACACGTCACGTCACGCCAGGTCACGTCACGTCTCGTCACGTCACATCTCGTCTCGTCTCCTCTCGTCTCGTACCGTCCCGTCTCGTGTCGTACCTTTGACGCGTACAGTCTCGTCTCGTACCGTCTCGTCTCGTCACGTCACCTCACGTGACCACACTTCACGTCTCGTTCCGTCTTGTTTCGTACCGTCTTGTCTCGTACCTTCTCGTCTCAACTCGTCACGTCACGTCTCGTACCGTATCGTGTCGTACCGTCTCGTCTCGTCATATCTGTTCTCGTCACGTCACGTCAGGTTACGTCACGTGTCGTCAAGTCACGTCACGTCACATCACATCTCGTCTCGTAACACCAAGTCACGTCACGCTAGGTCAGGTCACGTCTCGTCACGTCACGTCACATCTCGTCTCCTCTGCTGTCGTCTCGTCTCTTCTCGTCCCGTCACGTCACGTCTCGTACTGCCTCGTCTCGTACCGTCTCGTCTCGGATCGTTTCTTGACATCACCTCAGGTACCGTCTCGTCTCGTACCGTCTCGTCTCGTATCGTTTCGTGACATCACCTCAGGTACCGTCTCGTCTCGTACCGTCTCGTCAAGTCTCGTCTCGTCACGTCACGTTTTGTCTCGTCTCGTCTCGTCTTGTGACGTCACGTCTCGTACCGTATCGTCTCGAACCATCTCGTCTCGTCACGTCACGCCACGTCTCGTCTCGTACTGCCTCGTCTTGTCACGTGACGTCTCGTTTCGTACCGTCTCGTCTCGTACGTTCTCGTCTCCTACCGTCTCGTCTCGTCACGTAATCTCACTTCACGTCTCGTACCGTCTCGTCACGTCACGTCTCATAACGTCTCGTACCGTCAAGTCTCGTCTAGTGTCTTCACGTCTCGTTTCGTACCGTCTCGTAACCTCTCGTCTCGTCGCGTATCGTCTCGTCTCGTCACGATACGTCATGTCACGTCAGTTCACGTCTCGCCTGGTACCGTCTCGTCAAGTCACGTCAAGTCACGTCTCGTACCGTCGCGTCTCTTCTCGCTTTGTGACGTCACGTCACGTCTAGTAACGTCTCGTCTCGAACCGTCTCGTAACGTCTCGTCTCGTACCGTCTCGTCACGTCACGTGGGGTCACGTGATGACACCTCTCCTCTCGTGTCCTCTCGTCTCGTCACGTCACGTCATGTCTCGTCTCCTAGCGTCTCGTTTCGTAACGTCTCGTGTCGTCTCGTCATGCCATATCACGTCACGTCTCGTACCGTCTCGTATGGTAACGTCTGATTTCGTACCATCTCGTCTCGTCACGTCACCTCACGTCACTTCACGTGAGGTCTCGTACCGACTCGTATCGTACCGTCTCGTCACGTCACGTCTCGTACCGCCCCGTCTCGTCACGTCACGTCAAGTCTCGTATAGTCTCGTCTCCTCTCGTCCGATTACGTCACGTCAAGTCACTTCCTGTCTCGTACCGTTTCGTCTCGTATCGTTTCGAGACGTCACCTCAAGTACCGTCTCGTCAAGTCTCGTCTCGTAACGTCACTTCACATATCTCGTACCGTCTCGTGTCGTACCCTCTCGTCTCGTCACGTGACGTCATGTCACACCTCGGGTCGTCTCGTCTCGTACCGGCTCATCTCGTCTGTTCTCGTCACGTCACGTCTCGTAGTGTCTCGTGTCGCACCGTGTCGTCTGGTCCACACCTCACATCACGTTACATCTCGTCTCGTACCGTTTCGTCTTGTCACCTCACGTCACGCCTCGTACCATCTTGTCTCGTCTCGTAACGTCACATCAAGCCTCGTAACGTCTCGACACGTACCGTCTCGTCTCGTACCGTCTCGTCGCGTGTCATCTCGTCTCGTCTTGTCTCGTCACGTCACGCCTCACTCGTTCCGTCTCGTCTCGTCACGTCTTGTCACATACTCATCTTGTCACGTGACCTCTCGTACCGTCTCGTGTCGTTCCGTCTCGTCACGTCTTGTCACATCTCGTCTCGTCACGGGACCTCACTTCACGTCTCGTAAAGTCTCATCTCGCCACGTAACGTCACATCACATCAAGTACCGTCTCGTCTCGTACCGTCTCGTCTAGTCTCGTCACGTCACGTGACGTCTCGTCTTGTACCGTCTCGCCTCGTATAGTCTCGTCACACCACGTGACGTCACGTCAGGTTACGTCACGTCTCGTCAAGTCACGTCACGTCACATCTCGTCTCGTCTCCTGTCGTCTCGTCACGTCACGTCTCGTCTCGTCTCGTAGCGTCCCGTCTCGTGTAGTACCGTTTACGCGTAGCGTCTCGTCTCGTACCGTCTCGTCTTGTCACGTCTTGTCTCGTCACGTCACGTGACCTCACTTTACGTCTCGTTCCATCTTGTTTCGTACCGTCTTGTCTCGTACCGTCTCGTCTCAACTCGTCACGTCACGTCACTTCACGTCACGTCTCGTACCGTATCGAGTCGTACCGTCTCGTCTCGTCATGTCTGGTCTCGTCACGTCAGGTTACGTCACGTCACGTTGCGTCAAGTCACGTCACATCACATCTCGTCTCGTCACGTCTCGTCTCGTACAGTCTCGTCTCGTCACGCAAAGTCACGCAACGCTAGGTCAGGTCACGTCTCGTCACGTCACGTCACATCTCATCTCGTCAGCTGTCGTCTCGTCTCCTCTCGTCCCGTCTCGTACCGTCTCGTCTCGTATCGTTTCGTGACATCACCTCAGGTACCGTGTCGTCTCGTACCGTCTCGTCTCATATAGTTTCGTGACATCACCTCAGGTACCGTCTCGTCTCGTACCTTCTCGTCAAGCCTCGTCTCGTCGCGTCACGTTTTGTACCGTCTCGTGTCGTACGCTCTCGTCTCGTCTTGTCACGTCACGTCTCGTACCGTATCGTCTCGAACCATCTCGTCTCGTCACGTCACGCCACATCTCGTCTCTTACCGCCTCGTCTTGTCACGTGACGTCTCGTTTCGTACCGTTTCGTCTCGTACCTTCTCGTCTCGTCGCGTCACGTAATCTCACTTCACGTCTCGTACCGTCTCGTCACGTCACGTCACATCACGTTTCGTACCGTCTCGTCTCGTCACGTCTCGTCTCGTCACGTCACGTCTCATAACGTGTCGTACCGTCAAGTCTCGTCACTTCACATCTCGCCTGGTACCGTCTCATCTCGTCACGTCAGGTCACGTCTCGTACCGTCGCGTCTCTTCTCGCTTTGTGACGTCAGGTCACGTCTAGTAACGTCTCGTCTCGTACCGCCTCGTCTTGTCACGTCAAGTCTTGTCTCCTCTCGTCTGGTTACGTCACGTCAAGTCACCTCTCGCCTCGTACCGTTTCGTCTCGTCTCGTTTCGTGACGTCACTTCAAGTACCGTCTCGTCAAGTCTTGTCTCGTCACGTCACTTCACGTCTCGTACCGTCTCGTGTCGTACCCTCTCGTCTCGTCACGTCACGTCATGTCACGTCTCGGGTCGTCTCGTCTCGTACCGTCTCGTCTGTTCTGGAAGCGTCACGTCTCGTACCGTATCGTGTCGTACCCTCTCGTCTCGTCTCGTCACGTCACGTCATGTCACGTCTCGGGTCGTCTCGTCTCGTACCGTCTCGTCTGTTCTGGAAGCGTCACGTCTCGTACCGTCTCGTCTCGTCACGTCACGTCTCGTACCGGCTCGTCTCGTCATGTGACCTCACATCACGTCACGTCTCGTACCGTTTTGTCATGTCACCTCACGCCACGTATCGTACCGTCTCGTCTGGTCACGTCTCGTCTAGTCTGAAGTTCTAACGTCACGTCACTTCACGTCTCCCCTCGTGCCCTCTCGTACCGTCTCGTCTCGTCACGCCGAGTTACATCACGTCACGTCTCGTTTCGTCTCCGCTCGTCACGTCACGTGGCCTCACTTCCCGTCTGTTACCGTCTTGTCTCGTACAGTCTCGTCTCGTAAAGTCAAGTCACGTCACATCTCCCCACGTCACGTCTGGTCGCTTCTCATCTCGTCACGCCACGTCTCGTACCATCTCGTCTTGTATCGTATCCTCTCGTCACGTCAAATCACATCACGTCTCGTACCGTTTCGCCATTTCACCTCACGTCACGTCTCGTACCGTCTCGTCTCGTACCGTCTCGTCACGTCACGTGTCGTCTCATCACGTCTCTTTTCGTCTAAACTCGTCACGTCACCTTTCGTCACTTCACGTCTCGTCTCGTATTCTCTCGTCTCGTCTGGTCACGTCACGTCACGTCACGTCTCGTCTGGTACCGTCTCGTCTGGATCATGTCACTTCACGTACCGTCTGGTCTCGTACCGTCTCGCCTCGTCACGTCACGTACCGTGTCGTTTCGTACCGTCTCGTCTCTTCACGTCACGGCACTTCACGTCTCGTCTCGTACAGTCTCGTCACGTCACGTCACGTGACGTCTCGTCTCTTCTCGTCACGTCACGGCTCGTACCGTCTCGTCACGTAATATTACGTCACGTTTTTTACCGTCTCGTCTCATCACGTCACCTCTCGTACCTGCTCCTCTCGTACCGCCTCGTCTCTCCTTATCACGTCTCGTCACGGCACGTCACGTCTCGTCACGTCACGTCAAGTCCCGTACTGTTCTCTTCTCGTGTCGTCTGGCCTCATCTCGTCACGTCGCGTACCGTCTCGTCTCGTGACGTCACGTGACGTCTCGTTTCGTAACGTCTTGTCTCGTCTCCTGTCGTCACGTCATGTCTCGTACCGTCTCGTGTCGCCACGTCAAGTCACGTCTCGTACCATCTCGTTTCGTTTCGGCTCGTCGCATCACGTCACGTCTCGTCTCGTTACGTCAAGTCACGACACATCACGTCTCGTCTCGTACCGTCTCATCTCATACCTTCTCGTCTCGTACCGTCTCCGCACGTCTGGTCCCGTACCGTCTCGTTTCGTCACGTCACTTCAGGTCACGTCATGTCTCGTACCGTCTCTTCTCGTCACGTCACCAGACGTCACTTCAAGTCTTGTACCGTCTCTTCTCGTCACATCTGGTCACGTCTTGTCTCAACTTGATTCGTCTCGTCACGTCACGTCTCATCTCATCTCGTCACGTACCGTCTCGTCACGTCACATCTCGTACCGTCTCGTCTCTTCACGTCTCGACACATATCATTTCTCGCCTCGTCTCGTACCCTCTCGTATCATACCGTCTCGTCTCGTCACGTCACAACACGTCTTGTACCGTCTCGTCTCGTACCGTCTCGCCTTGTCACGTCTCGTTTCGTCACATTACGTTTCGTCTCGTACCGTCTCGTCACGTCACATCACGTTACTTCTCGTCTCTTACCATCTCGTTTCATCTCGTCTCGTCACTTTACGTGACATGACGTGACGTTTCGTCTCGTAGCGTCTCCCCTGGTGCCGTCTCGTTTCGACTCGTCACGTCTCATCTCGTCACGTCACGTGACGTCTCGTTCCGTCTCTTCTCGTACCGTATCGTCTCGTTTTATCACGTCACATCACGTGAGGTGACCTCACGTCACGGCACGTCACGACTTGTCTGGTGTGGTGTCCTTTCGTGACGTCACGTCATGTCTCGTACCGTATCGTCTCGTCACGTCACGTCTAGTACCGTCTCGTGTCTTCACGTCACATATCGTCTCCTACCGTCTCGTCTCGTCACGTGACGTACTATCTAATCTCGTCTGATCTCGTTACGTCACGTCACGTAAGGTCTCCTACCGTCTCGTGTCGTCTCGTACCGTCTCGTGTGGTACCGTCTCGTCTCTTCACGTGATGTCTCATCTCGTACCGTCTCGTCACGTCACCTCACGTCTCGTACCGTGTGGTGTCGTCTGCTCTCCTCACGTCGCGTCATGTCACGTGTCGTCTCGTCTCTTCACGCCACGTCACATCACTTCTCGCCTCGTCTCGTATTTTCTGGTATCATACCGTCTCGTCTCGTCACGTGACGTCTCGTGTCGTACCGTCCTATCTCCGTTCGTCACGTCACGTCTCGTACCGTCTCGTGTCGCCACGTGAAGTCACGTCTCGTACCATCTCGTTTCGCTTCGTCTCGTCGCATCACGTCACGTCTCGTCTCGTTACGTCAAGTCACGGCACATCACGTCTCCTCTCGTACCGTCTCATCTCATACCGTCTCGTCTCGTACCGCCTCCTCACGTCTGGTGCCGTATCGTCTCGCCTCGTACCGTCTCGTTTCGTCACGTCACTTCAGGTCACGTCTCGTACCGTCTCGTCACGTCTCGTACCGTCTAGTCACGTCTCTTCTCGTCACATCTCGTCACGTCACGTGACGTCACTTCACGTCTTGTACCGTCTCGTCACATCTGTTCACGTCTTGTCTCAATTCGACTCGTCTCGTACCCTCTCGTATCATACCGTCTCGTCTCGTCACGTCGCAACACGTCTTGTACCGTCTCGTCTCGAACCGTCTCGCCTTGTCACGTCTCGTTACGTCACATCACGTTTCGTCTCGTACCGTCTCGTCACGTCACATCACGTTACTTCTCGTCTCGTACCATCTCGTTTCATTTCGTCTCGTCACGTTACGTGACATGACGTGACGTCTCGTCTCGTAGCGTCTCCCCTGGTGCCGTCTCGTTTCGACTCGTTACGTCTCATCTCGTCACGTCACGTGACGTCTCGTTCCGTCTCTTCTCGTACCATTTCCTCTCGTCTTGTCACGTCACATCACGCCTCGTCTCGTCACGTAACGTCTAGTACCGTCTCGTCTCGTACCATCTCTTCTCGTCACGTGACGTACCATCTAATCTCGTCTGATCTCGTTACGTCACCTAAGGTATCCTATCGTCTCGTGTCGTCTCGTGCCGTCTCGTGTCGTACCGTCTCGTCTCGTGTCGTACCGTCTCGTCTCGTGTCGTACCGTCTCGTCTCTTCACCTCACGTCTCATCTCGTACCGTCTCGTCACGTCACCTCACGTCTCGTCTCGTACCGTGTCATCTCGTCTGCTCTCCTCACGTCGCGTCACGTCACTTGTCGTCTCGTACCGTCTCGTACCCTCTTGTCTCGTCTCGTCGCGTGTCTGCTCGTCTCGTCTCTTCACGTCACGTCTCGTACCGTCTCGTCTTGTCACGTCACATCTCGTGTCGTACCGTCTGGTCTCGTCTGCTCTCGTCATTCACGTAAGGTGTCGTACCGTCTCGTCCTTCACGTCTCTTCACTTTACGTATTCTCTTGTACCGACTCGTCTCATCCACGTCACGTCTCTTCACTTTACGTATCCTCTCGTATAGTCTCGCATCATCCACGTCACGTCTCGTCTCATACTGTCTCGTCTCGTCACGTCACGTCACCTCACGTCTCGTACCGTCTCGTACCCTCTCGTCTCGTCACGTGTCTTCTCGTCTCGTCTCTTCAGGTCACGTCTCGTCTCGTACCGTCTCCTCTCGTGCCGTCTCGTCTGCTGTCGTCACGTCACGTAACGTCTCGTCTCTTCACGTCACGTCACGTGTCGTCTCGTACCGTCTCGTCTCGTACCGTCTTGTACCCTCTCGTCTCGTCACGTCTCTTGTCGTCTGGTCATTTCACGGCTCTTCTCGTACCGTGTCGTCTCGTCACGCCACGTCACGTCTCGTCTAGTCTCGTCACCTGTCGTCTCGTCACGTCACGTCTCGTTTCGTACCGTCTCGTCTCGTGACGTCTCATCTTCTCTCGTCACGTCATGTCACGTCTCGCGTCGTCAAGTCTCGTCACGTCACCATGTCCCTGAACGTCTCGTCTGGTCTCCGTCACCGTCTCGTCTGGTCTGCGTTACCTTGACCGTGTCCGTTATCGTCACCGTGTCCGTCACTGTACCCTAGACCGTGTCCTTGGCGTCACCTTGACCGCGTCCATCACCGTGACAGTGTCCGTCACCGTCTCATCTCGTAACGTCACGATTCGTCTCGTCACCTCAGGCCACGTCTCGTTTCGACTCGTCTCGGCTCGTAACGTCAGGTCATGTCTCGTCTAGTCTCGTCACGTCTCTTCTCGTCAGCTCGCGTCACGACTCGTGTCGTAACGTCTCGTAACGTCAGGTCACATCACGTCTCGTCTCGTCACGTCTCTTGTCGTCTCGTCCCGTTGCGTGCAGTCACGTCTTGGGTCGGTTCGGCTCGTCTCGTCACGTCACGTGACGTTAAGTCACGTCTCTTCTTGTCTCGTCTCGTCACGTCTTGTCCCGTCCCTTCCCGTCTTGTCTCACCCCGTCACCTCAGGTCACGTCACGTTTCGTGTCGTTTCTTGTCGTCTCGTCACGTCACGTCTCGTGTCGGCTGGTCTCGTCCCTTCTCGGATCGTCACGTCACGTGTCATCGCGTCACGTCTCATCTCGTTCCGTCTCGTCGCGTTCCATAGCGTCACGTCACAACACATATCGTCTACTCACGTGACGTCACTTCTCGTCCCGTCTCGTCACGTCACGTAAGGTCTCGTATCGTCTCGATTCGTCACGTCACGTGACGTCGCGTCTCGTCTTGGCACGTCACGGCTCGTCTCATCACGTCTCATCACTTTCCGTCTCGTGTCGCCTTGTCACGGCAGGACTCGTCACGTCATGTTACGTGTCGTCTCATCTCGTCTCCGTCACCGTCTCGTCTGGTCTCTTTTTACCGTGTCCGTGTTATATTCGTCACCGTAACCGTTTCCGTACCGTGACCGTCCCGTCATCGTCACCGTGACCGTGTCCATCACCGTGTCGGTCAGCGTCACAGAGAGCGTGTCCGTCACCGTCGCAGTGGCCGTTTCCGTCACTGTTACCGTGTCCTTTAACGTCTCCGTGACAGTGTCCGTCACCGTCACCGTCAGTTTCACTTTCTCGTATCGTCACGTCATGTCTCGTCTCGTCACTTCGTCACGTAACGTCTGGTAACGTCGTCTAAGACCAGACTCGTCACGTCTCTTGCCGTCATGTCTCGTCTAGTCACCGTGTCCGTAAACGTTTCGTCTTGTTTCCGTCACAGTCTCGTCTGGTCTCCTTCACCGTGACCGTGTCCGTCATCGTCAACGTGTCCGTCAACGCCACTGTGTCTGTCACAATGACCTTGTCCGTCACCGTCACCTTGACCATCTCGGTCAACGCGTCCGTCATGGTCACCTTGTCGGTCACCGTTACCGTAACCGTGTCCGTCACAGTCACCGTGTCGGTCACCGTGACCGTGACCGCATTCGTCACCGTCTCGTCTCGTCTTGTCTCATCACTTCTCGTCTCATACCGTCTCGTCTCGTCACGTCACCTCACGTCACATCACGTCTCGTCTCTTCTCGTCACGTCACGTCTTGTACCGTCTCGTCTCTTACCGTCTCGTACCGTCTGGTCTCGCACGAAACTTCTCGTCACGTCTTTTCTGGTCTCATCTCGCCCCGTCTCCTCCCGTCCTTTGCCGTCTTGTCTCGTCTGGTCACCTCACGTCACCTCAAGTTTCGTGTCGTTTCGTGTCGCCTCGCCACGTCACATCTCGTGCCGTCCTGTCACGTCACGTTACGTTTCCTCTCTTCTCGTTTCGTCTCGGCTCGATTTGAATCGTCACGTCACATGACGTCACGTCACGTCTCGTCTTGTCACGTCTCGCCTCGTCTCGTCACGTGACGTCTTGTCTAATCACGTCACTTTCCGTCTCCTGTCGTCTCGTCCCCTTCACCGTCTCGTCTGGTCTCCGTCACCGTGTCCGTCACCGTGTCCGGCACCTTGATCGCGTCTGTCACCGTCACCGTGACCTGTACGTCACCGTCAGCGTCTACTTCTCGTCTGGTCACGTCACGTGTCGTCTCGTAACGTTACGACTCGTCTCGTCACGAAACTTCTCGTCTCGTCACCACACGCCACGTCTCGTTTCGACTCGTCTCGTAAGGGTCACGTCACGTCTCGTCTCGTCCGGTTTCTTGTCGTCTCATCTAGTCACGTCCCGTCCCGTCCCGTCCTGACACGTCACGTCTCGTCTCGTCACGTAATGTCCCGTCCCGTCCTGTCACGTAGCGTCACGTCTCGGCTCGGCACGTCTTTTCACATCACATCACGTCTCGTCACGTCACGTGACGTTAGGTCACCTCTCTTCTGGTCTCGTCTCGTCCCGGTTCGTGTAGTCACGTCTCATCCCGTCCCTTCCCGTCTTGTCTCATCTCCTCACCTTACGTCTCGTCTTGTCTCGTGTCGGCTGGTCTGGTCTCGGATCGTCACGTCATGTCGAGTCACGTCTCGTCTTGTCACGACTCGTCTAATCGCGTCACGTCACTTTCCGTCTGAATTCGACTCGTCACGTCTCGTCTTGTCTCGTCTCGTCACGTCTCGTTTCTGTGTCCGCCAGCGTTTTGACTGGTCTCTGTCACGGTCTCCTGTTCTCCGTCAACGTGTCCGTCCCCGTGTCTGTCACCGTCACCGTGACCGTACCCGTCGCCGTGACCGATTCCGTCAACGTCATCGTTACCGTATCCGTCACCGTCACGGTCACGTCACGTCTCGTCTCACCCCGTCTGGTCACATCACGTCTCGTCCTTTTTCGTCTGGTCTCGTCTCCTGACGTCACGTCACGTCTCGTCAGGTCACGTCTCGTCACTGTGTCCGTCAACGTCTCGTCTTGTCTCCGTCTCGTCTCCGTGACCGTGTCCGTCGCCATGACTGTCATCGTCACCGTGTCCGTCACCGTCAGCGAGACCGTGTCCGTCACCGTGACCGTCACCGTGACCGTCACCGTGACCGTGTCCGTCACCGTCACCTTGACCGTGTCCCTCACAGTGACCGTGTCGGTCACCATCACCGTGACCGTGTCCATTTCAGTCACCGTGTCGGTCACCCTCACCGTGTCCGTCACCGTCTGGTCTCATCACGTCACGTCACGTCTGCTCTCGTCACGTCACGTCTCTTGCAGTCTCGTCTTATCACGTAACGTCACGTCCCGTCCTGTCACGTCTCGTTCCGTGACGTCACGTTTCGTGTCGTCTCGTCACGTCACGACACGTCTCGTCATGTGTGGTGTCGGGTGGTCTTCTCTCGTCTCGGATCGTCACGTCACATCTAGTCTCGTCACGACACGTCACGCCACGTCTCGTAACGTCACATCTGGTCCCGTGACGTAACGTCGTGTCACGTCTCGTCTCGGCACGTCATGTTTCCTCTCGCTTTGCTTCGCCTCGCCACGTCTCGTCTCGTCCCATCCCGTCACGTCACTTTCGTCACGTCGCGTCACTTCTCGTCACGGCACGTCACGTCCCGTCACTTGTTGTCACGTCTTGTCCCATCCCGTCCCGTCACTTCACGTCATTCTCGTCACGTCTCGTCTCGTGACGTTAGTTCACGTTACTTCACCTATGGTCTCGTCACGACTGGTCTGGTCACGTCACGTCTCGTCACCGTGTCTGTCAGCATATCGTCTCCGTCACCGTCTCGTCTGGTCGCCGTTACCGTGATTATGTCCTTCACCGTCACCGTCTCGTCACCTCACGCCACGTCTCGTTTCGAATCGTCTCGTAACATCAGGTCACATCACTTCTCTTGTCGTCTCGTCACGTTTCATCACGTCACTTCTTGGCTCGTCTGCTCACGTTTCGTCTGGTCTCTCACGTCACGTCACGTCTCGTCGCGTCTCGTGTCCTCTGATAACGTCACGCCTCGTCTTGTCACGTCTCGTCACGTCAGGTCAGTCTCGTCACGTCGCGTCTCTTCTCGTCACGTTACGTCTCGTCACGTCAGTTCACTTTACGTCACCTCTCGTGTCGTCACTTCTCGTCTCGTCACTTCACCTCACGTCACGTCTCGTCGCTTCTCGTCTCGTCACGTCACGTCTCGTACCGTCTCGTATCCTATGGTCTCGTCTCGTCACGTCAAATCACATCACGTCACGTCTCGTACGGATTCGCCATTTCACCTCACGTCACGTCTCGTACCGTGTCGTCTCGTACCGTCTCGCCTGGTCACGTCACGTGTCGTCTCACCACGTCTCGTTTCGTCTCACCTGGTCACTTATGGCGTCGTCACGTCACGTGACCTTACTTCACATGTGTTACCGTCTCGTCTCGTTAAGTCACGTCACTTCACCTTTCGTCACGTCACGTCTCGTGGGTTCTCAACCGCCTTGGCTCGTCACGTCAGGTCACGTCTCGTCTCGTACCGTCTCGTCTCGTCACGTCACGTGACGTCTCGTCTCTTCTCATCACGCCACGTCATATCACGTCAAGTCTCGTACCTGCTCCTCTTGTACGGTCGCGTCCCTCCTTGTCAGGTCTCGTCACGGTACGTCACGTCTCGTACCGTCTCGTATCGTAAAGTCTCGTCACGTCACGTCAAGTCTCGTCTCGTACTGTCTCTTCTCGTGTCGTCTGGTCTCGTCACCTCACGTCACGTACCGTCTCGTCTCGTACCGTCTCGTCACGTCACGTGACGTCTCGTGAGGTACCGTCTTGTCTCGTCTTCTATCGTCACGTCAGGTCTCGTCTCGTAATGTCTCGTGTCACCACGTCATCACGTCTCGTACCGACTCGTTTCGTTTCGTCACGTCGCATCACGTCTCGTCTCGTACCGTCACGTCTCGAACCGTCTCGTCACGTCTCGTCAAGATACGTCACTTCATGTCTCGTCTCGTATCGTCTCGTGTCGCACTCTCTCGTCTTGTCTCATCACGTCACGTCTCGTGTCGTCTCATCTCGTACCGTCACCTCTCGTCATGTCACGTCTCGTATCGTTTCGTCTCGTACCGTCTCGTCTCGTTACGTCACGTCACATCACGTCACGTCACGTACCGTCTCGCCTGGTCTTGTCACGTCACGTACCGTCTCATCACGTTACGTGACTTCACTTCACGTCTCGTACACTCTCGTCTCGTCACGTGACGTCTCGTGCCGTACCATCTCGTCTCGTCACGTCCCGTCTCGCACCGTCTCGTCTCGTCTCCTCAGGTCACGTAACTTCTCGTACCATCTCGTCGCAACCGTCTCGTCTCGTCCCGTCAGGTCACGTCACGTCTCGCACCGCCTCGTCGGAACCGTCTCGTCTCGCCACGTCACGTCAGGTCACGTCACGTCTCGTCACGTCTCTTGTCGTCTCGTCCCGTTGCGTGCAGTCACGTCTTAGGTCGGTTCGGCTCGTCTCGTCACGTCACGTGACGTTAAGTCACGTCTCTGCTTGTCTCGTCTCGTCATGTCTTGTCCCGTCCCTTCCCGTCTTGTCTCACCCCGTCACCTCAGGTCACGTCACGTTTCGTGTCGTTTCTTGTCGTCTCGAAACGTCGCGTCTCGTGTCGGCTGGTCTCGTCCCTTCTCGGATCGTCACGTCACGTGTCGTCTCGTTATATCTCGTCACGTCCCATCTCGTTCCGTCTCGTCGCGTCCCATAGCGTCACGTCACAACACATATCGTCTCTTCACGTGACGTCACTTCTCGTCCCGTCTCGTCACGTCACATGACGTCTACTATCGTCTCGATTCGACTCGTCACGTCACGTGACGTCGCATCTCGTCTTGGCACGTCACGGCTCGTCTCATCACGTCTCGTCACTTTCCGTCTCGTGTCGTCTCGTCACGGCAGGACTCGTCACGTCATGCTACGTGTCGTCTCATCTCGTCTCCGTCACCGTCTCGTCTGGTCTCTCTTTACCGTGTCCGTCGCCGTGTTATCATCGTCACCGTGACCATGTCTGTCACCGTGACCATGTCCGTGACCGTTACCGTGTCCGTCACCGTGACCGTCCCGTCATCGTCACCCTGTCAGTTATCGTGTCTGTGAGCGTCACAGAGAGCGTGTCCGTCACTGTCATAGTGGTCATTTCCGTCACCGTTACCGTGTCCTTTACCGTCTCCGTGACAGTGTCCGTCACCGTCTTGTATCGTCACGTCATGTCTCGTCTCGTCACTTCGTCACGTAACGTCTTGTCACGTCGTCTGGTCTTGTCTCGTCACGTCTCTTCCCGTCATGTCTCGTCTAATCACCGTTTCCATAAACGTTTTGTCTTGTTTCCGTCACAGTCTCGTCTGGTCTCCGTCACAGTGACCGTGTCCGTCATCGTCAACGTGTCCGTCAAGGCCACCATGTCTGTCACAGTGACCTTGTCCGTCACCGTCACCTTCACCGTCTCCGTACCCGCGTCCGTCATGGTCACCTTGTCGGTCACCGTTACCGTGACCGTGTCCGTCACAGTCACCATGTCGGTCACCGTGATCGTGACAGTCTCGTCTCGTCTTGTCTCGTCACTTCTCGTCTCATACCGTCTCGTCTCGTCACGTCACCTCACAATCGTCTCTTCTCGTCACGTCACGTCTTGTACCGTCTCGTCTCTTACCGTCTCGTACCGTCTGGTCGCGCACGAAACTTCTCGTCACGTCTTTTCTGGTCTCATCTCGTCGCGTCCTTTGCCGTCTTGTCTCGTGTGGTCACCTCACGTCACGTCAGGTTTCGTGTCGCCTCGTCACGTCACATCTCGTGCCGTCCTGTCACGTCACGTTACGTTTCCTCTCTTCTCGTTTCATCTCGGCTCGATTTGAATCGTCACGTCACATGACGTCACGTCACGTCTCGTCACGTCTCGTCACGTCTCGCCTCGTCTCGTCACGTGACGTCTCGTCTAATCACGACACTTTCCGTCTCGTCCCCGTCTCGTCTGATCTCCGTCACCGTGTCCGTCAACGTCACCGTGTCCGTCACCTTGACCGTGTCTGTCGCCGTCACCGTGACCTGTCCGTCACCGTCAGCGTCTACTTCTCGTCTGGTCACGTCACGTGTCGTCTCGTCTCGTAACGTCACGACTCGTCTCGTCACGAAACTTCTCGTCTCGTCACCTCACGCCACGTCTCGTTTCGACTCGTCTCGTAACGTCAGGTCACGTCACGTCTCGTCCGGCCCCTTATCGTCTCATCTCGTCACGTCCCGTCCCGTCCTGACACGTCACGTAATGTCCCGTCCCGTCCTGTCAACGTTATCGTTACCGTATCCGTCACCGTGTGTGTTACCGTCACCGTGTCTGTCACCGTCTCCGTCACCGTCACGTTACGTCTTGTCTCACCCCGTCTCGTCACGTCACGTCTCGTCCTGTCTCGTCTGGTCTCGTCTCCTCACGTCACGTCACGTCACGTCTCGTCTCCTCACGTCACGTCACGTCACGTCTCGTCTCGTCACCGTGTCCGTCAACGTCTCGTCTTGTCTCCGTCTCGTCTCCGTGACCGTGTCCGTCGCCGTGACTGTCATCGTCACCCTGTCCGTCACCGTCAGCGAGTCCGTGTCCGTCACCGTGACCTACACCGTGACCATGTCCGTCACCGTCACCTTGACCGTGTCCGTCTCGTCACGTAACGTCACGTCCCGTCCTGTCACGTCTCGTTCCGTGACGTCACGTCACGTTTCGTGTCGTCTCGTCACGTCACGACACGTCTCGTCATGTGTGGTGTCGGGTGGTCTTGTCTCGCCTCGGATCGTCAGGTCACATCTAGTCTCGTCACAACACGTCACGTCACGTCTCGTCACGTCACCTCTCGTCCCGTGACGTAACGTCGTGTCACGTCTCGTTTCGGCACGTCATGTCTCCTCTCGCCTCGCTTCGCCTCGCCACGTCTCGTCTCGTCCCATCCCGTCACGTCACTCTCGTCCCCTCTCGTCATGTCGCGTCACTTCTCGTCACGTCCCGTCACTTGTTGTCACGTCTTGTCCCATCCCGTCCCGTCACTTCACGTCACTCGCGTCACGTCACGTCTCGTGACGTCAGTTCACATTACTTCACCTATGGTCTCGTCACGACTGGTCTGGTCACGTCACGTCTCGTCACCGTGTCAGTCAGCATTTCGTCTCCGTCACCGTCTCGTCTTGTCGCCGTCACCGTGATTGTGTCCTTCACCGTCACCGTCTCGTCACCTGACGCCACGTCTCGTTTCGACTCATCTCGTAACATCAGGTCACATCACTTCTCTTGTCGTCTCGTCAAGTCACGTCACGTCTCGTCACGTCGCTTCTTGCCTCGTCTGCTCACGTTTCGTCTCGTCTCTTCACATCACGTCACGTCTCGTGTCCTCTGATAACGTCACGGGGCGTCTTGTCACGTCTCGTCACACAGGTCAGTCTCGTCACGTCACGTTACGTCTCGTCACGTCAGTTCACGTTACGTCACCTCTCGTGTCGTCACTTCTCGTCTCGTCACGTCACTTCACGTCACGTCTCGTCGCTTCTCGTCTCATCACGTCACGTCTCGTACCGTCTCGTCTCGTATCCTATCGTCTCGTCTCGTCACGTCAAATCACATCACGTCACGTCTCGTACGGTTTCGCCATTTCACCTCACGTCACGTCTCGTACCGTGTCGTCTCGTACCGTCTCGTCTGGTCACGTCACGTGTCGTCTCATCACGTCTCGTTTCGTCTCACCAGGTCACGTCACGTGACCTCACTTCACATGTGTTATCGTCTCGTCTCGTTAAGTCACGTCACCTTTCGTCACGTCACGTCTCGTCGCTTCTCGTCTCGTCTCGTCACGTCACGTCTGGTCTGGTACAGTCTCGTCTGGTCTCATGTGGTCACTTCACATACCGTCTCGTCACGTCACGTCCCGTCTCGTCTCAACCGCCTCGTCTCATCACGTCAGGTCACGTCTCGTACCGTCTCGTCTCGTCACTTCACGTGACGTCTCTCTTCTCATCACGTCACGTCTCGTCACGTCATATCACGTCACGTCTCGTACCTGCTCCTCTCGTACGGTCTCGTCCCTCCTTGTCACGTCTCGTCACGGCACGTCACGTCTCGTACCGTCTCGTATCCTAAAGTCTCATCTCGTCACGTCACGTCAAGTCTAGTCTCGTACTGTCACTTCTCGTGTCGTCTGGTCTCGTCTCGTCACGTCACATACCGTCTCGTCTCGTACCGTCTTGTCTCGTCACGTCACGTCACGTGTCGTCTCATCACGTTTCGTTTCGTCTCACCTGGTCACGTCACGTGTCGTCACGTCACGTGACCTCACTTCACATGTGTTACCGTCTCGTCTCGTTAAGTCATGTCACGTCACTTTTCGTCACATCACGTCTCGTCGCTTCTCGTCTCGTCACGTCACGTATCATCTCGTCTCGTCACGTCACGTCTGGTCTGGTACCGTCTCGTCTGGTCTCATGTCGTGACTTCACGTACCGTCTCGTCTCGTCACGTCACGTCACGTCCCGTCTCGTCTCAACAGCCTCGTCTCGTCACGTCTCGTCTCTTCTCATCAGGTCACGTCTCGTCATGTCATATCACGTCACGTCTCGTACCTGCTCCTCTCGTACGGTCTCGTCCCTCCTTGTCACGTCTCGTCACGGCACGTCACGGCTCGTACCGGCTCGTATCGTAAAGTCTCGTCTCGTCACGTCAAGACTCGTCTCGTACTGTCTCTTCTTTTGTCGTCTGGTCTCGTCGCATCACGTACCGTATCGTCTCGTCACGTCACGTGACGTCTCGTGAGGTACCGTCTTGTCTCGTCTCCTATCGTCACGTCACGTCTCGTGTCGTACCATCCCGTGTTGCGACGTCGTCACGTCTCGTACCGTCTCGTTTCGTTTCGTCTCGTCACGTCGCATCACGTCTCGTCTCGTACCGTCAGGTCTCGAACCGTCTCGTCACGTCTCGTCAAGTCACGTCTCCTATCGTCTCGTCTCGTCTCATTACGTCACGTCTCGTGTCGTCTCATCTTGTACCGTCACCTCTCGTCACGTCACGTCTCGTATCGTCTCGTCTCGTACTGTCTCGTCTCGTACTGTCTCGTCTCCTTACGTCACGTCACATCATGTCACGTCACGTACCGTCTCGCCTCGTCTTGTCACGTCACGTACCGTCTCGTCACGTTACGTGACTTCACTTCACGTCTCGTACACTCTCGTCTCGTCACGTGACGTCTCGTGCCGTACTATCTCGTCTCGTCACGTCCCTTCTCGCACCGTCTCGTCACGTCACGTCACGTCAGGTCATGTCAATTGTCGTACCATCTCGTCGCAACCATCTGGTCTCCTCACGTCAGGTCAGGTCACTCACGTCTGGTACCGTCTCGTCGCAACCGTCTCGTCTTGCTACGTCACGTCAGGTCACGTCACGTCACGTCTCGTACCGTCTCGTCTCAACCGTCTCGTCTCGTCACGTTACGTCCGGTCACGTCACGTCTCGTACCGTCTCGTCTCGTACCGTCTCGTCTCGTACCGTCTCGTCTCGTACCGTCTCGTTTCGTGTCGTCACGTCACAATCACGTCACGTCTCGTCTCGTTCCGTCTCGTCACGTCTTGTCTTGTCACGTCAAGTCTCCGACCGTCTCGTCTCGTACCGTCTCATCTTGTCACGTCAAGTCACGTCACGTCTTCTCTCATGTCGTCTTCTCTCCTCTCCTCCCGTCACGTCTGGTACCGTCTCGTTTCGTACCGTCTCCTCTGGTCATGTCACGTCACATCACGTCACGTCTCGTCTCGTCTCGTACCGGCTCGTCTCGCCTTGTCACCTCACCTTTCGTCTCGTTTCCTACCGTCCCGTCTCGTCACATCTCACCCCGTCACGTGACGTCACTTCACGTCTCGTACCGTCTCGTCTCGTACCGCCTCGTCTTGTACCGTCTCGTCACCTGGTGTACCGTGTCGTCTCGTCAGTCTCGTCAAGTCACGTCGCTTCATGTCTCGTCTCGTACCGTCTCGTGTCGCACTCTCTCGTCTCGTCTCATCACGTCTCGTGTCGTTTCGTCTCGTACCGTCTCGTCTCGTTACGTCACGTCACATCACGTCACGTACCGTCTCGCCTCGTCTTGTCACGTCACGTCTCGTACCGTCTCGTCACGTTACGTGACTTCACTTAACGTCTGGTATGGTCTCGTCTCGTGACGACACGTCTCGTCTTCTCTCGTCTCGTCACGTCTAGTCTCGTACCGTTTCTTGACGTCACGTCTCGGATCGTAACGTCTCGCCTCTTGTGGTCGCGTCTCGTCACGTCACGTACCGTCTCGTCTCGTTTCGTACCGTCTCATCTCGTCTCGTCACTTCACGTCCCGTATCGTCTCGTATCGTACCTTCTCGTCTGGTCTCGTCACACACCGTCTCGTCTCGGACCATCTCGCCTCGTCACGTCACGCCTCGTCACGTCACGCCTCGTCACGTCACGTCTCGTACCGTCTCGTCCCGTCACATCATGTCTCGTCTCGTACCGTCTCTTCTCGTCACGTCACATCTCGTCGCGTACCGTCTCGCCTCGTACGGTCTAGTCTAGTCACGTCACTGTCGTACCGCCTCGTCTCGTACCGTCTCGTCTCGTCTCGTCTTGTGAGGTCACCTCACGTCTCAGCTCGTAACGTCCCGTCTCGTACCGTCTCGTCACGTCTCGTCTCGTCTCATTACGTCACGTCACTTCACTTCTCGTCACGTGAGGTCACGCCACGTCTCGTCTTGTCACGTCTCGTACCGTATCGTCTCCTACCATCTCGTCTCCTCACAACTCGTCTCGTCACGTGATCTCACTTCATGTCTCGTACCGTCTCGTCTCGTCACGTCAATCTTGTCTCCTCTCGTCTGGTTACGTCACTTCAAGTCATCTCTCGTCTCGTAACGTTTCGTCTCGTCTCGTTTCGTGACGTCACCTCAAGTACCGTCTCGTTAAGTCTTGTCGCGTCACGTAACTTCACGTTTCGTACCGTCTTGTGTCGTACCCTCTCGTCTCGTCACGTCACGTCATGTCACGTCTCGGGTCGTCTCGTCTCGTAGCGTCTCGTCTGTTCTGGAAGCGTCACGTCTCGCACCGTCTCGTCTCGTCACGTCACGTCTCGTCTTGTGCCGTCTCGTCTCGTCACGTCACCTCACATCACGTCACGTGCCGTTTCGTCTTGTCACCTCACATCACACCTCGTACCGTCCCGTCTCGTACCGTTTGGGAACGTATATTCTCGTCACATCTCGTCTCGTCACGTCACGTCTCGTCTCTTCTTGTATCCTCTCGTCACGTCACGTCTCGTCTCGTCCTGTACCGTCTCGTCTCCTCTGGTCCCGTCTCGTCTCGTCACGTCTCGTCCCGTCACGTCACGTCTCGTACCGTCTCGTCTCGTCATGTGACCTCACATCACGTCACGTCTCGTACCGTTTCGTCATGTCACCTCACGCCACGTATCTTATCGTCTCGTGTCGTACCCTCTCGTCTCGTCTCGTCACGTCACGTCATGTCACGTCTCGGGTCGTCTCGTACCGTCTCGTCTGTTCTGGAAGCGTCACGTCTCGTACCGTCTCGTCTCGTCACGTCTCGTGCCGTCTCGTCTCACACTGTGTCGTCTCGTCACGTCACCTCACATCACGTCACGTCTCGTACCGTTTCGTCTTGTCACCTCACGTCACAGCTCGTACCGTCCCGTCACGGACCATCTCGGCACGTCTATTCTCGTCACATCTCGTCTCGTCACGTCTCATCTCTCGTTTCCTCCGTCACGTCACGTCTCGTCTCGTAATGTCTCGTCTCGTTTCGTCCTGTACCGTCTCGTCTCCTCTAGTCCCGTCACGTCTCGTCACGTCAAGTCTCGTACCGTCTCGTCACGTCACGTCTCGTACCGTCTCGTCTCGTACCGGCTCGTCTCGTCATGTGACCTCGCATCACGTCACGTCTCGTACCGTTTCGTCATGTCACCTCACACCACGTATCTTACCGTCTCTTCTCGCCACGTCTCGTCTAGTCTGAAGTTGTAAGGTCACGTCACTTCACGTCTCGCCTCGTGCCCTCTCGTACCGTCTCGTCTCGTCACGCCGAGTCACATCACGTCACGTCTCGTTTCGTCTCCGCTCGTCACGTCACATCACGTCTCGTCTCGTCACGTGAGCTCACTTCCCGTCTGTTACCGTCTCGTCTCGTACAGTCTCGTCTCGTAAAGTCACGTCACCTCTCGTCATGTCACGTCTCGTCACTTCTCGTCTCCTCACGTCACGTCTCGTATCCTATACTGTCGTCTCGTGACGTCAAATCACATCACGTCTCGTACCGTTTCGCCATTTCACCTCACGTCACGTCACGTCTCGTACCGTCTCGTCACGTCACGTCACGAGTCGTCTCATCACGTCTCTTTTCGTCTCTCCTCGTCACGTCACGTCACCTTTCGTCACGTCACGTCTCGTATCCTCTCGTCTGGTCACGTCACGTCTCGTCTGGTACCGTCTCGTCTGGATCATGTCACTTCACGTACCGTCTCGTCTCGTCACGTCACGTACCGTGTCGTTTCGTACCGTCTCGTCTCTTCACGTCATGGCACTTCACGTCTCGTCTCGTACAGTCTCGTCACGTCACGTGACGTCTCGTCTCTTCTCATCACGTCTCGTCACTTAATATTACGTCACGTCTCGTACCGTCTCGTCTCATCACGTCACGTCTCGTACCTGCTCCTATCGTACCGTCTCGTCTCTCCTTGTCACGTCTCGTCACGTCACGTCACGTCTCGTATCGTAGTCTCGTCACGTCACGTGACGTCAAGTCTCGTACTGTTCTCTTCTCGTCTCGTCTGGTCACGTCACGTCTCGTCTGGATCATGTCACTTCACGTACCGTCTCGTCTCGTACCGTCTCGTCTCGTACCGTCTCGTCTCGTACCGTCTCGTCTTGTCACGCCACGTACCGTGTCGTTTCGTACCGTCTCGTCTCTTCAGGTCACGGCACTTCACGTCTCGTCTCGTACAGTCTCGTCACGTCACGTCTCGTATCGTACAGTATCGTCTCGTCACGTGACGTCACGTCAAGTCTCGTCTCGTACTGTTCTCTTCTCGTGCCGTCTGGTCTCGTCTCGTCACGTCACGTACCGTCTCGTCTCGTACTGCCTCGTCTCGTACCGTCTTGTCACGTCACGTGACGTCTCGTGTCGTACCGCCTTGTCTCGTCTCCTGTCGTCACGTCTCGTGTCGCCACGTCAAGTCACGTCTCGTAGCATCTCGTTTCGTCTCGTCGCATCACGTCACATCTCGTCTCGTTACGTCAAGTCACGGCACATCACGTCTCGTCTCGTGCCGTCTCATCTCATACCGTCTCGTCTCGTACCGTCTCGTCACGTCAGCTCTCGTACCACCTCGTCTCGTACTGTCTCGTTTCGTCACGTCACTTTAGGTCACGTGACGTCTCGTACGGTCTCGTCACGTCTCTTCTCGTCACATCTCGTCTCGTCACGTCACGTGATGTCACTTCACGTCTTGCACCGTCTCGTCTCGTCACATCTCGTCTAGTACCGTCTCGTCTCTTCACGTCACGTCTCGTACCGTCTCGTCTCGTCACGTGACGTACCATCTAATCTCGTCTGATCTCGTTACGTCACGTCACGTAAGGTCTCCTACCATCTCGTGTCGTCTCGTACCGTCTCGTGTCGTACCGTGTCGTCTCTTCACGTCAAGTCTCATCTCGTACCGTCTCGTCTCGTACCGTGTCGTCTCGTCTGCTCTCCTCACGTCGCCTCACGTCACGTGTCGTCTCGTACCCTCTCGCCTCGTCTCTTCACGTCACGTCACGTCTCGTACCGTCTCGTCACGTCACGTATCGTGTCGTATCGTCTGGTCTCGTCTGCTCTCGTCATTCACGTAAGGTCTCGTACCGCCTCGTCTCGTCACGTCTCTTCACTTTACGTATCCTCTCGTACCGTCTCGTCTCATCCACGTCACGTCTCTTCACTTTACGTATCCTGTCGTACTGTCTCGTCTCATTCACGTCACGTCTCGTCTCGTACCATCTCGTCTCGTCACGTCACGTCACCTCACGTCTCGTACCATTTCGTACCTCTCGTCTCGTCTCTTCAGGTCACGTCTCGTCTCGTACCGTCTCCTCTCGTACCGTCTCGTCACGTCACGTCTCGTGTCGTACCGTCTCGTCTGCTGTCGTCACGTCACGTCACGTAACGTCTCGTCTCTTCACGTCACGTCACGTGTCGTCTCGTACCGTCTTGTAGCCTCTCGTCTCGTCACGTGTCTTCTCGTCTGGTCATTTCACGGCTCGTCTCGTACCGTGTCGTCTCGTCACGCCACGTCTCGTCTAGTCTAGTCTAGTCTCGTCACATGTCGTCTCGTCACGTCACGTCTCGTTTCGTACCGTCTCGTCTCGTGACGTGTCGTCTTCTCTCGTCACGTCACGTCTCGCGTCGTCAAGTCTCGTCACGTCACCGTGTCCCTGAACGTCTCGTCTGGTCTCCGTCACCGTCTCGTCTGGTCTGCGTTACCTTGACCGTGTCCGTTATCGTCACCGTGTCCGTCACTGTACCCTAGACCGTGTCCTTGGCGTCACCTTGACCGCGTCCATCACCGTGACAGTGTCCGTCACCGTCTCATCTCGTAACGTCACGATTCGTCTCGTCACCTCAGGCCACGTCTCGTTTCGACTCGTCTCGGCTCGTAACGTCAGGTCATCTCTCGTCTAGTCTCGTCACGTCTCTTCTCGTCAGCTCGCGTCACGACTCGTCTCGTAACGTCTCGTAACGTCAGGTCACATCACGTCTCGTCTCGTCACGTCTCTTGTCGTCTCGTCCCGTTGCGTGCAGTCACGTCTTGGGTCGGTTCGGCTCGTCTCGTCACGTCTTGTCCCGTCCCTTCCCGTCTTGTCTCACCCCGTCACCTCAGGTCACGTCACGTTTCGTGTCGTTTCTTTTCGTCTCGTCACGTCACGTCTCGTGTCGGCTGGTCTCGTCCCTTCTCGGATCGTGAAGTCACGTCTCGTCTCGTCACATCTCGTCACGTCTCATTCGTTCCGTCTCGTCGCGTCCCATAGCGTCACGTCACAACACATATCGTCTCCTCACGTGACGTCACTTCTCGTCCCGTCTCGTCAGGTCTCCTATCGTCTCGATTCGACTCGTCACGTCACGTTACGTCGCGTCTCGTCTTAGCACGTCACGTCTCGTCTCATCACGTCTCGTCACTTTCCGTCTCGTGTCGTCTCGTCACGGCAGGACTCGTCACGTCATGTTACGTGTCGTCTCATCTTGTCTCCGTCACCGTCTCGTCTGGTCTCTCTTTACCGTGTCCGTCACCGTATTATGATCGTCACCATGACCATGTCCGTCACCGTGACCGTGTGCGCACCGTCGCCGTCCCGTCATCGTCACCGTGACCGTGTCCGTCACCGTGTCTGTCAGCGTCACAGAGAGCGTGTCCGTCGCTGTCACAGTGACCGTTTCCGTCACCGTACGGTGTCCTTTACCGTCTCCGTGACAGTGTCCGTCACCGCCACCTTCAGCGTCACTGTCTCGTCTCATCACTTCGTCACGTAACGTCTCGTCACCGTGTCCGTCAACGTCTCGTCTTCGTCTCGTCTCCGTGACCGTGTCCGTCGCCGTGTCTCTCATCGTCACCGTGTCCGTCACCGTCAGCGAGTCCGTGTCCGTCACCGTGACCGTGTCCGGCACCGTGACCGTGTCCGTCACCGTGACCGTGTCCGTCACCATGACCGTGTCGGTCACCATCACCGTGACCGTGTCCATTTCAGTCACCGTGTCGGTCACCCTCACCGTGTCCGTCACCGTCTGGTCTCATCACGTCAGGTCACGTCACGCCTCGTCACGTCACGTCTCTTGTAGTCTCGTCTCGTCACGTAACGTCACGTCCCGTCCTGTCACGTCTCGTTCCGTGACGTCACCTCACGTTTCGTGTCGTCTCGTCACGTCACGACACGTCTCGTCATGTGTGGTGTCGGGTGGTCTCGTCTCGGATCGTCACGTCACATCTTGTCTCGTCACGACACATCACGTCACGTCTCGTCCCGTGACGTAACGTCGTGTCACGTCTCGTCTCGTCACGTCATGTCTCCTCTCGCTTCGCCTCGCCACGTCTCGTCCCATTCCGTCACGTCACTCTCTTCCCCTCTCGTCACGTCGCGTCACTTCTCGTCACGGCACGTCACGTCCCGTCACTTGTTGTCACGTCTTGTCCCATCCCGTCCCGTCACTTCACCTCATTCTCGTCACGTCTCGTGACGTCAGTTCACGTTACCTCACCTCTGGTCTCGTCAGGACTGGTCTGGTCACGTCACGTCTCGTCACCGTGTCCGTCAGCGTCTCGTCTCCGTCACCGTCTCGTCTGGTCGTCGTCACCGTGACTGTGTCCTTCACCGTCACCGTCTCGTCACCTCACGCCACGTCTCGTTTCGACTCGTCTCGACTCGTCTCGTAAAATCGGGTGACATCACTTCTCTTGTCGTCTCGTCACGTCACGTCACATCTCGTCAGGTCGCTTCTTGCCTCGTCTGCCCACGTTTCGTTTCGTCTCTTCACGTCACGTCACGTCTCGTCGCGTCTCGTGTCCTTCGATAACGTCACGCCTCGTCTTGTCACGTCTCGTCACTTCAGGTCGGTCTCGTCACGTCACGTCTCTTCTCGTTACGTCACGTTACGTCACGTTACGTCACCTCTCGTCTCGTCACTTCTCTTCACGTCACGTCTCGTCACGTCACGTTTAGTCCCGTCCCGTCTCGTCTTGTCACGTCCCCACCATCCCGTCCTATTATGTCACGTCACGTCCCGTCACGTCTCGTCTCATCACGTCGCGTCTCGCCTCGTCACGTCTCGTTTCATCATGTCGCGTCTCGCCTCGTCACATCTTCTCTCGTCTCGTCACGTCTCGTGTCGGGTGGTCTCGTCTCCTCTCGGCTCGTGTGGTGTCGTCTCGTCACGTCACGGCATGTCCTGTCACGTCAGGTAGCGTCTCGTCGCCTCTCTTCTTATCTTCTCTCGTCTCGTCACGTTTCGTCTCGTCTCGTGTCGTCTCGTCACGTCACGTCCCGTCACGTCAGGTAGCGTCTCGTCGCCTCTCGTCTTATCTCCTCTCCTCTCGTCATGTTTCGTCTCGTGTCGTCTCGTCACGTCATGTCACGTCCCGTCACGTCACGTCCCGTCACGTAAGGTCGCGTCTCGTCTCCTCACGTTTTGTCACCTCACGTCACATCACTTTCCGTCTCGTGTCGTCTCGTAATGTCCCGTCACGTCACGTTTCGTGTCGTCTCGTCTCTTCAGGTCACGTCACCTCACGTTTCGTCTCGTCTTGTCTCGTCCCGTCACGTCACGTCGCGTCTCGTGTCCTCTCGTAACGTCACGCCTCTTGTCACGTCACGTCTCGTCACCTCAGGTACCGTCACATCACGTCTCGTCACCTCACGTCACGTTTCGTCTGGTTTCGTGTCGTCTCGTGTCGGCTTCTCTCGTCTCGGATCGTCACGTCATGTCTTGTCTCGTCACGTCTCTTCTTGGTTCGTCTCGACTCGTCTCGTCACATCTTGATTCATCTCGTCACGTCTCGTCACTTCTCGTCACGTCACGTCTTGTGTCGGCTGGTCTCGTCTCATCTCGTCTCGTTACGTCACGTCTCGTCCCGTCCCGTCCCCTCCCGTCACGACACGTCACGTCTCGTGTCGGCTGGTCTCGTCTTGGATCGTCTCGTCTCGTCTTGGTTCGTCTCGTCACGTCTCGTGTCTGCTGGTCTCGTCTCGGATCGTCTCATCTCGTCTCGTTACGTCACGTCACGTCTCGTGTCGGCTGGTCTCGTCTGGGATCGTCTCGTCTTGGTTCGTTACATCACGTCTCATGTCGGTTGGTCTCATCTCGTCTCGTTACGTTACGTCTCGTCTCGTCCCGTCCCGACCCTTCCCGTCACGACATGTCACGTCTTGTCTAATCAAGTCACGTCACTTCACTTCCCGTCCCGTCTCCAGACGTCACGTCCCGTCCTGCATGTCACGTTTCGTCCCGTCACGTCTCGTCTCATCACGTCATGTCACGTCTGGTCTCGCCTCGTCACATCCCGTCCCGTCCGTCATGTCTCGTCTCGTCTGGTGACGTCAGTTCACGTCACGTCACGTCTCGTCACGTCAAGTCACAACACGACTCGTCTCGTCACGTCACCTCACTTGACGTTTCGTCACGTCACCTCTAGTCACGTCACGTCACGCTATCACGTTACGTCACGCTGTCACGTTACGTCACGTGTCGTCACGTCACGTCGCGTCTCGTGACGTCAGGTCACGTCACGCTATCACGTCACGTCACGTCTCGTGTTGTCTCGTCACGTCACGTCTCGTCTCGTCAAGTCACGTCTCGTCAGGTCACGTCTCGTCTGGTCTCGTCTCTTCTCGTCAGGTCACGTCTCGTCTCGTCAGGTCACGTCTCGTTTCGTCTCGTCAGGTCACGTCTCGTCTGGTCTCGTCTCTTCTCGTCAGGTCACGTCTCGTCTCGTCAGGTGAAGTCTTGTCAGGTTAGGTCAGGTCTCGTCAGGTCACGTCTTATTGGCGGCGCCGTGGCCGAGCGGTTAGCGCACTCGCCTACCACCTAGGCGGCCCGGGTTCGATCCCAGGGACCCGCATGTGGTATTCGTGGTGGACGAAGCGGCGTCAGGGCGGGTTTTCTCCGGGTGCTCCGGTTTCCCCCGCCATCTCATTCCACCGGTGCTCCATCTTCATGTATCATCAGTGTCACCGCCTGCGGTGCCGTAGTAGTAAAAGCGGGCGTTAAACACTACAACACGTCTTGTCAGGTCAGGTCTTGTCTCGTCAGGTCACATCTTGTCAGGTCAGGTCACGTCTCGTCTCTTCTCGTCACGTCACGTCTCGTCTCTTCTCGTCAGGTCTCGTCTCGTCACGTCTCTTCTCGTCAGGTCACGTCTGGTCTTGTCTCTTCTCGTCAGGTCTCGTCTCGTCACGTCACGTCTTGTCAGGTCACGTCACGTCTCTTCTCGTCAGGTCACGTCTGGTCAGGTCACGTCAGGTCAGGTCACGTCAAGTCTCGTCTCTTCTCGTCAGGTCTCGTCTCGTCAGGTCACGTCTCTTCTCGTCAGGTCACGTCTCGTCTCGTCAGGTCACGTCTGGTCTTGTCTCTTCTCGTCAGGTCACGTCTCGTCTCGTCAGGTCACGTCAGGTCTCGTCTCTTCTCGTCAGGTCTCGTCTCTTCTGGTCAGGGCACGTCTCGTCAGGTCACGTCTCGTCAGGTATCGTCACCCCTGGGGGAGTTTGATTTCGGAGTCCTGTTCTCCTAGATGAGTGTTTGACCAATACTACCGAGCCTCATCTACCCGTTTTGGAATGTTCTTTGCTTTCCCTCACCTCTTGCCTACCTGTAGTCAAAAGTGACACTTAGTAGGCCTCTGTTTCGGGTACTGAACCCCTCCGCCACTTGAAGGCGACATTCCTTCGGAGGGGTAATAATACTGGGTTCTGGGATTGCTGTCTTTGCTGCCAAATCCACTATCTGCAAGCAATGACCAGGAATCCATGCACACAGCATATCAGAGCCAGACACATCTAAAGCATGGAGGGCAAAATAGTATGGTAGTGGTATAGCTCACAAAGGCTCTGAAGTGCACTAAGGGAGTCATTTAAAATGAGGCAGCCAGCTAATTTATGATAGCACACATTTAAGATGGCTTGGTATATACATACAACTCTGCAGTATAAATAGAAGTGCTACTATGGAAACCAAATGTTTGTTGTTCAGTTCTATAAACATATGCACATCCAACACTGGTGGTGCTCTTAGATTGGTCTAGTTCAGACTTTGGGCAGTGTAGCTTGACAGTAATTCTAAAGAACCAGTGCAGATACTAGATGTAGGTACTGTTGACTTTTGGTATTCTGTCATCCCAGGATCTACATGGGACATGGAGCATTACCAAAGGGGTTTGGAAACATATTAGGCACTTCAATAAAAAGCTTCTTAAGAAGTTCCCTGAAATGAAAACCCACTGGCCTAGGTCACGTCAGGTGCACTTCAGAGCACCTTCTGTCTTGTTCCATAGGGCTAAGGCAGCTCTTTTTATAACATTTGTTCAGTATGGTATTGAAAAAATAAATGAACATTGCATAGACATGGATTTAAGCCCACAGCCATTATTACCTAATAGTACCGACCTCACACCGATATTACACAGCAGGTTCTGCTGCTTCGGTGTAAAGGCTCATAACGATCTAAGTTGGCAAATCTTCTATTGCCATACAGATGACTTGATTATGGACTATGTCCGATCTTCTTAGCACAGACAGTTGTGCTGAGGAATAAACGATACACCCATAATCTAGTTTGGATCAGATCAGTGCACAATAAAGTCGCAGTAAAACGTCTGATCTGCTTCCCATGGTTTGCTGAATAATACCCGCAAGATATTCAGGGAATGGTTACATTGTACTTTCAATTGTGATATATACGATGACCAGCTAAACTTCCTGTCAAAGGTCAGCCCCAGGAAACATGTCTGCTCTGCAAATAGAAATAAATATGGACCGAAATAGAGCGAAGGTGGTAATCATCTTCTATGGCACCAAAAGTTAACACAAATTAACTTCTCAGATGAGAAACGAAAGCCTTTTCTTTAGCTCAGTTTTTGAAGATTGTCTAAGCATTGGTGCAGGAGCACCTTCTGAACAAAAAGGTTTGAAAAAACTGAGCCAATCCTTACTTGGAAAACCCAGTCCTTTGTAAACTCCTGAATGAACCTCCGTGAGTGCCCATGTATATTCCAGGTGTGCAGGGAATGTAGTATCCCTGCTCTCCAACATATATCATAAGGGTTCTCGAGGTTGAAAAATATCCAATGGTTTGACAGCTCTTCATGAATGCATTCATAATCTGCATAGATATTGATACAAGATGGTCCACATAGGATGTGAGTTTCCAACCACCACAACTACCCATTGAAAGTAATTGTGGAACACCATCACCTTGCAAACACAACTGGTGAGGGAAATAGGACAGTAGCCAGAGGAAAGATGTGGTCCTTTCCAGCTTTCAAAATGAGTATGATGGTGGCCTCTGTCATTTTCCTGGGACAGTACTGTCAACCCAGATTATAGACCTCATGCAGGAATGTCTTTCTTTTAGGAGAGAGCTGTTGTAGCATTTGTACGAGAATACCTACTGGTTCTGGTGCTGATAGATGCAAACATGAAAGAGCATGTTCTAACTGTGCCATGGTGAAAAGGCAATTGTAATCGTCTAGGTTTCTAGAACGACATGTAAAGCCTTGAAAGTCCACCCGAGTCTTAGTTGAAAGGAATTTCAGTGAGTTATTTGAGCTAGACACTTGAGCAAAAGCACTACCAAAGATGTTAACCACATCAAGTGAATTTATAACAGTTCCAGAAGTTATTTTAAGACCGGCAATTGGCATGTGGATCGATTTCCTGACCATGCACCTTAACTCATCCCATTCAACCAAGGAATGTGCCTGTTGGTTAAATGAAGCTACAAACTTGTTCCATGAAGTCTTTTTGCTATCCTTAATTACTTGTTTAGACTTGCAGGCATTTTCTTGTGTGGGATTAGATTGTCCAATGTAGGGTAATGTTGGATGCCTTCAAGCACAAATGACAATCTGGCATTCATGTGCTCACCTTATTAGTTTAGCAATAAGAATCACTTTTAAAACAAAATAGGAATAAGATAAATATTAAATATAGAATAAAAGAGCAACTTTAAACTGCAAAAGCATTGTAGAAGTGAGTAATGTAATTTAGGTTAGATACTCCTTGTATAAAAACAATATGTAACAAAATAATGTATGAAAAAGAAATAAAGAATGAATATAAGTACCTGAGATATAAAACAGGACTTGGGTAAATATATAGGAGGCCGAGGGTTCTTTTTTGCTCACCAAGGGACAGGAAATGGTTAGGGGTGGAAAGTCAACCAGGAATAAGTAACTCAGCAGCCGAAAGAATCTTCTCTGATGTTGGGCTAAGACATTCATAGAGTCATGCTTGTAAGTAAACAGTCAACTGGGTTCCAGTTGGCATGATCCAAATGCCATCTAAGCACACATAAGGAACATGTATCTTGTGTCAAGAGAGGAAAGAAGGCACGGAAAGCAGTCACTAGAATGTAAATCAGAGATAAGATACCACTGTAAAGAAAATGCTAACTGTAGTGAACAAACCACCAGATCAAGGTGTGACAACCATGGAAAGAGTAAGAAAGAAATGTACGCTCTCCAGTGCTCAGGAGAGCTAGTTAACAGGTTATGAAATCAGCGATTAGTTTGCCTCTCATACAAGCCCAAATTGAGCTATATAGTGGGTGATGTGCATTAAAGTCTCCCACCAACAGAGGTGTTGGTAACTGGGAAACTAGATCTTCCAAATCAATGAGCAAGAGGACATCAGACGAAAGCAGATAAGTATTCCAAAAGTAAGTCAGATTGACAGGTGACTGACTAGATGTCAGACTGTAATGTTACAGATTCCATGAATATATAATTTCTGATCTGCATCACAGTCCCCTGTGCGCAGGAATACTCTCCTCCAGTGTAAGATCACATACTGGGGTGCAGCATCTTATTTGAAACCAAACTTGTGGACGAAGCTTAGTCTCTTGCAAACATGCAACCAGAGGCTCATTCTTATTGAGCAAAAGCTCAAGATCTGGTTGATATGTTCTAATTTCACATATGTTCTATTGTAGGATAGTCATGGAAATGATGCATTGTGGGATAAGTATTCAAACATGTCTCCATTCATTGAAGACAGTAGTGATTGAATAAATTTTTTCTTTAGTGTTGGGTTAACACCTTTTGCTGGAGCTTTATCCTGCATCTTTTTCATTGGCATTCCTGCAGTGTGCGCAGAATCTTCATCTCATCCACAGAGGAGGACCATTTACCAATATAACATTTTGGTTCGATTACTTCAAATCAGTTGGAAACAGTGATTGGCAAAGATGAAAGTTGCTGATCAGTGTCCGTCCATGAAGATTCCTCAGAAGAGGATCTTTGAGATGTCTGAGGACTTTTCTTTCCCTTTGATGTACTGGGAGTACACTTATTCCCTTCAGGATGTGGGTCTTGAGCTTTTTCGGTGAAGCATCATGTATCACAGGCTTGCCAGTCTTATTTGTTGAGGATGACACTTCTGGTGGCGACCTTGCTAAGGTGTTTTTTACAACTACAGGCTTTGTATAGGTTGATGCAGACTTAGTGCCTCGTGCGATCTAGCTATGAGAATCTCATCTGATGATGTGGACCCATTTGGATCACTAGCATGAGTTGTGATTTTGCAATGTGATACCAGTTTAGCTGCAACTGAGCTATAGATACTGGACTTTGGGATAGAGGTTGGCAAGAGTTTCTGGGCTTCCCAGACCACCTCCCTAACCTGCATCTCCTGGATGGCTCTTTTCTTCACAAAATGGGGGCATTCTCAGGGACTTGATGAATATTCACAGCTGCAGTTAACACAACTGTAAGATGCCTCCACAGTTAATGCAGGTAGCTTGACCATTACATCACTAGCATTACCAAAGTACGGACACTTAAAACAGCTGAGTTCTTATATGGCCTAACTTCATTGGCTTCATACCCTGCCTTAATTCTTTGCAGATCTACCCGAGCAAAGGTAAAATAGGATATGGGTGAGCAGGTGTTTGCCTTGTTCTTTCTGCTGAACCCGATACATACATGTGACACCTTGATCTTCTCATTGGATATACTGTCCTATGCATGAGGAGTTCAATTCCTGTGCATCTCTACACCTACCAGATAGCTGGCTAACAAATTAGCCTTTAGTGCTGAATTAGCTTTGACCAAGAGAGTGCCATTTTGCGATCTAATATAAAAGTTTGGGCCAGCTATTTTGTCAAGACCTTCTGGATAACAAATGGATTCACTTAAGTAAATTTCTTAACCTTCCTGTGTTCTATTAATAACTAATGAGGACCAAATGACTTGGCTACTCTTTTTACACTTATTTTCATTTGTTTTGCTTTTTTAATGTGCCATGGTGACTTAATTCTTCACCACTGTAAATGCCTCCGATAGCATGTTCACATCCTGGTTGCCGCCCTGGCTTAGGTGAAAGTTCTGGTCTGAACTTTGCTCACCCTAGGGTCTCACCTCCTAGTATATGGAAAGAGGGGTCCAGTCATATTCAGTAATGCATCAGCTCATGCAGTGGCCCTTCCCCAGGGTTTAACCTTTATCAGTGGATATGAACAGTGTCTTACATGAGAACTAGGGGTTGGGAATTATGGGTTACCCAATCATCCTTTGCAACTCTCTATCTTCAGGCTTGTGGGATGGTATCCATCACACTGTGTTCAGAGAGGTATCAGGTGGGAAGTCAAACATGTTTGTGGACCAAAGTTCATTGGGCGTTTGGTATAGGCTCTCTCAACCCTTAGAGGAACCTAATCTGACCCTAGAAATGGCATTTCCCATACATGGCCGCTGCAGGAACTTACAGGTGGGCTTCTTTTAGCATAAAGGAACAGAAATGCAGACATAGGCTTAGGTGGATACTGCCTTCAGCATAAAGGAATAAAATATAAAAGATAGGCTTACATGGCAGCTACTTTCAATATAAAGGAATAGAAATGTAGAGATAAGCTTAACATGAAGGTTGCTATCACTATAAAGGAACAGAAATGAAGAGATAGGCTGTAGATGCAGGGTTGCCAGATCTACTGATTTTGCAGGAGATCTCCTGCTGTTTTGCAAATCGACTGATTTACTGTTAAAAACTGAACACACTTTAAAATCTCCTCCTTTTTACATATTTTCCATTTTTAAACATGTTTTCCTTGAAATCGTATAATTCGCCCTTCCGAAAAAGATTTTCAGGCAAGTCATTCCCTTGTGAATAAAGACGAAAGATTAATATAATCACCTGTTTACATAAACAGTATACCACATCTGGATTGCCTCATCATCACAGACCATGTTTTTGAAATCTGGGCTGTGCTGTGCTGATAAGAAATTGGAAGAAATATATATTCTTTTAAACGGTACATTTGAGATAACGAAGAAACAATAACATCTTATTCAACATACATCGGAGAGAGATATATTGCCCTTCCTAGTAGTTTAGTTAGGCTGTTGAAATTTGCTATTTATCAATTGGGTTTACGCTTTTCACTTCTGTTTATCTTGACATTAAATCTTGGGTGTTTATGTGCATATACAGCATCTTTATCCTAGGGAGACTTATCGCTGTTACGATTAGCTTGTCCCTTCCTCTTTCCTCTACCTGACATAACAGTTGCCCTGTGTTTGGTTCAATAGAATAATCATACTACAGTAACTTAAAAACAAAATCAGTTTTTCAGTTGTGCTGCAGTCGTATCTTAAGGACGAACCGAAAATTATTGTCAGTGTTGCTTGGCAGTGTTAAATTAGTGTGCGTGTGTTTTTATATTTTAACTACCTACGCTGTTATAGTGTTCACTGAACATGATTAAGAAGCAGAGGTAGTCAGAACTGCAAAGCTGAATGGGAGCAAGAAGATAAGTATAGTGGCTGGTTAACATCTAAAAAGGGATCTACTTTTGCATTTTGCAAAGTATGTGATTATACTATAAATATTGCATCAAGCGGTAAAACTGCTTTGGAGAGGCATGTAACAAACATATTCAGCCTGCTAAACGGCTAGTTGGACAAAAAACTCTATCGTTTGCACATCATTCTGCTGATTCAACAACCAAAGTAAATGCAGAAATTCATATTGTTGCTTTTCTAGCAGAGCATATCTCTTTTAATGTTATGGAACATCTGCCCTTCAGTTAAATATGCCCTGGTTCTGAAATTGCAAAAAGGATAACCTGTTCTCGAACAAAAGAAACGCCATTCTAAAAAACGTTTTGGGTCTTGAAAGTAGAGAAATGTTAAATGCAATGCTGAGAAAAAATAAGTTTTGTGTAATTGTGGATGAATCTACAGACGCCAGTTCTTGTAAACATTTGTGTTTGGATTCCTTTTTCGGTTTGATATCTATAAGTAATGCTAATGAAATTAACTTATATCAAAGTATGGTAAACTCTTTTACTTCTAGAAACATTCCTTACAAAGACAACCTCATTGGATTAGTCGCAGATGGAGCTAGTGTTATGATGGTTAAAAGACATTCTTTGTCTGCTCTTCTAAGGAATGATATACCAGACTTGTTTATAATGAAATGTGTTTGTTATTTATTCAATTTGTGCACTATGCTGCACTAAACTTCCGCAGGAGGGAACCAAATCTTGTTTGAGATGTCTTGAATTATTTTCACCCCAGTGCAAAGCGTACAGAACCTCTCAAAGATCTTCACTTTTGTCAACTCTAAGCCATAATTATTACAGCCAAGCTAAACACAGTGGTTATCTATCGAGTTAGTCATTTCTCATGTATTAGAGCAGTATGATACCCTTATTCTTTATTTCACCCATGCTTCTTCTGAAGAGAAACTGCAAGCAACTTAAGTGATTCTGAACAAGGTAAAATCACCCTACAACAAGCTATACCTGGAGTTCCTTCAGTTTGCTTTACCTATTTTTAACAGTCCACACAAGCAAATGCAAAGTGAAGAACCTCAAATTCACAATCTAAAAGCGGATATTGTTTCTGCATTGTGAACTATCCTTGACTGCTACATTAAATCTGAACATTTGAAATCCACTGAAATAGATAAAATTGAATATACTGATCCAAAAGCATTTCTTCCTGTTGAAAATATGTACTTTGGTGTCAAAGTTCAAATATCTCTGACAAAATCATCCCTGCCAAAGAAACGTGTGCAAGTTTTCAAATTATGCTGTGTTGATTTTTACATTCAATCAGTTCCTAGATACTAAGTCGATTTTTTTTTAAGTGATCCTCTTCTTGCAGTGTTGGAAGTATTAGTACCTGCTAAAATCTGAACAGTTTCAGTGTCAATTGCACCACTTGCTTCTTGTTTTCCTGTTTTGGTGAAAGCAGAAGAAATCCAAAAATAGATACAGAATGGAGACTTGTGCAATGCGGACATTGCATGTGGCAGTAACTCTACCCCCAAGAATTTTGGAGTGTAGAAAAGAAAAAGGAATATGCCAATTCAAAACAAGTTTTCCCTTTGAGAGGTAGAACTGGAACTTAAAAATTCAATGCCACAACTGGGATTTGAACCACAGACCTTCCGCTTATCAGGCGGCTGCTCTAACCATTGAACTATTGTGACAAACTGCCAGAATGGCATTAAATTCTCAAACCAGTTCGTATTTCTCCTGGTAAACCACAAAGGCAGTCTCACATCAGAGACAAATTACCCCAATGGTGACTTACTATTGTAAGTACTTTATATCCCAGGGTTAAATAACCTTCAGATGGTAATTATTATTTATTTATGCCTTGTTGGTCCAAATTTATCTGGTGCTTTCAGAATCTTCCACATTCTAGTGCTACAGTGGAACGAGTGTTTTCAACTGTAAATCTGATGAAAACAAAAGTATGGAATCGGTTGTCAACCAAAACAACGTGCAGATTCTTACATGCAGAGAGACTTGCATTGGGCGTCGAGCATGACTTTCGTTTTCCACAAATTCTCGGCCACCCTTAAATTGTCTGGCCCAAGTAAACTCTCGATTCTGTGATAGTGTAATGTTCCCAAACTGTGCCCTTAAATGAGTTAAAATCTCCGAATGTTGAACCCCTTCATTGGTTAAAAACTTGATAATAATGCATTGTGCAACAGACGAAGGAACCTCTTGCTCACTTATGGCGGTACTGACATCAGAACCTAGCGAAGCAGCTAACAAAGCTAGTTCCCCCTCCCTAACACACCAACCTTCAACCTCCGCACTCCACTGTCCCGCTCTGAACTACTTCCCCCGTGATATGCAACAATTACCGTTTATATTTGAATTGCCCTAGTACATTACTATCTGTCTGCACGCGAATGATCTACAGAAATGGTGAGTTCTATTACAATTGTAATTTATTTTATGAAACGTTTAATACCAAATGTAGGTTTTCATAGATTATCAGCAGTAGTATAAGTAGCACAGTAGGAGAAATAATAATAATAAATAATAATAATAATAATACTAATACTAATAATAATAATAATAATAATAATAATAATAATAATAATAATAATAATAATAATAATAATAATAATAATAATAATAATGATAACGATAATGCTGATGATGATGATGATGATGATGATGATGATAATAATAATAATAATAATAATAATAATAATAATAATAATAATAATAATAATAATAATAATAATAATAATAATAATAATAATAATAATAATAATAATTTTATTTATCAACAGGTTTACAATGTGAGATCACATCTTCCTGTATCCAAAGTGTTTAAGTACGTATCTTCTTCCTCCATTCTTCTCTTATTTTCCAATCCCGCTCTTCTAAATTCTTCTCCTTCATACTACTCCTTATATCATCTATCCAGGTTTTCCGCGGCCTTCCCCTCTTTCCTCTCCCTGGTGGAATTCATTCCAAAACTTGTCTCGGCAATCTTGTTTCCATTATTCTACGTGTATAACCATACCATTCCAATTGTTTGTATTTTACAAAATCTAATAATGTATCATTAACATTCATTTTTTGTCTAATAGTTGTATTTCTAATTTTCTCTAATTTAGAATGCCTAGTGGATCCTCTAAAACAATCCATTTCAGTAGAAAGCAATTTTAATTTCAGGTTTTTGTTTAGGTGCCATGTTTCCGCTCCATAAGTTATAGTGCTTCTTATTATAGATTTGTAATTTTGTATCCACTGCTAATGCCTTATCCCACAAAATTCCGTTCAACATAGCTATTGTTGATCTACCTTTCTGGATTCTATATTTTATGTCATTTTCCTGACTGCAGTTTGAGTTTATTTTAACCCCCAAATATTCACATTCTTCTCGTCCTTTGATACGTCCCATTCCATCTTCCAAAATCAAGTCTTTCCTTTCATCCCCACAAGATATATATAGTGTTTTCTCTAAATTTATTTTTAAACCCCATTTAGTGTATTCTTCCATAAGTTTTCTAGTCATATACTTTATGTCATCATAATCTTGAGCTATAACCAATTGATCATCAGCAAATAACAGTGGAGTTATTAATAAGTATTCCCATATTTTTACATTTCTTCTTCCAATTGGATAAAGCTTGCTGTATATATATCTTAAATAATGTTGGAGACAGGCAACACCCTTGGTGTAATCCTTTTGTTACTAGGAATTCCTCCAAAATGTTCTTTCCTATCTTGATTCTAGAAGTTGCATTTTCATATAATTTCCCAATGGCATTTAAGAGAAGCTTATTGTCTATTTTATTCTTCCCATAATTTTTGTAACGGAACGGAGTCATAAGCTTTTTCTAAATCAACTAATAAAAGATGCAATGACTGCCCTTTAACATATTTCTTTTCCAATAACTGCTTTACCACAAAAATGTGATCAGTCGTTGATCTCCCAGCTCGGAAGCCTGCCTGTTCTTCATCTTCTTGTCCCTTATAATAATCTTCTAACATATATTTCAAAATTTTTCCATATATCCCGTGAGGAGTTGCTAGTCTCCCATTGGGTGCCTGCCCAGGTGGCGGATAGGGGAATGCTCGTCAGATATGGAGGGTACCAGGGAAATAAAACACCCGGGGCAGACCAAAACTAGCAGCTGCTGCCTTGCAGTGAGGCGTTGGTTCGTCAAAGGCTAGAGGAAGAACACCTCAATAAAAAATTCCTGGTCCTCCAGGTTGGGGGTTGATGCATTTGGCCAGCTCCCTATTCATTGTAACAAAAATCAATGCTAAAAAGTTCAAAGTGATTAAGCCGATTGGATAAAAAAATACACGACATAAGCTAAGGAAACGGATAATTCGACTAGGTACATGGAATGTTCAAGGAATAGCTAATAATAATAATAATAATAATAATAATAATAATAATAATAATAATAATAATAATAATAATAATAATAATAATGATGATGATAATAGTGATAGTGGTGATGATTAATAATAACAATAATGATGATGAGTACTCAGGGGTCTCCATCTAGGGGATATGTGAATGGCAACCACAAGGTACCCAAGCTGAGCAGAACATTACTTCCACTTACTGGTGTTTTTGCTCCTCACTGTAACTTTCTATCTGACCTTACCTTGGTCATCTCTTGTTCTCTTCCGACCCCGATGCTATTAGGGTTCCTGAGGGCTAGGTAGTCTTTATTTTTCCAACCTCTCCATTTCTCTATAAAACCTTAACCCCTAACATGCTGACCTGTCATGGCACATAATACATCCTCTGATTGGTAACCAGAGGATATGGTCGGTGAATTTATTTTGATAACTCTCCCGGTCAGGTCGGTAAGACCCATAAACCAACGACAGGTGTGGTCCTCCAGACATTCTGGGGGTTGTGAGAGAGCGATGTGACCGCACGGCGGCGCCGTGGCCGAGCGGTTAGTACGCTCGCCTACCACCTAGGCGGCCCGGGTTCGATCCCAGGGACCCGCATGTGGTATTCGTGGTGGACAAAGCGGCATCAGGGCGGGTTTTCTCCGGGTACTCCGGTATCCCCCGCCATCTCATTCCACCGGTGCTCCATCTTCATTCCATGTATCATCAGTGTCACCGCCTGCGGTGCCGTAGTAGTAAAAGCGGGCGTTAAACACTACAACGATGTGACCACCAAAACATAAAAATTAGGTGCTCTCTAAAAAGCGGTTACATTTACTGCTAAGTCTCTTCAATATCAGTGAAAAATATTGGAGAGCAAGAGGATTAATGACTTCATTGTCAGAAATCCAGCATTAGCTAACAACATAATGATGATGATGCCATAAATAACTTTTCACAGCGTAAAATTGCTGGTTAAAACAATCTGCTTTCTTCAAATCAGTTCTGCTTTTACTTTGACATACCTGGCAACACTGTATAGACGAGGTGTGTCTGACCTGTGACCCAAGGGCTGCTTGTGGCTTGAAAGAGCAACACATACATTCATCAGTCATCCCTTACTCAAAACATGAAAGAATTATATCCATTTTAACAATACCCAGGTCATATTTTTATTTATAATTCTATCGCATATCACTTTGAAGTCTCCCTACATTGCTGACCACATGGTAACATTACTACTTTCAAAGGTGAAGGTGTGCCAGATATTTTATTTTTACATTTTGTAGATATTTCAAGTTTCCAGTTTGCAGTTGTTCACTCACATAGTAGTCAGCATTAGTGAGAGGTTTGAAGAATATATGTAATTAATCCTGTGATTTTTAAAAGTCGATCAAGAAGTATGCATTCCATCCAGAAATTTGATATTCCCTGGAAATACACTTTATTTGAAATGATCTACCTTCATCTGAAACTTTTCTTACTGCTATACTTAGAAGCCATAATTATCGTTTAAAATAACTTGTCTAAAACATGTACCCAAAGACTCCTACAAAAAATGTTTTGAAAAATGGGTTGAGCATTGGCAACTGTGTTGAAATAAAGGAGACTATGTGGAAAAATGACATTCATATTATAGATGATTTTGCGTGAATGAAGAATATTGAGAATTTTTTATGTGTTACTTTTGGACTGCAGCTCTTATATCACTAACTATACAGCATGTTTAACTATTCAACACCTCAAAGCCTGGCAATCCTCTGATTGGATTTTATGTTCACCAGCTCCTCCTGCCAGCTGCCATTGCATTTTGTATCAACCGTAATATGAAGGCTGGTTTTAGATGGGAAGGAGGAATATGCAGTGATCTGTGCTAAATTAGGCTGACAGAGAGGATAGAATGGATTGAGATTATGTGGTGGCTGGTTTCTGAAGAGAGAAAATTGGGATCTTCTGTAGAAAGAAAGTGAATTAGTCAGGCAGGTTCAGAGGGAAGTAATTCAGACATTTATTTTTTTTCTTTACACAAATTTCAATTTCAATCATATACATTTTCATATTCTATAGCATAAGCTTTTCTTATTTTGAATGAAATGAATGCTTGATTTGAACTTCCTCTTGACCTATTAGCCTGTAAATAATGTGTTTCTTGGTTACCATTTATAAGATCAATCAATTAATATATGACTGATTGTTCTTACAGGCACACGCCAGTTGTAGGCAAAGTTAGAAGGGTAGAATCAAAACTGAAAATTTCAATGAGATAGCTAGGATTTGAACCAGTTGTTTCTATGTCCAGCTACTGTAATCACTGAGCTACTAAGGCAATATGATGGCAAGATATTAAATGCCCCAAAAGAGTGACATTTCTCTGGCGGACCATAAGGGAATATCAAATCCATGATAGAGCCGAAGATCTGTGATTCAAATCCTGGCTATGTCATTCAATTTTTCAGTTTCTGATTGTACCTCTCAAATGTTTTGTTTCAAATGCAAGCTTAGTAATGTACATATGATTAGGCTGCTGTGATCAAAATATATAATTGTAACAAACCATCCATTTTGCAGAATACAATCCACTTATTTGTCACTGATTGCACCATGTCTTGTGCAAAACTTTATACACTTCCACTGCTTTTCTCTACCTTTACGCACAAATGTACAAATAAACTCATTTTAGCATGTACACAATTATTTGCATCACAGTTCATTCGTAGCTTCATCATACACCGTCTTTTAACACTGTTCTGAAACCTTACATCCTTTTCAACTTCTGAAGCTGGAGAGTAAGAACGCAGTGTTTCTCTGCAGCTCATGAAGCAAGTTTTAATGCAGATGATCAACATCTGAAAAATTAAAATAGAAATGTTTATTACTTAGTAAATGTAACTATTATCTGTACCAAACAAGAAAGGTATTGACAGCTGGCGGTGCACGAGAGGCGACGTTGCCACTTATTGCGCCACGTGGAGAGCGTGTTAGCATTATGTGTAAGAAGACGGTTGGATTGCGTTTGGAATGTAGAGCAAGTATAATTTATATTCATATTAAAAAACAATTGTAAAATAGTTCATTTACATGCAAAGGATGGAATATGGAAGTATTATAACACTGTAAAGATTAATGTCAACAAAAAAAAAGTACCTGTGAAATATTGTAATGGGAAATGCCGCTGATATCCGACTCACTTGCATTATTGCCGTTGTTGCTGGAATTACCCACGGAAATGACAAACTGTTCTATCCTTGCTTCTAAGACTCCATTTTCCTGTGTTACAGTTATTACGCCCTTGTTACCACTTGTTCAAAGTTTTCAGCTTTTTATTGATATAGCTTTATTACACACGACACAGTGAAATCTTTGTTTCACACAACGTAACCCTTTACTTCGGCCCAAAACAATTAAATCGGAGTACACTAGGAAAGGGCAACACCAAACAATTTTGTGACCATGTTCTTCAGCAGTACCATCAACTGCATAATTCTTTAATTGAGATAAGTACCTTACCAAGCACAATTTCATTCACTTCCCGAGCACGTAAAGTTTTTCATTTGGCTACGCTGTCTTTGTCAATATTTTTGGACATAATTATTCATTAAAGGAGTGAGACATTTGTAAATGCTCATAACATATGCACAGATATACAGATCCAGACACACGTAAATACAAGTCAATTAACCACAATAAATACGAGGGCCGTTCAGAAAGTAACCTCCGATCGGTCACAGTGTGGGTAGTAGTGACGCCATCTGTGCATTCACGCACTCAGCAGGTCAGTCAGCATCAAGCCGTGGTCGAGTGAACGTCGTACCTGCGCTAGTTTAGTGTTTGTGGCCGTTTGAAATGTGTGCTGCAATAGAAAACCCCGCCAAATGTGAAGTGCGTGCTGTTATAAGGTTTTTTACAGCCAAAGGATATTCTGCAGCAGCTATTCATCGTGAGCTTTGTGCCGTGTACGGACCAAGAGTTATGAGTGAAGGAGTAGTCCGTGAATGGGTACGTTTATTTAAAAGTGGACGAGAAAACGTTCATGATGAAGAGAGGAGTGGTAGACCATCATTGGTGACGGACGAACTCGTTCAGACAGTTGATGCAAAAGTTCGTGAAAACCGACGTTTCACAATGTCGGAGTTGTCTACTGATTTTCCACAGATTTCTAAGACTCTCTTGTACGAGATAGTGACAGCAAGATTGGGTTACCGTAAGTTCTGTGCACGATGGGTGCCCAAAATTCTTACCGACCACCACAAAACTCAAAGAATGACCTCTGCATTAGACTTTCTGTCACGTTATGAGGACGAAGGTTATTGTTAAACAGAATCGTGACCGGGGACGAAACCTGGATTAAGTACGTGAACCCTGAGACAAAAGAACAATCAAAGATGTGGGCACATTCAAATTCGCGGTTTGATGACGACGAAGAGCTCAAAGATGCGGTCACAGGCTGGCTCCAGGCACAAGCGGGTGATTTTTATGCAGAAGGAATTTCAAAGCTTGTGAACAGATACGATAAGTGCCTCAATCGTTATGGAGACTATGTAGAAAAATAGTGCAAAGATGTAGTTGTAAGATGTATATATTAAAATATTTTTATTTAACTTGGTGAATTTTTTGCAATCAACCGGAGCTAACTTTCTGAACGGCCCCCATAGAATGATGCAAACGAACTTGTCAGCACACATGCAATCTCTGATACAAACATTGCAAGCTGCAGCTGGAGGGAGACATTGTATATATTGCAGGGAAAACAAGATAAGACGCACAGTTTATATTACTTCTAGATTGCAGCTCAAGCACATGTTAATTACGTGTTAAATATTGACAACACTGGTTTAGCGTTTAGTGTTGCTATGGAAACATCTTAGCTCTAATTGTTTCCTCCTTTCGTTGCCATGACGATCGCCATGACGCATCCATCCCCTCCTGTTCATTTAGACCCTTCCACCACGTGGGTAGCAGCTGTCAATCCCCTTCTTATTTGGCGCCGAGTTTAATAAGAAATCAAATTTATCAAAGGGAACATTTACTCTCCTGCTATAGTCTATACAACCCTAAGATGTATAGTATATAAAGATGTATATCATTCAGAGTTTGAAACTATAATCATCCTTCTCTAGCTGTCTCAGTTAAACTCTCAATGTTGTTTCTTATAGCAATGTGATATTCTAAATTCATTGCAAACATCTATATAAATTTGCTTAAGGATGGATGAAGAAATTTAATGAAAGATAATTTTGATGAGCTCTGAGATCAGTCCTCCGATTAACTTTGTTTTGTAAATTCAAAACCACCATGTATGGAAAAACATTCAACAATTTTTAAATCACTATGGAAAGCCTCTTACTTGCAACAAAATTGTACCCGAAAATTGCATGAATTTTCTGTTTTCTTTCTCAGGTGTTTTCATATTTTTTATTTACCTCCTTGCACTGGAAATTTCAAGTCACAGATATACCCTTATTTGTGACAACTTGGTCACATCACATGATAAGTATGTAAGCATAAAAGAAGATGCCGAACATCTTTAGCACTTTAATGTTGGTAAAATCTACTTTGCTCCAACAATCAAATACTGACTCCTATATGAAAGTAAATAAAAAGTTAGCTAACTATTTATGTTTAAAAGCTACAATAGTTAAAACATGGTGCTTTTCCACCAGATTTGCTGTTCTAGATGTCGTTTAAATTATTTAGGTCACATCAGAGGTGAAATCCAACATTTGTCTACTAAAAATAATGGAAAACCCAGTAAAAAACCTTACCCAATTTATGCTGAGATTTGAACTCAGGATCACTTAAGTGTGAAGCAGAAATGTTATCTCCAACCCTGGCGACAGGTGTTTACTTTTGATGTACAAAAAGGTGATGCAGTGCAATAACAATATTTGAGAGGGGTCTAGCTGTGAAACACATGAATCTGTTTTTAATTTCTCATACAGACAGCTATATCAAGGAAAACAATCTTAACCCAAAGCCACATCAATATGCTATATTCCACAGATTAATACACACACCACTGACAGATGAATTTAAAAAGGAACATCAAGACAGTATCAGAAAAAAAAAAACAGATCTAGTTGAAAGACTTTGCTAAACAATAGATCCAATCAACAACCTACATACAGCATGTTCATTTTCAACCCAAAGTTGCACAACAAATTCCAGAAACTCTCCCAGGATCTTAACATTAACAGATTCAACCCGAGGAAGCTGCTAAACCACCCATTAGAAGGCACATTACCAATCAATTCGAAATCCGGTGTTTACCAAATAAAATGCAAGATTGCCCAAAAATATACATTGGCCAAACTAAAAGTAATCTAAAAACAAGACTTCAGGAGCCCATTAGAAACATAACATTCAAACAGATTGACAAATCAGCCATAGCCCATCACTTCTGGTCAACTCAGTACACCATAGAACAGTATATAAAGTTGGAAAGGGTAGAATGAGACTGAAAAATTGAATGCCACGACCAGGAATTAAACCATGGATTTACCAGTTACCATCTGGCTGATCTAGCCACTAAGCTATCATGGCCAATGTGCCCATATGACATTAAATTCTCCAACTTATTCTCATTATTCCTGGTAAACAACACAAGATCTCAATTTTCTCTGAGATATACCTTAATGGAGACTTACAGTGTTGTAAGTACTTAAGACCTGGGCTCCTAGTTTAACCAATCAATTAATGTAATTAATGTTTTTCCACACAATAACCATGTGTAGGTATATTAAGGTATGTTACCTCAGAGTAAATTGAGATCTCCTTGTGTGGTTTACTGGGAATAATGTGAGTTGAATTTAACGTCATATCAGCACGTTGGCCACGATAGCTTAGCGGTTAGAGCAACCAGACGGCAACTGGTAGATCCGTGGTTCAATCTTTCAGTCCCACTCTACCTTTGCCAATCATGTCCTACACACGGCATTGTGTGGAAAAACATTAATTACATTAATAATTGACCTTATAGTTGGTTAAACTAGAAGCCCGGGACTTAAGTACTTACAACACTGTAAGTTACCATTAAGGTATGTTATCTCAGAGTAAATTGAGATCTCTTTGTGTTGTTTACAGGGACTAATGCGAGTGAGTTGGAGAATTTAATGTCATATCGGCATGTTGGTCATGATAGCTTAATGGTTAGAGTAGCCAGACGGTAACCAGCATATCCGTGGTTCAAATCCCAGTCATGGCACTCAATTTTTCAGTCTCACTCTACCCTTTCCAATCATGTCTTACACACAGCTAATGTGTGGAACAACATTAATTACAGGATATAAAATTACTAAAACACGTAAAAACAACAGTGGAACTGATAATATGGGAGAAAATACATATAATGAAGAATGTTCACATAGCCATGAATTTTGATATACTACAAGCAGATGACATACTGAAGTTTATATCCAGCAACCCAGATAGCAGCACAGTCACTACCACAACACATGTTTCCTCTTCAACTGCCAGTCGAGAAACGTTGACAATGAAGATGCTGGTCTTTGAAACGTGTCCAGGTAAAAGTACGTTTAACTGAAACTATAAGCGTCTATAGGTCGACTCATATACTTCTTCTTTCCCTGATTATCCTCCCCTTATGTAGGACTTACAAGCCAGTGCCTACGGTCAGACGCCTGTCGGGGAACAGAGGGACCTCTGGACCAGACAGAATGAAGACCTGAAAGTGGGTGGTCAGCCAAGCACCAGGTATGATAGTGAGGAAGTGGATCATATAAAATGCAGGCAAAATGGATGATTGGAAGGGTGATAATGGAGCAATTGGTGGAATGAATGGTGGGGGAAACTGGAGAACCCGAAGAAAACCTGCCAAGATGCTGCTTCGTCCACCACAAATACAGCATGCGGGTCCCGCCTAGGTGGTAGGCAAGCGGTCTAACCACTCAGCCACAGTGCTGCCATTATACTTCTAGACTCAGGGAAGGATGAGGAATAATCTTGGCTGGAGAAAAATTTCTACCTCCCTGCCGGGAATCGAACCCGGGATCCCTTGCACAGTAGGCAGGTGCTCTACCAACTACACTACAGGGCCAGCCCTGACTCACATACTTATAAAATATTTGAAAAGTCTCACTGTCTCTATTACTTCGTATATATTAAGTGGAATTAGTAGCTTTATTTTATTACTTTAATGAATAGTACTGAATTTAGAAATAATGCCACTAATTTTTTGTACTATTAATACAAAGGCCTTAAAAGTGACAACCTGCAGACTTTATATTGGGAAGTCAGGGGGAAAATGATGCAGATCAATTAATCCCCAGTGCCATTGGTGAACAACATTTTTTGTACCATGTTATGCAATGTAAATCAGCAGTGCCTTACTTGTGATCATAGTGATGCTTTTGTCAATCCATTCCTGGTGGCGCAGGTTCTGAATGTAACACAAGCGTTTCTTCTGGTTCCTCTTTAATGTCAATTGTTAGCTCTGGCGGAGATTGCTGTAACATATTTGAAAGAACATTAACCTTGGCTATTAGGAATATTTGCTATTCACTATATTTTAAATAATGGAATACTGAACATAACAAAGAGAAGAATATGTAATTGCACACTGGAAAGACTTACTTTAGTGACAATTAAAAAAAAAAAAAAAAAAAAAAAAAAAAAAATATATATATATATATATATATATATATGAAATTTCATATTATAAACTGTCTGGCACTGTTTTATGAACTGCCTAAAATGAAACTATTAGCATGGAAAAAAGTATTCCATAGTACAAGTTGTTAGGAGTATGAGTGTACAAACTTTAATGGCGACTTCTTACGTTAAGCTGATACATAAGTTTCTCCACCAATTTCCTCTATAATGCATGCTTCCACAAATAAAAACTAAAATTGATTGAATGTTCCAATGCCTGCACTCCTTTGTTTACTTCTGCAATTAGCATAGAGAGATAGAGCTTCAAAAGATGAGTTATTTGTGTATTTTCCATTTGTTGCTGAGTAATTTAGCCACATAATACTAAATAATTGGATTCTAGCATGTCTATTGGAATAAATTTGCGAACATACACTTAACAATCACATATCTTTGGCATGTGTATAAAGTGGAAGGTCAGGAATGTTAATAGTAAATACTACTTGCAGAGGTCTCGTGATGACTGCTTGAAAAGAAAACCATTCCTTGTTACTTGCTGTGGCTAATAAAAAACACAAAGACATGGTGAAACCAATTTTTGAGCCTTAGCCTACTTTGGACTTTCATTTGTGAGAACACATGCATGGGATAGCGGAAGCCAATTAATAAGCAAAACATTCCCCTGTCCAGTCGTACTCTGTTGCCAGAATGTGGAGGTAATGTTGTTGTTAGCTAATGCTGGATTTCTGACAATGAAGTCATTAATCCTCTTGCTCTCCCATATTTTTCACTGATGGATGGGGTGTTAGAAATCGCTGGCCATATTTGAAGGTGGTCTCAGTCCATTTCCTCTTGCAGATCACATAGAGGACAGAGTGGTGAAGAATATATCCAAATTCTGTTTAAATGTTTTGCCAGACAATCATGTCCTGTAATCAACCTGAAGGTTGCAACTGCCATTTTTCGAGGATACTCAGGAATTACTGTTTGAATGTTTGGTAGTTCCCATCTTTTAGTTTTTGATTTTTCATAGTAATATTTTCCAATAATTTTTTTGAATTCAGAGTTGACTAATTTTTTAGCTGCATAAAATGGTAGATTAACTATAGATTTCTGTACACTACCGGTACCCTTTTTTTGCAAGAAAATCAGCTTTCTCATTACTTCAGCTTCAGTCCACAGTGAGCTGGTATCCATTGGAAGACTAGGTGTTTTTGAAGTGCGGTTAGATAGGTAAGTATTTTCCAGCATTCTATAATTGTTTGGTTTTTTGGTGATAACTTGGAAGTAATTGCTATAATTGCCGCCCTGGAATCTGAGAGAATAACTGCTTGATGAAAATGTGAAATTCTATACAAAAGACTTTGTAGGACCATTCGAATTGCTTCAATTTCTCCATCAAAGTTTGTAGTTCCATAACTTAAAGATTTGTAATAGGAAAAGAGGTGACACGTGACTCCAACCCCTGCTCCATCTCAGTTTGATATCAATGATCCATCAGTATAAATATGGAGCCATTTGTGTTCTGGAAATCAAGTATGGAATGTCTCTAATGCCAATAATTTTAGAACACTAGCTGGAGTATCACTTTTCTTAACTTCTTCTGTCAGGTGTAAATAATATGTGATGTCTAATGTTTGTGTCGAATTGACTTTAGATATGAAATTTTCCTTTGAATTAGGATGGTATACATTCTTCTTGATGTCTTGAATTTTGGAAAGAAAGCTCTCCTGAGTCTTTAGTGTACGTGTAAAATTTCTCTTGTTCCATGTATTGAATGGAAGTCTGATCAACTTTTCGTGTTGAATAAGAGCCGCTTTTTCTCTTTCATATTCAATGGGGTAATGGTTGGTTAGTATTTCCATAGCTGGTATTGGTATGGTTTTGATAGCACCTGTAATTAGTCTCAGACTTTGGTTTTGAAAGATTTGAATTTCTTTTGTGTTTGCTGTTACAAGAACTTCGCTGCAGTAAGTAAATAATGGCCCTATATGTACATTGTATGTTGTGTTAAGAGGTGCTCTGGAACATCCCCACTTCATTCCTGTTAGACGTTTTAACAGTGAAAGGCGCCTCTCTGCTCTTTGTATTACATTTTCTATTTGTTTGGTCCATGTAAGTTTGGTATCAAATGTTGTTGTTGTTATTGTTTTCTAGTGCCTTGCATCTGGCAATGAAGCCATTAGCATTCGTGCTTTCCAATACTTTTGAACTGTAGTTTCTTCTGATCTAAATGCTTCACAGGTCTTCAAGTGGTCTTCGTTCATTTCTGCTGGATCGTTACACAGGACACATATTGGTGAGGATGAGATACCTATTCTTGGTATCAAATGTAACTCCTAAATACTTTGCTTCCTTTGTTTCTGGTAATTGTTGACCCTCAAAATTTAGTTTTATTTTTAGTGGTTTTTTTCTTAGTGAAAAGATTTGGTAGTTTGATTTTGTTGTATTAACAGTCATTAAATTTTCTTTGGTCCATCTCTGTATGTTGGTTAAGGATTGTTGCATGGTTTTTTCTAGTTCTGTACTTTTGCTTTTTGGTTTTAAAGTTCACATTACTAAGTCATCAGCAAATAGTGCACACTTCACACTTGATTCTTGTATTTGTTGTGGCAAATTAATAATAAATATATTAAAAAGTGTAGTGCTGAGCACTGCGCCTTGTGGTAAGCCCTGGTGTACTTGTTTATATTACCCAATGGTGACTTACTATTGTAAGTACTTTATATCCCAGGATTAAATAACCTTCAGATGGTAATTATTATTTATGCCAACAAACTTACTATTTGTAATTTGTCTCTGATGTGAGACTGCCTTTGTGGTTTACCAAGAGAAATACGAACTGGTTTGAGAATTTAATGCCATTCTGGCAGTTTGTCACAATAGCTCAGTGGTAGAGCAGCTGCCCGGTAAGCGGAAGGTCTGTGGTTCAAATCCCAGTTGTGGCATTGAATTTTTAAGTTCCAGTTCTACCTCTCAAACTTTGCCCACACACGGCTTGTGTGTTTAAAAACACCAACAGTAAGTTTGTTGCCATAAATAAATAATAATTACCATCTGAAGGTTATTTAATCCTGGGATATAAAGTACTTACAATAGTAAGTCACCTTTGGGGTAATTTGCCTCTGATGTGAGACTGCCTTTGTGGTTTACCAGGAGAAATACGAACTGGTTTGAGAATTTAATTCCATTCTGGCAGTTTGTCACAATAGCTCAGTGGTAGAGCAGCCGCCCGATAAGCGAAAGGTCTGTGGTTCAAATCCCAGTTGTGGCAATGAATTTTTAAGTTCCAGTTCTACCTCTCAAACTTTGCCCACACATGGCTTGTGTGTTTAAAAACACCAACAGTAAGTTTGTTGGCATAAATAAATAATAATTACCATCTGAAGTATTTAAGTTGATCATTTGTTAGATTTGCTTCTTGTATGACAAATTGTTATAGTCAAATACAATTTTATTCAGTTCTATTCTTTTTGTTTGGGTGAGACCACCTGCGTTCCATTGTAGAATTCTGATGTTAGATCTTCTATTTATATAATGTTTTGGTTCTCGAGAAGTAGTCCCCGCCCGGAGATCCGAATGGGGGACTATTTTAACTCCAGAATATTTTACCCCTCGAGTCATATTTCATAAATATTGAAGAGACTTAGCAGTAATAGTAACCGCTTTTTAGAGAGCATCATATTTTTATATTTTGGTGCTTACATCGCTCTCTCACAACCCCCAGAATGTCTGGAGGACCACACCTGTCATTGGTTTACGGGTCTCACCGACCTGACCGGGAGAATTACCAAAATAAATTCACCGACCATATCCTCTGATTACCAATCAGAGGACGTATTACATGCCATGACAGGTCAGCAAGTTAGGGGTTGAGGTTTTATAGAGAAATGGAGAGGTTGGGAAAATAAAGACTCCCTAGCCCTCAGGAACCCTAATAGCATCGGGGTCGGAAGAGAACAAGAGATGACCCAGGTAAGGTCAGATAGAAAAACTACAGTGAGGAGCAAAACATCAGTAAGTGGAAGTAATGTTCTGCTCAGCTTGGGTACCTTGTGGTCGCCATTCACATATCGCCTAGATGGAGACCCCTGAGTTAGGATGATGTTAAATAACCAAATACAATTATTATTTATTTGTGGTTTACCAGAAAAAATGAACTGGTTGGAGAATTCAATGTCATTCTGGCAGGTTGTTACAGTAGTTTAATGGTTAGAGCACCTGCCTGGTAAGCAGGAGGTCTGTGGTTCAAATTCCAGTTGTGGCATTGAATTTTTTAGCTCCAGTTCTACCTCTCAACCAAACACAAAATTTCATATTAACTTAATGCAAAAATAACCCAAACATACTTCAAACACTTTCTATTTTAACAAATACCAGGAAACCAAAAAACTTCTAAAAGGGCTGTGTGGTGCATTACCTGTCAGCATCTTCGGTGCTTGTTACCATCTGCTGCTATCATAGAAAGGTGCAGATGAAGCCATTCAAAATTTTTAAAACTACTTTCAAAGGTTTCTTTACTAACCAAAATTATGAAAGGGGATGTTGAAACTGGTCACTGTCGTCCATTCATATATTTTTTGCACCTCTTTAGAAAACTATCCATCACTCGCCATAGTTCACATTAAGAAATGCTGGCAATTTCCTGAAGGATATTTTGTTTGAATTCTTCCAGAGTGTGTGTGTTTGTCTTGTAGACTTTATGTTTTAAGTTATCTTGTACATATGCGAATATAATTTTATTTTAGAGAATTAACGGATAGGGGTCATGATTTTGCTGTTTTTCAACAAGATTCTGCAACAGCTCATAAGGCCAATCTTTTGATGAGAATAATTGAAAGTGTGTTTCAGGACGGAATTATGAGTCAAGGTTTGTGGCCCCCTTGGTCCCCTGACTTAACCTTCTGCTACTTCTATCTCTGGGGTAACTTAATTAAAAAAAAGTACTACAATTTTTTATTAATTTACATCCACTCTCTCGCCTCTTATGGTCTGATGGATTTCTTCACTAGCACCCTGTATAATTCTACACGCTGGCCTTTGCTATTTTTTATATTTATAAATGACTTGCCGTATAATCTTAACAAAGTGCCTATAGCTCTGCTCTTTGCAAATTGCATGTGTGCTTATATCTGAAAAGTACATTTCAATAAAGCAATTGATAATCTCAATATTTAGTCTGAAGCAAATACGCTATGATTAAATTATTATAAAAGAAGTTTTACCTGGTTTAAAACAAAGCATAAGCAAGTAAATGAATTAACGATCAGATACAACAATTTTCTATGAGTATCTGATACAAAATGTCTAGGGCTCCTAAGCTGGAGAAAACAAACAAAAATAATGCTACCAAAACTTAGCTAGGCTTGCATTGCATTAAGAAATTTAGAGAATCCACTTAATGAAAATGCTTTAAGGATAGTATTATGTGTGAATGGCTAAAAGACTCAATTTTTTGTTTTGTTTCATATAAAAATCTACAGGATTTTACAAATCCAATTATGTATTACAATATGGATATTCTTAATTTTTAAGTCGTTTAAATGTAGATTTAAATTTGGCATCTACTGGGTCACACCCTTTTTAAATACCAGTATCACCATTGATATTAAATTTGCTATAACTTGATAACTACACAAAAATTTGCTCAAGAATTGTCTAAAGAGGCTAGGATCAAGAAATGGAGCTTGAAGCAGAAGAGCGAGGATCAAGAACCATTGGATCATGGAGATTATGGTGCATGAATGTTTTAAGTTTTGGTGAGTTAGCCAAAACACACATTAATTTAGACTTTGCATTTTTCCACAAGTTTATATTTTACAGCTTTGGGTATTCTTTTCTCAGAAACTACTTAAATAAGAGGGCTGAAATATTTTCGACGTTACAAACCCTCTAGTTTAACAATGTGAGTTGAAAGATAATTTTTATCTGCAATATACCAAATTTTTAAAAATTATGCATTTTAAGTGCAATATTTTTTTACACACAAATGTTTTGAGCTTACATTTCACTGGATAAAAAAAAATAATCCACTCATGTTCATTCATTAAGTATTTAAGCCTCCTAAAAATTGGAATATCTATAAACAAAATTGTGGCAGGTATGTGTATCTAACTAATAACATGAGTTTTTAAAATGTCATTTATAGACCTCACCTAAAAAGACTATTGACAAAAATTATGAAGTGATATTACAAATGTATTATCAGCATGTCAAAAAAGATTTATTGGATAGATGGTGAAATTTTCATTACCTTATGACAGAGCTAACCCCCCTGAATTGTGATTCTGAAATGTATGAAGTTTAATACCATACTGAACTTGGCACACATACTCTTAAGTACAGGATATTTTTCTTACTTGTGTTACCTGTAGAGCTGGAGTAATTCAGCACACAGCAAGCAAGTGTTTATATTACAAAAAAGGGCCATACATATTATTTGTGACTTTGCGCCCTATCATTCCTATAGGCCATTACTTAAAAACCCAAAAAGATTCTTACTCTTGCTGGTGAATATATTCTCTATTGAACTATCTTACAGATAATTATGATAAATTTACAACAAACCTTGCTGTGCATGCCCACAGTACAGGGCATGCAATTCGCATAACCACCAAATAGCTTAAAACGGTTCCAAAAAGGATGTTAATATCCTGCAATAAAATTGCATATCTAATAACCTTCTATGTTACCTAACTCTTATCAGTCAATCCTAGTAAACATACAATCCTTAAGAAAAATTCAGTCATTCTTATATACTCACTCCCCATATGTATTGGAGGAATTTTTTTAATAACTTTACAGGTAAATGTTAACTATTGAAGGCAGGTTACAATGTGATGGTAATTTACACTATTGTAATGGAGTTGAGAAGTCTACTCTTTAAATGGTGGTGGCTTACAAATTTTCATTTTATTTTTCTTATATAATGCAAGAGAGGAGGAAGAAAGTACTATTGGAGGTGGGTATTGTTGTTAGATGAGGCATGTTCCAAATTGTATGATGTACATTTCTGAGCTGTGGCACAGTGGCACCTAACAAATGAACAGATAATAGCTTTATTTCAAGCACTACATCTGTAACTACATAACTGTAATTATGTAATGTATTTAATGTAATGTATTTAATAATGTAATTAATACTGATTTTGTGTTGTTGGCTAATGCTGGATTTCTGACAATGAAGTCATTAATCCTCTTGCTCTCCAATATTTTTCACTGATGGATGGGACACTAGAAGTGGCCGGGCATATTTGAAGGTGGTCTCGATCCATTTCAGAGACAATTACTCCAATGGTGACTTACTATTGTAAGTACTTTATGTCCCAGGATTAAATAACCTTCAGATGGTAATTATTATTTATTTATGCCAACAAACTTACTGTTGGTGTTTTTAAACACACAAGCCGTGTGTGGGCAATGTTTTGAGAGGTAGAACTGGAACTTAAAAATTCAATGCCACAGCTGGGATTTGAATCACAGACCCTCCGCTTACTAGGCAGGTGCTCTAACCATTGAGCTATTGTGACAACCTGCCAGATTGTCTGATGTGAGACTGCTTTGTGGTTTAGCAGGAGAAATACGAACTGGTTTGAGAATTCAATGCCATTCTGGCAGGTTGTCACTGTAGCTTAATGGTTAGAGCACCCACCTGGTAAGCAGAAGGTCTGTGGTTCAAATCCCAGCTGTGACATTGAATTTTTAAGTTCCAGTTCTACCTCTCAAAACATCACCAGCAGCTGATATACACAAGATCACGAGCATCGCTTGTTTTTCTCTGTTCACAATCAGTATTGAGTTGATGCGACATCATGTGGCTGCATTATTACCAGTATGCTTTATTATTTAGTCCTATCACAAATTGTATTATGGCTCAACATTTGTTTTCTACTGCACAGCATGTATTTATTTATGATTCGTATGTATCAGTCACCTCACCAGGTGTATGGTGTGCCATTTGGAGAAAGAGTTATAGGCCCAATTTTTTTCGAGTCAACAGTTGATAACTATGTTAAGTAGATTTTCCGGGCTTGTGGGCCGTGGTTGAGTTGGATTGCCTTCCTCCGATGTTTCGCTGAAAACTGCGTCCAGCATCTTCAGGGTGATCCAATTAGTGAACTACCGAGTCCAAAGACTCGGAGGAAGTCAAGGAAGGCAATCCAACTCGACCACGGCCCACAAGCCCGGAAAATCTACTTAACATAGTTGATAACGCCGGCTGTGAAAGCCTCAGCACTTATATTACACGCCTCTACGGGGAAGAAGTTTCTAAAAACGTCGGAGGAAGGCAATCCAACTCGACCACGGCCCACAAGCCCGGAAAATCTACTTAACATAGTTGACAACGCCGGCCGTGAAAGCCTCAGCACTTATATTACACGCCTCTATGGGGAGGAAGTTTCAAAAAAACGTTGGAGGAAGGCAATCCAACTCGACCACGGCCCACAAGCCCGGAAAATCTACTTAACACAGTTGACAACGCCGGCCGTGAAAGCCTCAGCACTTATATTACACGCCTCTACGGGGAGGAAGTTTCAAAAAAACGTTGGAGGAAGGCAATCCAACTCGACCACAGCCCACAAGCCCGGAAAATCTACTTAACACAGTTGACAACGCCGGCCGTGAAAGCCTCAGCACTTATATTACACGCCTCTACGGGGAGGAAGTTTCAAAAAAACGTTGGAGGAAGGCAATCCAACTCGACCACGGCCCACAAGCCTGGAAAATCTACTTAACATAGTTGACAACGCCGGCTGTGAAAGCCTCAGCACTTATATCAACAGTTGATGTCCATAAATATGTGAATACAATTTTTTGTCCTTTTTTTTTTTACATAATTAATGGACAGGGAGCTTGATTTTTCCTTCTTTCAACAAGACTCTGCAACAGCTTATACAGCCAATCTTTCGATGAGAACAATTGAAAGTGTGTTTCAGGACAGAATTATTAGTAGAAATTTGTAATTCCTTGTCTCCTGACCTAACCCCCTGCAATTTCTATCTCTGGGGTAACTTAAAGAATAAAGTGTACAAGACCAACCCACACACTCTGGAAGAATTAAAACAAAATATCTGTCAGGAAATTGCCAGCTTTTCTTAACATGAACTACAGCAAGTGAGGATAATTTCCTAAATAGGTGCAATTTAAGGTTAATTGTTGCAAGGCCAGTAGATTTTGCTGACATGATAGAACTGCTAACAGCCTTCGAAATGCAAAATGGTCCACCGATCTTAAACAGAAGCACGACTACAAACAACCAGAGCGAGAGGGAAGATAGAAATACTAGAAGCAACCATGACAGGGGAAGAGGGACACACCATTTCCCACAACCACACAATCATGGCGAAAGGATGGAGAACACAAGACAGCGGTACCACGGCACGATACCAAGGGGTGAATCGAGATATTGAACACATAGGTATAATCGTGGGAGACCAGGAGGCCGTACTCATCAAGTGAATCACATACGATTCTGTCGAGAATACCTGAACAGCCAAAGACCGCCATACAACAGGGGTTCACACCAAAGGGGCAGAAACCAATGGAACACTGACAACATAAGACAGCGGGAAGTGAATGAAGATGTGCCAAATAGAACGGATTGTGCACAGAACACAGTAACAACAATCACCACCAACACCCAGGAAAATTACCATGACTAAGTTTGCCCCAATCGAGTTGATGACCAACACAAAACCTAAGCGATTGACAAATGACATCGACACCATGATGGCTGCCCAAAGGGAATTAACAGAAAAGGAAAAATGTCAATTGGCATTCAGGAGATTGTAGCAAAAAGCAGAAAAAGGGAGAAATAAAATGAAAAGGTACATCAGGAAATGGTCCCCACATATTCGAGAAAAGGTGCTTCTAAGAAGGCACAAAGCATCCAAGGCATCTGAAAAAAGATCTGGGAAAATGGAACTACTGTACACTGGACCATTGGTCATAACGAAACAGCTGGGCGACCATACATATGAGCTACAGAATTTAAATGGCAAGTTGGTAGGAAGATACCATAAAAACAAATTAAAACCATATAAAGAAAGGACCAAATTGTCTTTGCCAACAAATATGTGAGGCAGGAACAATAGAGATGAGGAAAAACAATAAGATTTAATGGGTTTCTTATAGAAAATTATATACAGGTTGGAAGATACAACGGGAAAGGAAATCAACATAGTCATGGGCTATAATGACCACCAAGAGCATTGCCAACAAAGACAGGTGGGAACACTGATTGTCATTAAAGAAATGAATTATAGCAACGAAGAAAATGTGTTTTTGACATAACGATGTCAGGGACAAAAATAAGAAGGAATCAATTGTGGTGACAAAGAGAAAATATTTTTGACACAAGGGTGTCGAGGGTGAATTAAGAAGAAGACTAATATAGTTGCAGAATAATTATAAATATAGAAGTTTTCTCTTATAGAGTTAAGAGACAAAGAGATGACAATTAGTGAAGAGAGAAAAACCATAGCCAGAAAAGCAATGCCCATAGATTAAGATGGATATGGCCAATGTTAAGCTTAAAGAAAGGTCGACGAAACAAACAATAGTGAATAAGAACCCCATGTCATGATAGTATCATTAGTAACATCAGAGTTAAAGAACTGAATCAATGACCTGCCTACACATAATAAGCTTGTAAGACGAAGAAGGCAAAGAACTGAATAAAATTGCCATAAGTATTATCATAATCATTAGCTCAAGATTTGTACCCTGTTTCTCTCTCCTCATAGCAAAGAACATAAGTCAAAGGGCACATAATAAATCATGATACACTTAAATAATATTTGTGTCAATGTTGTTGTTTTCTAGTGCCTTGGATCTGGCAATGAAGGCATTAGCATTCGTGCTTTCCAATACTTTTGTGTCAATGTCAAATGTAAAAACTTAGGAATATTCTTGGTATTGTGTTGTGTAATAACTAAATATATTAAAATTATAAAGGCCTGCTGTGTCATGCCAAAACAAAAGACAAGAACATACAGCAAAGAAGACTGTAAAGAAAAAAGGGTATTGTACAAAGTAAAAAGATTGTATCAAAGGAATAGGGAGAAGTGTTGTAGTGTGTTTCAAGATTGTGAATATATGTGACAACTTGAAAAACAAAACCAGGGGCATGTGAGACAATATATGTTTAGACCCCGAAAGGAAAGCATTTATGTAAATATTTGTTGCAAATATTTATTTTTCATGTTGGTAAGGATTAGTTTAGTAATGAAAATGTATATATATGTATGTATATATTTAATGTTGAGAGTGTAGGGAGGATAGATAAAGATTGCTTCCCTAAAATTACACAAACTATTTAGCGTAGGAGAATTTCAAAGTGTACTTCGCGGCAAAAATGAGCGCATACACACATGAATACAAAAACATTATGTAAAGAGGCGCCAAGTTTTTAGTTAGTAGCATCTCAGAGTTTGGAAAGTGAAGACACATTTTTGTAACGCACGTAGATGTGGGTCTAAAATATTTAATAAAGTGAAAAGACTGTCAAGAAAGTATATACAGGTGCAACAAAAGATAATTCAATTGTAACGAGTGTAATATTCAACGAAAAAAGTGTAAATAAAAGTGTATGTCACTATAAGTTACATCCTGTGTTCATTCATTTCACCATGTACTACGACCTGAGATAAAGAAAAGAATCTCATAGTTCAACGCAAGTAAATAATTATTAAAAGCCCAAAATCAAAGCATATGTTTCAAAAGGGTTTAATTTTAATTTTGCAATACTTGTGGGTATACAATATTTTTTGTTTTTCCATTGTTTGTGTAGATATAAAGGCTATCTGGTTTGCCGACACGGGAACACGCAACATACAATTGTCCATCTGAGAAGCAATCTGCACCTAAATTTAAACCACACAATTCTAAAGATTGACCTTGAGCTTTGTTGATTGTGATTGTAAACACCAATTGAATTGGGAATTGTAATCTTTCAAATTTAAATGGTGTATCGTTCGGGATCATGGGAATTCAAGGAATGAGGACATCTTCGCCTTTGAAAGGCCCAGTTAATATTGTCACCGCGCCTGCCGCATCTGATTGCCGCACTGGGGAGGGGGGACCCAGCCAGTCGCCTACCTGGTCTAACGACCAGCCTTGAGGAGGGAGCAGTGTCGCCCATCGCATTATTCTCGGCACTACCTCAAAGGAGCTGAAGGGAAGAGACAGAGAATGGCTGCATTGTTGGGGTGCTTGCCGAAAGAGAGAAAGGGATAGAGACTTCTGGAATTGTCTGCTTTGTATTTGACCGCAATAATAACTGAACTTCCCTGAAGTTTCGAGAACAGTGCCTGGGAGATATAAATAGCGGTAAAGTGTGAGAAGGGACAGTTCTTGTGTTACGAATTCGGAGCCGTGCTGTTGGTGAATCGGTAAAGACTTTCCTGCTGTTGCAACGAGTGTACAAAGTGACTGTTTACGGAAATAAAAGTGTTTCTTTATCTCGACTACATCTGTCTTCTTTACTTTACACCCACCAAAGTCACAATATCGTTGCTTCCACTACGTTGTTCATCAATTTCTTAACTGTGAGCCTCGTGCCATTACAGAGTTTTGGCTGATTAACATTACGCAACATGATAATTGGCACACTTATTTTCAATTTTAATGTGTGTTCCTGGCAGATCAAGAGAGTTCGAAAACTCCAATGCTTCCACAAAGGTGTCTATCAATTTATATATAATTTTCTCACTATGAATGTCCAATATTTTCATGACTATGTCATTTCCTAACTCAACGCTTTATTGCTACCAGATATGGAAGGAATATATCGAAAGATAAACAAGTACACCGTGGCTTACCACAAGGTGCAGTGCTCAGCGCAACACCTTTTAATATATTTATTAATGATCTGCCACAACAAATACAAGAATCAGGTGTGAATTGTGGACTATTTGCCGATGATTTAGTAATGTGGACTTCAAAGCCAAAAAACAAAAGTACAGAACTAGAAAAAACCATGCAACAATCCTTAACCAACCTACAAAAGTGGACCAAAGAAAATTTAATGACAGTTAATACAACAAAATCAAACTACCAAATCTTTTCACTACGAAAAAAACCACTGAAAATAAAACTAAATGTTGAGGGTTAACAATTACCAGAAACAACGTATGTGGGAGTTATATTTGATACCAAACTTACATGGACCAAATAGTAAATATAATACAAACAGCAGAAAGGCGCCTTTCACTGTTAACATGTCTAACACAAATGAAGTCCCACAGCAACTCTTAACATGACATACAATGTATTGCAGCGAAGTTCTTGTAATAGCAAATACAAAACAAAATCAAGTCTTTCCAAACCAAAGTCTGAGACTAATTACAGGTGCTATCAAAACCACACCAATAGCAGCTATGGAAATACTAACCAACCAATACCTCATTGAATATTAAATAGAAAAAGCAGCTCTTATTCAACACAAAAAGTTGATCAGACTCCCATTCAATACATGGAACAAGAGAAATTTTACACGTACACTAAAGACTCAGGAGAGCTTTCTTTCCAAAATTCAAGACATCAAGAAGAATGTACACCTTCCTAATTCAAAGAAAAACTTTATATACAAAGTTAATCTGACACAAACATTAGACATCACATATTATTTACACCTGATAGAAGAAGTTAAGGAAAGTGATACTCCTAACTAGTGTTCTAAAATTATTGGCATTAGAGACAATCCATACTAGATTTTTGGAACATGAATGGCTCCATATTTATACTGATGGATCACTGATATCAAACCAAGATGGAGAAGGAGCTGGAGTCATGTGTCACCTCTTTTCCTTTTACAAATCTTTAAGTTATGGAACTACACACTTTGATGGAGAAATTGAAGCAATTCGAATGGCCCTACAAAATCTTTTGTATAGAATTTCACATTTTCAGCAAGCAGTTATTCTCTCGGATTCCAGGGCAGCAATTACTTGCAAGTTGTAACCAAAAAACCAAACAATTATAGAATGTTGGAAAATCCTTACCCATCTAACAGCACTTCAAAAACACCTAGTCTTCCAATGAATACCAGCTCACTGTGGCCTAAGTGGTAATGACAAAGCTGATTTTCTTGCAAAAAAGGGTACCAGCAGTGTACAGAAATCTATAGTTAATCTACTATTTTATGCAGCTTTAAAATTAGTCGACTCTAAATTAAAAAAAAAGTTATTGCAAAATATTATTATGAAAAATCAAAGAATAAAGGATGGGAACTACCAAACATTCGAACAGTAATTCCTGAGTATCCTCAAAAAATGGCAGTTGCAACATTCAGGTTGATTACGGGACATGATTGTCTGGCAAAACATTTAAACAGAATTGAGATATGTTCTTCACCACTCTGTCCCCTATGTGATCTGCAAGAGGAAATGGACCAAGACCACCTTATAATATACTCGGCCCCTTCTAGTGCCCTATCCATCAGTGAAAAATATTGGAGAGCAAGAGGATTAATGACTTCATTGTCAGAAATCCAGCATTAGCTAACAACATAAGATTATTAAGCTGATAGACATCTTTATTCTTCGCGTCATGGACAGCTCATTCAATGATCCTGCCGTGATTCCTATAATTAATTTGAATATTAGGAAATGATATTCGTCTCATCTCATCTATTGGCAGCTGTCCGTTTCCAATGTCTAGTAACTGTCGTGAGAATACCTAGACTGATTTATCGTTTTGAAGCTGGACATGCATATTCGTAGTCAACAGTTACGTACGTACATGTCGCCACAATGTTGAATATTTTATGCAAGCATTTATTTCATCCACTGGTGTCGAAGAAATTACAGGGAATGTTAGTCTAAAATCTCCTACGAGCAATATCAATGCATTCCCGAATGTTGAATGTTTCCACGCAAATCTTGTAATGATCGATCCATAGCTTCAAGCAATCTTTTATGTACTATCGTGCATGCATCCCAAACAATGACTTAACATACTTTTCCCATATCAGATGCTTTGGAAATATTGCACGTGGGAGTCACAATGGTTTGCATGTTCAATGGTAACTTCAGAGCTGAAAGAGCAGTCCTTCCACCTGGTAACAATGTAACAGCTATTCCAGATGAAGTGAGAGCTAAGGCTATGTCATTCTTTGATCGAACCATTGCCAGAATCAATCTGATAAGAATGTTTTCCTGGTTCCTCCTGGTGCCTCCTTGTAAATGCCTTCTGTAAATTCCATGGCCATATTGCCATTTTCTACCTGTACTCCATGAAAAATATCCTTGGCCATATGCTATCAATATCTTTCCCATAACTCTGTGGAAGATGAAGGGAAGCAAGAGGTCAATATAATTGCGAATAATGCGCAAATTTGGTTTGGATGTGCAGTGTTGCACACGTCATTAATACATATATCCCATTGTTGGTCACCTTCTAATAAGTTCAGAGCTTGACACACACTGTGAAAGGTGGCATGTGTGATGCCGTCAACAATTTTCAATTCCTGGAAAGATTTAGGACCAGGCACATTAACCAACAGCATGTGAAGATACAAACATTCATCCATTCTTCTATTCTATCTATTCTATCATTCTTCTATTGGCAAGTAGCCAGTAATGACTTGCAGGTACGTTACTGATGCAAGAAATAGATAAAAACAATCTTTGAAGTGGGTTTTATATAAGAATTGTCAAAAATTGTATATTCAAATTGTCAAAACTTGAGCTAAATTGATGCAAAACTTTTTGAGTTTTTGAAGTGTACACAAACCAACATAACATTCATATATATAAATGTATCAAGTCCTACTACACTTTATTAGATCCTTCTTTTAACAGATTTTTACCCTATAGTTAGGGACACAATTTTATGGTGGATAAAAATTGTGAATGTCAACATTAAATGAAGGCTCAAAGTGGGATAAAAACGGTGAAATAAAATACATGTTACTGTAATAATTCACATGTGGTATTTTTAGTATTTTTGGTACTTAGTATGTTCATTGAAATAACAAGCATGATTTCTAAGTTCTCTGCTGTATTGTTGATTCTTTTATCTGACAAAATATCATTGTATGCTGAAAGAGCTCTCACAATCATTAGAAATTTAAATATACATAGACTGGAGACATTTGAAACCAGCTATTGGATAATCTTGTATTAATCCTCGTACATCTTGTTTCTCATCACTTTCCTGAGAGGAAGATTTTTGACTCTTTGCAGCTGCATAGAGAATTTAGCAAAACCATGAACATGTACATTATCAAAAAGTGGAATCCTTTTTTATTTTGTCTTCCAAAGAAGAATCTACTGTCGCAGTTTTTAACTGAAGTAAAACAGTGCTCTAATAGAATTAAAAACTTCATGGCCACAACTGGAATTTGAACCCGCATTGAATTTTTAAGTTCCAGTTCTACCTCTCAAACTTTGCCCACACATGGCTTGTGTGTTTAAAAACACCAACAGTAAGTTTGTTGGCATAAATAAATAATAATTACCAAACTTGTATGTTTATTAATGTAGGTTAGGATTAAGCAGTTTTTGCTTCTAGTGGAGAACTTCGCTTTTTGGACATAATACAATTTGAGGCAATGCTTCTATTGTCCAGATAACTACAAAAATACATTAGTTTCCATGTTATTATTTTATCCATATGCCTGCTGTGGTAAGATCCTTTATCCTTTTCCCTACACCTTTTTTCCTATCATGTCACTTTGCTAGTAAATATCATAACAAATTATTAATTTCATTGTAAATGGGAAGAAAACCCTCATTTCGTGAGCTACATTAAAATTCGCGTTTGACTGTGAGAGTAGGGTGGTAATTATGTGGACAATCCCAATAAAATTAATCTTGAAACGTTTTTATTGCGTATTTACACATTTCATGTTATCACGATCCACCAAAAAGTTTCATCCCTACTTATAGTATTTATTTGTTTACTTTTTCTGCTGAGATTTGCTATTTATGCATTACTCACAGTTGCCACGTTGATGTCATATTCTTCTGTTGAGGGACGCCTGTTTCCAAGAAGTACGTCCATAATAGATTGTGGAATGTGTGCACGCTGAAATTAAAACAAAAGTCTTAGTATGTTGTATAAGGTACTTAACCCAACCATCATTTGAATTAAGTGTTGGGCCATTACGCATACAATGTTATTTTCTTCTAAATATTCAGAAAATAATGTTGAATATGTAGAAAAACAAAATTTAAATTTGTGTAGCAAATAGATTTATATAAATCAAAATGACCCTGTACTAAGAGAGAAAACGAGTAAATGATTCCAAACTTCAGTGGAATTCTGGTCATATTTTGCTAGTGTTTGTAAAAAGCTGCACCTCAAGATATTCAGGAGTTTCAAAATTTGGCATTATTGCATAACTATGTAAATTATACTGCTCGCAAAAGTTAAAGGCATGTGAACGTTGGCCAATGCTAAAGTGAAGCGCTGTTGACAAGCGTAGTGCATGTACCGGCAGAGGTTCTGCACATAAGAGCACATGAGATGCATGTACCACATTCGGCAGTGCTGGTAGGAGGGGCAAGCTTAGGATTTGCTGGAGTCTGCAGTACGGCCCACCTCCATATGCCTTTAACTTTTGCGAAGATTATAAATGAACAGAGGACCCAAGAAATAATAAACAAAAATGTTATGCTGTGTTACTTAGTGAATTATCAGCAAATATATTTTCTTGTTCTTGTGGTTACTTATGAAAATAGGAGCATCCTGTGAATTTATGAACTGGAGAGTGCTGCAGTAGATTTTTATGTACTCCCTAAAAGTCAGTGGAGAAAACAGTGTGAATGTAATACATAGCGTTTATATTTAAAAATTCACAAATTGTACAAATTATTTGTAGAAGAAGGAATAAAAAAAAAGGTTTTGTGGAAAATTGCGTTTTTTCAGGAAAGACATCCACATAAACTTGAAAAGCAAAACCTTATCTAAATACAAAATTTGATGCAAATCGTTTGAGTCATTTCCAAGAAACGTGCAACAGCATATGTTTGTTCTGTCTGTGTGTATGTGACTGAACTATTCCTAAACAGCTGGACTGAGTTTTATGAATTTTTGTGTGTGTGATAAATGTGATTTGAGAATGGTTTAGATTCACCCAATAGAACTTTCTTTTTAATTTATATGTTGGAAGGTTAAGAAGATTAAGAACCTTATTAAAAAGAATCATTGCAAATGGATGACAAGAAGTAGCTTGCAAAAACTTCTGTAAGGGGCATACAGAGCGTAAATTGCTCTCCTCTCCACTTCAGTTTTTAAAGATGAATCCTCTCCGTTTAAGAGCTAAAATTATATTTACCTCGATATGTTCAAATAAAACATCCAAGTTCACATTAATGATTAACTGTTTTCTTGCATAAATTTATCTTAAAAATTTCATGATGGATATATCTATGATTAACTGGTGAAATTAATGAAGTAAATTAATTCAGGATTAATATAAACACATCCATATGGAGACTGTAACTTTTCCTTTTGTCTTTTATATATGTTTTTAATTGGGATTTCTCAAGTGCAAGCATGTGGTTTTGGTGATGTATTATCCATTTACTGTAAATATAAAGTAGATGTAAGCAGAAGCATGTGGCAGAACTGAATCTCATTGGCTGGTATGTTTTAATACTCCCGTATTCCTCCACAATATAGTTCCACAGTTTGTTAAGCTTCTTGCTTTACCTGCTTCCAAAAAAATCATAAAAGTTGTTATAATATAGATTATAACATATTGTGCAATAATACACTTTATACCTTATTTCTAATCGCAGAAAATTGAGTGCTCTTATTTTGGGCACCACGTGGTCAACTAGTCATCACCGTAGTGTCTGTTGCTTCAGTGCTATCTTAGTGTGTAAAGTGTGCAAAATGGAAGTCAGATTGGGTACAAGTGCTTTTGTTAAAGATGTGCAAGGAAAGCCTTTATGAAGGGTGAAAAAGTGATTATATTGAATGCATTCAACAAGATTTTAGAGAAGTTCCTACTGTAGCTATGAATGACCTGGTAAAGCTAACATCAGAATTTACTGGAGTGTCGATGTCAACAGTTTATAGTGTGTGGAAAGAGCAACCTTCTTTAGGGACAGTAACAACACTAGGGAAGAAACAGAAGCGTGAGCAGCCAGTGTTAGGGCAGCATGATGAATTCATGAAGGCAGCTTTGCAGCGTAAAGTGCATGGCTTTTTTTTTCAAAAACGAACCCCGTACCATAAACAAAGTGTTGCATGCAGAGAATAGTGACAGTGATTTGCCTAACTTTAGAGGTCTACCTTGTGCTCTCTTCTTAAGGAGATAGGCTTTGAATTTATTAGCCGCAATAAAAAGAGTGTAATAGTGGATAGGGAGGATATAGCAGAGTGGCATAGACAGTATTTGCGGGACATAAGGCAATTCAGGAGGGAGGGGCGTCCTCTATATTACTTAGATGAAACATGGGCTAATGAGGGCCATGTGCCCTCCAAGGTATGGAGTGACAGCACCTGTAAAAGCAAAAAAGATGCATTTTTGTGCGGTTTGAGAATGGGATTGAAAAATCCGAGTGAGAAAGATCAATGTTTAATTGTCCTGCACATCGGCAGAGAGAATAGCTTTGTTGATGGTGGTGAACTTGTGTTCGAATCTAGGAAGTCAGAAGATTATCATGATGAAATGACCGGGGATGTCTTCAGGAACTGGTTTGTTAATGTGCTTCCTAACTCATGTCTGGAAGCATGATAATAATGGGCAATGTCCCTTACCATTCGCTAAGAATGGAGCGCATTCCAAACAATGCATGGAAAGAAGCTGACGTATTATCTTGGTTGCGGTCTAAAAATATTACCTGTGACGAGTCAATTGCAAAAATTGATCTACTAGGACTGGTTAAGGGTGTACAAATCTTTATGAACAATATATAATTGACGCTCTTGCAGAAAGTGCCAGACATAAGTACTTATACTACCTCCCTATCACTGTAAGTTTAACGCAATAGAACTTATTTGGAGTCAAGTTAAAAGCTATGCAGCATGAAGCAACACAATGTTCAAGCTAGCTGAGGTGCGAGAATTAGTGTATTCAGCATTTGAAGAAATTACTGAAGAAAGGTGGCGTGAATGTGTTCAACATGTGGCTAACAAAGAGCAGCAAATGTGGAATCGAAAAGTGACACAGGCAACAGTGAATCAGAGACCTCTGACTTGGAAGGAATCGAGCCACTTTTGGATTCAGATTAACACCTGTAAGTAGCTTGTTGTTTTTTAGTGTACATAGCTGATGTAAGGTTTTATGTTTTTCATAGCTTTTGTAACTTAATTACAGAAATACTATTTTTTCTTACAATGTGGTACACGTGATTACTGCATAAACAGTAGCTCTCAAATATTCAACAGTGCAATGGTTGATGTAACAACAAAGACAGCAGTTAAATTCAGCTTATCTAAATGAGCTGAAGTTTCCTGGTGACGCCATTGTTTACATGGGCACATATAGATATTATATTAATCAATAGTGTACTAGAGGTGGAGCTCAGTGGAGAACCTCACCTTATTCTAAGAGCAAACAGATCATAGGTATGTGTATGGCTTAACAATTGTAGCATTTGTTGTTTATTAGAGCTAACTGTTTCCCAAATGGATCTAAAGAACATTTCTCTAAAATACTTGATTTATGTTTTTTTCTTCAAACTTGATAAATTTTAATAATCTGCTTTTAAAAATGTCTTACCCATCCCTCAAAAATATTCTAAGGATGCCCTTGGTAGCTTCCAATATAAAGACTATTAATTAATTTCCTTTAATTTATTCAACAATTGTTTTTGAAAAGGGAAAGAATGTTTCTTTGTAATTTCAGAAATAAGTTGTTTGGAAAAGGGACATTCAGAAACAGGAAGAAAGAGTAGTATTAAGTTTTTAATTTACTGAACATTCCATTGCTTCAATACCTAGAGCAATTACATATAAGATAAATTGATTATAGCTGTTATTGAAATGACTGAAATAATATTAATAGTATAGATTGTGAAATACATTAACCATAAATTTGATCCTACAAAATCTACCTAAATATAGCTTTTAATGAAAATACAACTTATTTAAAAAAATGCAGAATTAAAAGCTGACCTGATTCTCAGTGAAAGCCATGACATGGACAACCAGTGGTTGCTGGAGATCTGGAGAATTCATGAGCACATCACTGAGCTGTGCTGGAGGGAGCTGCAACAGAACCTGGAAACTCTGTGGCTTTGTTCGTTGACAGCATTTTATAAAGCCTTCCCAAACCTTTTTCTGTTTCCAAACCTATAAAAATATGTATTCAAGACCATATGCTCATATTCACAGCCATTAAAATACAAATAGTTTTGGAGAAGCTGTACACAAGAATTACTCTATACATCTGCACAAAGTAATTTAGAAATTGAATCAGCTTGATGTTTCCAATTACAAGCAAGCTTCTCTAAATTTCTAAGTGTAGGCTTTTAAAGCAGTTGTGTTGACTAAAACATTCAATTCATTAAAATTCAACTGAATACTAGCAAAACATAGGTTACAATTATTGCAAACATTATGATACAGCACAACTAAAATGATTAACTCTAGAAACAATTCATACACGCTACCCAGAACAAGAATAGTTACATGTTAGCACATATGGATCTCTAATGGAGAAAACTGGAAATGCTGGTGCTGGAGTATACTGCAAACTCCTCAATTTATATTTATCATTGAGGTTGCAACCATTAATACCAACCTAAAACAACTTTCTAACTATAATTAATGAATTCAACAAGGCAACCATATTCTGCAATTTCAAATCTGCGTTACAAGCAATAACAAATAATTCCCCAAGTGATAGTATACTAAATGAAATAATCCATTCGTTAAAGCTGCTACAAATTTAGGAAAACAATTAGTCCAATAGTGGATTCCAGCACATGAGATAAGCTGGAAATGAACAGGCTGATATATTAGCAAAAAAGATGCAAAAATTAAACAGTCAAGAATTAATAATTTATCTTTCTACTCTGCCAAATTACAAATCAACAATAGAAAAAACTGCAAGTAGAGATAAAAATGGAGTATCTTTCTTGGAGACAAGAAATACATTCCTGATTACCTATGAAGAAAATCAGTGGAAATATTCCAATTAACAATCAGTCATGACTATTTAGCCCACACCTTCATAGAATAAATATATACAATTCATCACAGTGCATCCTTTGCAAGCAACCAGACACTATTATGGATAAAGAACATTTACTACTGTGTCAGCAATTCCAAAAATAGAAGCAGATATTCAAATTCTAACTTCCTATTACTGGGATGCCAGATGGAGAATGGATGAAGTCTAAGATCCAGAGCATTAGCAAACAACATTATTCAATGAAAAGCTGAAGCTATTAACAGTGAAGCAATATAAGTAAACAAGTATATTATAAATATTTAGAGATTATGCTTCTGTTATCTTAGATTTATGTTGTGAATATACAGGTAAACAACTTAAATTTAGGATACATGAAGCCTAGTCTCTAAATATTTATAATATATTTCTTGTGCAATGTTACTCAAATTATACACTTTGAGTCAACAGAATACTATGCACTTCACATAGCTTACTTTTCTTTTCAACACGTTTCACCTTCACTTGAAGGCTTCTTAAGTATTTGTTGATTGGCTGGAACCCTGCTGGTTATGTGGGTGTTGTGTCTCTGAAGAGGAGACATCTGTATTTCCAGAAATACAACACCCACACAACCAGCAGGGTTCCAGCCAGTAAACAAACTCTTGATGACGCCTTCAAGTAAAAGTGAAACATATTGAAAAGAAAAGTAAGCTATGTGATATACAATGTGTTCTTTTGACTCAAATTTTATTGCTACATTACTTCACAGTGTTAATTCAATTTATTGTTCAAATAACATTACTGCCATCAATCACATTTGGAAAGTATACATGAAAGATTATTTATTAAAAATGGTAAACTTGTATTAATCATGTCTTATAAAACGTGAGTGAGTGAGTGAGTGACTGAGTGAGTGAGTGAGTGAGGAGCGAGTGAGTGAGGAGCGAGTGAGTGAGGAGTGAGTGAGTGAGTGAGTTTTGTTTAAGGGCTCGTCGACAACTAGGTCGTTAGGGCCCGAAGTTCAAAAATAAAGCAAGCGAACAATAAAACCTTACCCTAAAAAGTTAAAAGTAAAAGTTAAAAATAACTAAAAAAATATTAAAAGGTGTAAAAACGACAGCTAAAACAGTTAAAAGTTAAAATACCTGTAAAAACATAACTTTCTAAAACCATAAGCTGATAAAACCTTTAAAAGTTAAAAAACGAAATAACACCACAAGTAAAAACATCCAAAAAGTCTGTATCTGCCAAGATAAAAGAAACCTTACACTTGCTTACCAAAATCGATACTGGTAACAAACTGCAGTACTGTATTTACAGCTACTGGGTTGTTGCCTAACAAGGGGCACTGTGTAAGACCCAGGCCAAGGGACTGGTGCTCATGAGTGTACTGCAGATAATCAATAAGGACATGTGCGACGGAGAGTGGAACATTGCACGTCACAGACAGGCTCCGGATCACCGCGCAAAAGGTGTGCGTCTGTGGCTCAAGTGTGGCCTATCCTCAGGCGGGTTAAAATCACCTCCTCACGGCTGGAATCCCTGCAAGAAGTTTGCCAGGTTTGTGCCATGTCCTTGATTGTCCATAACTAAGTGCCAGCTAACGCTTCCCAAGACTGCTACCAGACAGCATGTAGATGGCGATGGAAGTTCTTCTGCACGTCTTTATAAGGGAGCATACGGGTGGAATACTCCAGCAGGTGACATGCAGACATAGCAGCTGCATCTGCCACCTTGTTGCTCAGAACACCCACATGGCCTGGGCACCAGGTAAAAACGAACTGGTATCTGCGAGATAACAACTGAGATAAGAGTGTCTGTACTTTAAGAATTAATACCGAGTTGCCAACAAATTGTTGCAGTGCCTGAAGAGCGCTCAGCGAGTCGCAACATACAATAAAATGTCCAGGAACTGAATGGGAGATAAAAAGTAAGAAATAAAAAAAAAAACGACTGGCATCTGGGAGGTGGTACGTGTGAGTGTCACCATTGCATATAAAAGCAGAACCTGTTGCACTACCCAACTGGGAACCATCAGTAAATATCAGAGTGTAAGTCTGGTATCGGCCCAGAAGTTTGGAGAAAAGTTGGCGAAACACCGAATGAGGGGTAGCTATTTTCGCACAGCCCAACAGCTCCAGGTCAAAGAGTGGACACTGCAGTTGCCAGGGAGGGCATTGGCCACGTGAATGCAGCTGGCAGTCAGAGATTGTGTGCAGTCAGCAGTTCTCTAAACCTGATGCCACTTGGACGGGAGATAGTTGTATTCCACGTATAACGGTGCACTAGGTCTGGACACAATACAGGTGGATACGAAAGATGACCTGGATGAGCGGCCAACCTTGCCACGTAGGAACAAAGTAACAACGAGCGTTGAACAGACAGTGGAGGTTTGCCAGAATCAGCATACAGACAATCGACCCTACTGGTGCGGAAAGCCCCAGAAGCGAGACTGATACCAGTGTCATGTATTGTCTAAATGGCGGAGCTGAGATGCAGACGCCACGCCATAAATAAAACTGCCATAGTCTAATTTGGACCGGACCAGTGAGCGATACAAACTCATCATTACCGTGTGATCGGCACCCCCAGATGCCCAAGATAAAACTCTGAGTACCCGAAGAGAACGATCGGAAGCCCAAAGTTGACGAATATGGTACTCCCAGGTGAGCTTCCTGTCGAGGTGAAGGCCCAAGAACTTGAGGTGCAGTACAAACGGCAGACATGTGCCATGCAAATAAAGATCAGGAGGAGGGTGTACGCCACGAAGTTGATGGAAGTGGACACACTGTGTTTTCTTAGGGGAGAATTAAAAACCAGTGCAAATTACCCACTTCGCAATGAATGTTACAGTCAGCTGCAGTTGACGCTCGATGTGCCCCAAACTATGAGAGCGATAGTATATCGTAAAGTTGTCAACATACAGCGACATCGGGATTTCACTACGAACAACACTAGTGATGCCATTAATGGTAATAACGCCAAAAAGCATAACACTGATAATTGACCCCTGGGGTACAACATTTTCCCACAACTTCTTTTGGGAGAGCGTGTTTCCTATGCGGACTCGAAAACAGCAAAGTAGTAAAAAGTTAGAAATGAACATCAATAAATGACCATGTAAGCTGTTGGTGTGCAGACTGCTGAGGATTCCATAGTGCCAGGTGGTGTCGTAGACCTTCTCCAAATCAAAGAAGACACCCACGACATGCTACTTCAGTAGAAAGGCATTTTGGATGTAGGCTTCCAAGCGTGCCAGATGGTCGACACTGTAGCGATGGCGACAACAACTGCACTGAACAGTGCTCAGCAGGTCATTTGTCTCTAGCCACCACACTAAAAGAGTGTTAATCATTTGTTCCAAGGTCTTGCAAACTACGCTCGTTAAGCAAATAGGGCGGTGACTAGAGTGAAGGGTCTGATCTTTCCCAGGTCGAGGGATAGGGATGACAATACCCTCTCGCCAAGAAGATGGGAAAACCTGCTCACACCATATACGGTTGTACATGCCCAACAGGAAGGAGAGAGCCGTAGATGGAAGTTGAAGCAGCATTTGTCTGTGGATGTCACTGGAGCCTGGAGAAGAGTCCTTTGCGATAGATAAGGAATGAGCCATTTCCGCTTGAGTAAAAGATGCATTGTACAATTCACTACAACCATGTTAAAATTAAGAACTATTGGCTCTGCAGATTCATTGAGAGATTTAAAAGCACGATCATAACTTTCCGTTTGGCTAGTAGTAGCGAAAGAACTAGCACGGGCGTCTGCAATATCTTTTTGGAGGTATAAGTTGAGCCCTGTACGGCAAGTCTGGGAATTATCATCCGGTGATACTCGCCTTACACACGCTGAACAGCAGTCCACACCTTTTGTGCCAAGGCCTTATGAGAAAGGGAAGAGACGTATGTTTCCCATGATGTGCATTTTGCATTACAAAGTACAAAACGTGCCCTGGCAGGAGAACACTTGAAGGCAATAAAATACTCCTCCATAGGATGTGAACTGAAAACACGCAGAGCTTGGTTGCATGCTTTGATAGCCAAACAACATTCTTTGGTCCACCACAGCACAGGAGCGTGTCATGGCGTAGATGAACCGTGAGGAATGCTGGAATCTGTTGCAACAATGATAGTGCAAGTAAAATACTCCACCATTTCATCTATGGTGGCAAAGACTTTGTTGGTCAGGTGAATGAGGGAACGAAATTTCCCCTATTCAGCCTTGGAAATAATCCAGTGAGGGTATCCTGTTGGCACAGGATGGTGGCCGGTTAGTTGAATGTTAATGGGATAAAGATCACTGCCAAATAGGTCGGAAAGTATGGACTAATCAAGAAGTGGTACTGACAGGCTACAAAAGGAAATGTCTAGAGCGGAGTGTGTCCCATAGGCAGATGATAGGAATGTAGGGACACCAGTGTTTAACAGAATTAAGTCAGACAGATTGCAAACATCTGCTACAAGGCACCCACGAACATCGTCAGTGTCGGAGCCCCATGCAGTGTGTTTGGCATTCAGATCACCAAGAAATAGGAGTGGAGTAGGAATCTGTGCCAAAAGAGCCCGAAGATGGTGCTGGTGATGACACTGAGCGGCGGCAAATAGACAAACACAAGTCCTGCAGCTGTACACACACCGCTACAGCCTGTAGCAGCGATAGTATGTGCTACCAGAATAGCAACATTACCACTTGCTCGCCAATCAGCTGCAGAGTCATGTCTAAATGTCGAAAATCTGCGAAGATGGAGAGCTTGATTAGATTTCAAGTGGGTTTCTTGTAGACACGATTGATGGAGAGCATTGAACAACTAGATGTTGTATGTCTGGAACACGTCCCCGGAACCCATTAACATTCCACTGGATTACTTCCATGGTAAAGAAGAGATTAGTCGTTAGTTTTCATCCTTTTCTTCTTCATCTTTACCTTGACTGACTTTGGACCTGGAGTTTGAAATTTGCCATCCTCAGGTGACTCCTTTGGTGTTCGGGAGTCTGAAGAGCTCCTGCAGCTCGTGGAACGGGAGTGCGAGCGAGGCTTCGAGGATGCAAGACTGCTGGCACGAACAGTAGTTTTAGGAGAGTGACTTTCGACAGGCTGGCTATGACTAGTTGGTTTGTGAACTGAGGTCTGCACAGCTGAAGATGTCATAGCCAGTGCAGGTGTGGCGCTAGAGAGTGGAGAGCTACTCATGGAGAAGTCTGTCTGTGTCGAAGAATCGGCAACAGGGACGTGTTGTGTGCCAACGTAGCCAACCTGTCACAGCGTGATGAAGTTCTTCGCCATTGGAGAAGCGCTGACATGTAAGCACTGTTTCATGTATGAGAACAGATGAAAATCACTGGCAGCTAAGTCCGGGATATAGGGGGGATGGTCAAAAATGTCCCATTGGAAACCGGCTAAAAGTTCATTTGTCATTCGAGCTGTGTGCGGGTGAGCATTGTCATGCAGAAACACAACACCAGATGTCAGAAGACCATGACGCTTGGTTTGGGTTGCCATTCTTAGTCTTCTCAACGTTTCACAGTAGGCTTCAGAGTTGACAGTCGTGCCACGTTCCATAAATTCAGTGAGTAAGATGCCCTTAAAATCCAAAAAAACCATAGCCGTCACTTTCCTTGCAGGCAAGGTTTGGCAGGCTTTCTTTGACTTGCTTGTAGAAGCGGTATGTCTCCATTGCATTGACTGTCGTTTTGTCTCAACATTCACATAGGCCACCTAAGTCTCATCGCCAGTAACAATTCTGTTCAAAAATACTTCTCCTTCAGTGGCATACCAAGAAAGAAAATCTATGGCAGAACTCATTCTTTTGGTTTTGTGTTTGTTGGTCAGCAGTTTTGGTACCCAATGAGCACAAAACTTGCGATAGCCTAGGTATTTGGTCACTATCTCGTGCAAAAGACTCCGAGAAATTTCGGGAAAATGATCGGAAAGTTCTGTTATCGTGAAGCGACGGTTTTCACGAACTTTTCTTCCATCCACTTTGTTCACCAGGTCATCATTGACAAAAGCAGGCCTACCACTTCTGCTTTCTTCATGAATGTTTGTTCTTCCATTTTTAAAAAATCGTACCCACTGATGGACAACACCTTCACTCATAATGATAAGACCATATACTGCACACAATTCACGATGAATTTCGGCTGTTGAGTGATGTTTTGCCAAAAGAAATCTTATAACACTGCATCTCACACTTGGAGGGATTTTCTATTCTAGCGCTCATGTTTTGAGGTAACAGTACGATGCTCTCCCTTAGACTGCTAGTAGCACACTGATCACTGTGCACACTGATGTGTAGATGACGGTGCTACCACCACCACTTCCCACGCTATGCACAAATGGCGGTTACTTTCTGGACCACCCTCGTCTATCAGTTTTGTAGAGATGCTTCCCGAGATAATCAAGTCCTCAACTGAGCAACTTCAGGTTTTTGTGGTAAGTCTGAGGGAATTTCTAGGAGTATTTTGAGATTTTTGTTTCCAACTGTTTCAGTTAATCTGGAGTTGTAGTATTTATTGCTTCTTTTCTTTAATTCTTTTGACAGATTCAGCTGAAAATGATTTTGTCTTTTTTGCTTAATTTTGCACCCTTGTTTTGCCAATATGTAAGGTCTTTCATTCTCCTGAATTCTACAATGGGCTGGAATCCATTGTAAGATTATATTTTACCAAGTTTTTTAAGTCAGAATCATATTTTGAATTTCTAAAATTATTTCCATTTTTGAGATAGTGGTTGGTGTTATAGCTTGGATTACTGCTTTGGAATCTGATAATATTTGATATGATATGATATGATATTTACTTTAAATTAATGCATACTTGAATATGACAGACATTCAGTCCAGGCTCTTAGCCTGTCATATCCACCCAACATAATTTCTTATACATACATTTTGCTTCTCTATAGCTATTTAACATATAACTAACACAAAATTTTTAATTCTATTCTCTTTGTACAGACCAATTCCATTTTTTCTTAATTCTACTTAAAAAGTGACCTAAGTTCCTGACCTTCTTTCTAAAAATCCTCTTAAATGCTGTTATCCTATCTCCCTTCTCCCATTTCTGCTCCAGAAATTCTTTCCTCTATATGTTCGTTCCTTGGCACTCAAAGACTATGTGCTCCAGATCTTCCTTCCCCCACCAAATAAGACACTGACTCTGAGGGATACCCTTTCTTAGTCCTCTCACCCTCCAAACACCAGTTCTTAGCCATATTGCCTCCCTTTGTTCATTGTTTACGTTATCAACATATGTTGCCCTTTCCCATGTTTTCTTTATTGATTTGTAATCTACCAGGGACCTTTTTTCCATTATACCACCAAACAGTTTTTGGATTGCTATGTCTTCAAACCTCTTTCTTATTATTTTCCAGAATTTGTTATGATTATTCTCCCCTCTCCTCCAGTAGTCCCCCATCCCATTTACTTCTAGGTAAGATAATATAACTATACTTTTGCAATGCTATAGTCAAACAACAATGTTTTGGAGAGATAAATTAATAGCTTCAATTTCACAATCAAAATTTGCAGTATTTCTTCCAATATATTTACAGAAAGAGAAGAACTGACACAGTCCACCAGCTCCACTCTCATCCAAAAGAGATCTATCTATATGTCTAATTTTTGAATGGATAATTTATGTGCATAATTTCTAATGCCAAAGCTTTTGCTTCATCAGGGGATATCTCGCTTTTGCTAATAATCTTATTCAAATTTAAATTGTGAACAATAACAAAATTATCAATTGGGTTGCAATCATAAAGAACATTTTCCTTATTTCTGGGTGGGATGGTATGTGAGTTTACAAAGCACATCATTTTGGCTCTTTAAGAGAGATTTACCCTCAGGCAGCTGCTAAAACAAAATGTAAACTATCATGTCTAAAGAAAAACCTGGGGTATAACAAATTAACCATATGGACTACGACCAAATATAGATGGATAATTTATGTGCATAATTTCTAATGCCAAAGCTTTTGCTAATAATCTTATTCAAATTTAAATTGTGAACAATAACAAAATTATCAATTGGGTTGCAATCATAAAGAATATTTTCCTTATTTCTGGGTGGGATGGTATGTGAGTTTACAAAGCACATCATTTTGGCTCTTTAAGAGAGATTTACCCTCAGGCAGCTGCTAAAACAAAATGTAAACTATCATGTCTAAAGAAAAACCTGGGGTATAACAAATTAACCATATGGACTACGACCAAATATAGATGGATAATTTATGTGCATAATTTCTAATGTCAAAGCTTTTGCTTCATCAGGGGATATCTCGCTTTTGCTAATAATCTTATTCAAATTTAAATTGTGAACAATAACAAAATTATCAATTGGGTTGCAATCATAAAGAACATTTTCCTTATTTCTGGGTGGGATGGTATGTGAGTTTACAAAGCACATCATTTTGGCTCTTTAAGAGAGATTTACCCTCAGGCAGTTGCTAAAACAAAATGTAAACTATCATGTCTAAAGAAAAACCTGGGGTATAACAAATTAACCATATGGACTACGACTAAATATGTATTAGAAAAACAAAAAGAAAGCTCAATGTCATGATGAAAGAACATTTTAGAAACATTAAGTAAGGGTGAACAGATAAAGCGGCTGTGACTCATAATTTTTGGAGTTTTCACCATTATACGAGGTGCATCCAGAAAGTAAGTCCTGAACGCATCCAGAGATGGCACCACCTGTCACATAGGAATGTGCGTGCGCAGAAGAAGAGGGGAAGTATATGGTAACATTGTAGTAAAGTTTCAGTTTTGTGACGATAGTGGTTACTTCTCTGTGCTAAGAGAAAATGGCTGCTCCGACATTGTCTCCCACCAAATGTGAGGTTCGTGCAGTCATCTGATTTTTGCATGTGCAAAAGCAATCTCCAACAGAGATCCATCGTCAAATTGTGTCACGTGTATGGACAGGACATTATGTGTGACAGTACTGTAAGATGATGGTGCAGGCAATTCATGGAAGGAAGAACCAATATTCACAACAAAAACTGTAATGGCTGATCGTCCATGGTGATGCCAGAAGTGTTGGAAAGTGTGCAGCAAGCAATTGTACAGAACCGGCACTTCACAATTTCAGAACTCTCTTGTCAGTTCCCCAGCTCGCTTTCGCATGAAAATTTCTCCACGTGTCTGCAAGGTGGGTGCCTAGACAACTGACAGATGAATACAAAACCAAAAGTCTGGCCACAGCATCGACACTCCTACAGCGATACACAGTGGAAGGTGACCAATTTTTTGACAATATTGTCATTGGGGATGAAACATTGGTGGCGCATGCCACACCAGAGACAAAATAACAATCAATGCATTGGCAGCATAGTGGTTCACTTGTGAAGACCAAATTCAAGCAGACAATCTCTGTCAAAAAAAAATCATGTGCACTGTCTTCTGGGATTGACGTGGTGCCCTCTTGTGCAAATTTTTACAGCGAGGGGAGACCATAAATGCTGATCGATATTGCCAGAAGTTGCATAAACTCAGGCGGGCAGTCCAGAACAAGAGGCGTGGAATGCTGACAAGAGGCATTACGCTTGTGCATGACAATGCAAGAACCCATACAGTCAATGCCACATGAAATGTGTTGAATAAGTTTGGATGGGAGGTCTTCGAACATCCACCCTACAGCCCCGACCTCGCTCCAAGTAACTTTCATCTCTTCCGTCTCATGAAGCATTTTCTGGCAGGAGAACGTTTTCACAGTGACGCTGAGGTGCAGAATGAAGTGACTTTGTAGCTCGCCTCGGTAGCGTGATAGTTAGCATATCTGTTTCATGTTCAAGAGGTCATGAGTTTGGATCTCGCTTAGAGTAAGTTATCCAGGTAAGGTGTTTTTTCCCCCGAGGTCTTCCCTTATCCTGAGAAGACAAATGTTGGGTAACTTAAAGCTCCATGGACCTCAGGCTCACTTGAGCATCATTTCACCTGTTTCATTCATTCACCATCCGATATGACATTACATTGGAGGACATTAATTTAAAAAAAGTGACTTCGTGGCTGTGGACATTGGCGGCAGAATCCTATGACTAGGGCATACAATTAATGGTGCACCGTTATGATAAATGCCACAACAATGGTGGTGACTATGTTGAAAAGTAGCCAGTGAGTCTATGTAATTATTCCAATAAATATTTCTTACTTAGTGATGTTTTTGTTCTCTTTATCGGTCATCGGGACTTACTTTCTGGATGCACCTCGTATATCCTCAACATAAAACTTAAAAACCAATTAAATAAGAGCTGGATATGTGTAAGAAAATCCTTATAAAAATATGAAGGCTTTAAATATAAACTTTGAAATTCTCAAGAATATAAACTTCTACTCAAAATGGTTGAAGCCTCCAACACTACGAGAACTCTGCCAATCAATGACGAACCCAGATTTTTTTTTTTAAAGGTAGAATTAGAACTGAAAAATTCAATGCCACAGGCCTGATTTATACCATCCCAACTATGACATTGAATTTTTCAGTTCTGATTCTATCTTTCAAAGTTTGCCTACACATGTTTGTAAGTGATGTATGTTATAACTAGGGGGCAGATTTATAGGCACTAAAAATGTGTGAAATAGGCAAGCAAAAAGGCACTAAAAATGAGCACTAAAAACAAGCTAAATAAATTCTTCTTCTTTATCTGCTTGCTCTCCCCTTACACCTCTTAGGGCTTACAAGCCAGTGTGAAGATCTGGAAGCAGGTTATCAGCCCAGCATCAGGTATGAGAATGAGGAAGAGGATGATATGAAATGCAAATGAAATCGGTAAATTGAAAGATGAGGATAGAGCAATTGGTGGAATGAGTGGCGGGGAAAGCCGGAGAACCCAGAGAAAACCTGCCAGGACGCCGCTTTGTCCACCATGAATACCACACGTGGGTCCCTGGGATCGAACCCGGGATGCCTAGGTGGTAGGTGAACAGTCTAACTGCTTGACCACAGTGCTGCCAAATAAATTTTTAGGAACACAAAATTTGAGTAAAATAGGTGCTTAAAATGCACTATAATTAATATTAATAGCACACAATAATCAAGATGTAAGCATAGAAAATACACAAAATAGCTTAGGTGTAAAATAACTGAAACCAAATGCTTTGTTAGTGGGAACTGTTGTGATATATATACTGGGTGTCCAAAAAAAAAAAAAAAAAAAAAGCTCCAACAATGCTTAGTATGTTGTGCAGGATGGTAAAACTGATCAATTTTCAAATAGGAACCTCTGTTCAGAAATAGATGGTTTGGATGAAGGACAGCATCGAAGTTTGAGAACTAACAGTTGTGACAATTTAAGATTCATTTTGGTATCTTAATAGGGAAGGTAAGCAACTCTTTAGCCATCTGTGTACTGGGATGAACGACCTGAGCATAACAACATTCCTACGCATGTGCTAAATTCCTCTATAGAGTCCTTGGTGCGCACAGTACTACATTGTAGTAGATAGAGAAACAAGCATTTGCAAGAATAGTATTTATAAGAGTGAGTATAGCTCTGCATATATTTGCGAACAATTTCTCCAAATTGAATCATATTAAAAGTCTATATCGCAATGTTACGCGATGATCACTTGGTGGATCTTCTAAGGGTATGTCAAATATTGATAGACTTCTTAAACGTAAGCAGTACCAAGAAAATCACTAATGAACAGATGTTTATCGCATAAGATTGGAAAATGCTTTTGCAAATCAAATGCAACATATATGTTGCCAACCCACCACTGCAGCACAAGGCATGGCTGGGAGTCAAAGCCCACATATAGTGGAAGGAAGTAAACCCACCAGTCTGGGTGGCTCAGTTGGTTAGACACTGGTCTACTGATCCCAAGGTTGCAGGTTCAAACCCGGCCCAGACCAATGGTTTTTAAGTATGCTTAAAAACGACAGCTCCATGTCAATAAATTTACTGGCATGTAAAAGAACTCCTGTGGAACAAAATTCCGGCACACCGGTGATGCTGATATGATCCTAGCAATTGACAGCGTCGTTAAACAACAAAATAAAAATAAAAACACCCATACTCCCCTCTTTTGCAACTGTTGGACATCACTGGTCTAACCACTCAGCCACAGAACTGCTGGCCTCATTTCTCAATCCATTAAAACACCATGTAGTTGTCTTAGCTTACTTGTCCTTAAGCAAATGCTAAGACTTTTCAAAGTTATTGTGATGCTTCTACAAAGCAAATACATTAGGTGTCTAACTACCTGCTAAACCCTTTATGTTAGGTATATCCAAAAAAATGCAAAAGCTGTTGTCACAAATTACAAGCAGGAGAAATTGGCTAAAAGGCAGTTTTAGGCACTAACAAGCAGAATAGCCACAAAGGTATGAAATAGGCATTTATAGGTACTATAAAACCAAGAATTTTGGCTTATAATTATAGGACACATGTTTACAACTTAAAAGCCTGCATTTCAGAACAAAGGAGTAAAATAGGCAAATAGGTCAAAATTCGCTCCCTCGTTATAACAATCAATGGCATTATAAATGGAAACTATAACAAAAACCTTAAAGCTCATGACTTATGCTAATATAAGCCGCCATTGGAGTACATGATCTCAGATTTAAGATTTCCTTGTGGTCTATCAGGAAAATGCAACTTAATTAGGGAATTTAATGTCATACCAGCATGTACCTCAATGGTTAGAGCAGCTGCATTAAGGTAGAAGATCCATGGTTCAAAACATGGCTATAGCACTGAATTTTTCAGTTGATTTTATCTTTCTAAGTTTGCCTATACATGGTTTGTGTGTGTGAGAACAATCAGTAATCATTAATTGGCCTTATAAATGGAGGGATCCAGATATTCAAACCAGCAGACCGCAGCTGATGACCAGTCGTAGGTAGCTGCTTAGGAAACATGTTCCTACAGTAAATGTGCTCAGTGAAAATAGGAGCATTAGTTGACTAAATCTTAACTTCTATTTACTGTTTTAAGTTCTTTCAAAAGTTAATATATTAATTTCTTACCTGCTTGAGAATGAGCCTCTGGAGAATATTCATGACAAAGCCAATGAGACGAGGATACAATGATAGTGACTGTATGACAGTACGCATAAGAAGTGTTGGTAATGGATTCAGTTCCATGAGATGCTGCATCACAACTGCCAGAACCTCCTGTGTATATGCCTGCTTTTCCGCAAAACACATTGACGTTGCTATAAATATAAAATTATGCATATGAATAGTTTTTTTCTGTTTAAGCATACAAAAACTGAAGATAATAATTTTCAATTTTAATACATAAAATAAAAAATAAAGGTGTTATGCACACACGCACATGTTTTAAACCATAAAGGTGAATCGATTAATAACTCTACACATTTACTTATAATTTACCGGAACATGTTTTGGAGGCTGACTGGTTGTCAATGTCTAGTTGATAATGGAGGAAATGTCAGCCTCCGAAACATGTTCTGGTAAATTATAAATAAATGTTGTGTAATCGACTCACCTTTATGGTTTAAATTATTTATTACAACACTGTTTTCAAACTTCCAAGGAAGAAGATACACACATGATTCTCTCTACCAATTCATAACGACTGGTTCACAACCACCTGGTAACGATAATGACAGTGGGAATAGCATGAACATTTTGGTTCACAACAGCCTGCTAATGGCAATGGAAATAGTGGATATTGCGTACTGGGTTGTCATTTGACCAACAAAAATATTTTAACCTGCTCTCCAATTCAACCAATATAAAAACAGGTTAACCAACACCAAAGTTGATAAAGTGAATTAATTATTTTGTTTAATTTAAAAGGTGAGTCAATTAATAACACTAAACAACACTACAGTGTTATTGTAGATTGATAATGGAGGAAAGTTAACCTCTGAAATGTGTTCCAGAACATTATAAATGTAAGTGCTGTTTAGTGTTATTAATTCACTCACCCTTTAAATTAAATTGATTATAACAACACTGTTTTCACACTTCTAAGAAAGGAAGATAATTATTTTGTTGTTTAATGACACTGTCAATTGCCATGATCACATCAGCATTGCCGGTGTGCCAGAATTTCATCCCGCAGGAATTCTAATAAAGTGAAGATTTAAACATGAAACTATTGCATATTTCTGATTCCGGAAAACAGGAAGCATCAGTCCTATTTCTGATTCTGAGAAATCTGCAAGTGACAGTCCTTTAGTGTCCTAGTGTTCATTAAAATTATGTGTTTCTTTATTGTTATATAAAATTGTTTCCAGTTTGATTTTCCCAGAATTGCGACTAGCGACAGCTCTAGTGGCCATTTACGTTATGGTCACCTTGAAGACTTTATACCTTGAAGACAGAACAAGAAGTCTTTAATATGCACTTGATGGACCTATTATGCCATGCCTGGTAATGGCATCACCACAATTAAATCTTGGCCAAGTGTTCCTTGTCGTTCCCAGGGCCCAGGAAGTTGGCTGAGAACACCCCATTTGAATATATCTACTTCAAGTCTCTCTTCTAGTTACCGCTGTCAATGGTTGTGAACCAGCCTTTATATGATTCTTTTATCTACATATTGCTATTCATATTACCAAGGAATAACTTCAAATAAGCAATATGGATTTGGTTACATAAAGATGAAGAAACCACTTTTGAGAGAGAGGGATACAGAGGGCAGAGGAAGGGGAGAAAGAGGCAATGAGAATACAGAGGCTTATGTAATAGTTGTTGTTGTTGTTGTTTTCTAGTGCCTTGCATCTGGCAATGAAGCCATTAGCATTCGTGCTTTCCAATACTTTTGAACTGTAGTTTCTTCTGATCTTAATGCTTCACAGGTCTTCAAGTGGTCTTCATTCATTTCTGCTGGATCGTTACACAGGACACATATTGGTGAGGTTGAGATACCTATTCTGTAGAGATGACTTGCTAAGCAGTCGTGATTTTTATCTTTAGGACTCATATTCATGTATGTGGCTTTCATGTAACTCTTTTCTTAACGGGCACCAGTTTTACAATGTGGCAGTTACATCACCCGACTTAAACCCCCATTTTGCAAGGGGGACCACACCTATCGTTGGTCAAATGTGATAGTCAAATGTTCAAAATTGGTTGCTAAGGTTTGCCTGAAAGCTCCTGCATATGACATCCAGAGGCTCCAAGGCTGTAGTGAATCACAGGCCTGCAGCATTGCCTAGTCAGAACGAGCTTTGTTTCATTTAGTGATAATTAGATCAACGCTCAGACATAAATAGTTTATTACAAGCTTAAAACTTATGTCGAGCATGTACGAAAAGAATTTTTAACTTCAGCCATTCAGTATTTGCATGCAATTATATTTACACGTATTTTGTCAGAACTGAACTGGACTTTGAGCTGTTAAAAGAGGTGTGAGTAACTTTTGTGTATAAGTGTACCATTATGCTTCCCCCTTTCTCCTAATACGCCCTTAATTACAAAAGAGGTAGATAATGTGCAGCTCTATGAATTTGTAAAAGCTTGTAACTTGTCACCAAGTAAAACAAATGATTGTGTTAGTGATAGACGAGGGAAAAAAATACAGTATTTTATGTAGGCACAAGTTGTTTATGGGCTATACGAGTTTTGTTTAAAAGGAACTCAAGTGATGAAGAGAGGTGCAAACTTGATTTTAAAAAGTTCAAGAGTTAATTGCTGCAGCATGTGTTTTGATCTACAGTTCCACTTAATAGCTCTCTGTAAACTCAGTAAAATGCTATTCTTACGCTGCACGCATGCTACTATTTCTTTCACGTATAGGCACAAGCACAAGATATTGCTACATTGTAGATCGCTACTATTGTACAGGAGATTTGATGCGGATAACATAGGCTGGTCTTGGAATTACATATTCTTTCCACGACACTGCAAGAAACAACTGAATGGTGATATACTTCAAACAATGATAACGTTTGAAAAATTAAAAAACCAACAGCAACAGGTATCTCGGAAATGGCTGATGCTTTAAAAAGTTATTTGAAATAAATTGTGGGTTTTAAAGAGACCTAGTTTTTGCACATTTTTGTATACACTTAGGGCTTACCAGTTATGCAGAATTATACAACATTCATTCAGCTATTCACAGAAAATTCAAGATATACACTTCATTTGTTATATAAATGTTATGGTATTTTAATAAAAATTGTAAACCAACAATTTTCCATGTAAAGGGTGGTTTGGCATAGGGTCATTTTATGGGAAATCTTCATTTCACATCTTTGGAAGATAATCATCACTGTTGTCATCATTGTCATAACTGTCATCACCATTGTCGTCATCGCTGTTGCCATCGTCGTCATCATCATCATCAATCATCATCATCATCATCGTCGACACAAAGATAGGCCAGACTGGCCTCTTTCGGCTCAGAGAAAGATACTGAACTTAAATACAAAGCTTGGTACATATCTGACATTTAGATCTGGGGTTATGTACACATGCACCCTTTTCTAAAAATAGTTTATTTAGGGGGCTTTAAAATATTTATTTCCATCATAATTTTGGATGGAATACAATAGTAGTAACATACTTCATGTGATAAAGGTTTAAGTCTTAATATTGTTAATATTCGAGTAAATGATAGAGAAGCACTTGAATCACCATTTCCCTTAAACTTGAGTCGCTAAGCTTCACTTAATCACAAATTTATAGAACATGTTCAAGAGCCTTAGCCTACATAACATCTATAAATTTTCTGGTAGGTAAAGTTTAATGAGTATGAAAATTTGGGTCAAGTTTATGTGGAAGGTTTTGATGAATCCTGCTAGTGTTTGCATCTTACAACTTACCTTTGATAACAGTTTTCAATTCACACTTTGAAGGATCGATATTGTGAAGAGCTATGAGCAGTTCTGCAGGTGTTAATGGGGATGTGTGTCCTACACCCTCTGCATGGGTCCCTAATAATCTGTGGAATGAAAAGAACATATATTTTGATAAATCTATCCACAAGAAATCCTAATTTACTACAACTTGTTTTGTAATTATTGACACTTGAAGATGTGGACATTTACGATCCAAAAATATGTTTTATGAAGCAACCACTGGAGATGACAACATTAATGACAACAACAACACTAATATGATTTATTAAACTGCGTAGGTTTTCACGGCTGATGTCATTAGACACAGGCTTGTGGGCTGTGGTCTAGTGAAAAATCTCCTTCCAGACGTTTCACATGAAACTGTGTTGAACACCTTTAGTGGTGTGGCCTCAGTGCTCTCTTGTTAGTCTTTGTAACATCTGACGACTACCTCATCTCTCATTACTCATGCCTAATCCTCCCAGTTATAAAAAAATTACACAAACAACAGCACTGAAGTCACTAACATAATTTAAATACTTGAGCTGTTAATGTCTGTCTCACCTGTTAAAAACTTCCTTCACCACCACAGGATTTAGCTTTATAAGCTTTGGCAGAGCAGCAATTACTTCTTTCTTGGTAAGACCATTCAGCACAGGAATCAGGAATCTAACATCAGACACTCTTGTATGATACAGCTCTCTAACCCTTGCTACCAATTCTGCACTTGGTGGATCTGCAATGAATGCACAACCAAATTTTTATTTATTATTTTAAAAAGAGAAGAAGAGCGGGCCTCTAGGGTCCTATGCGCAACAACCAGAATAGATCTATTGTGCTCTATTCCTTTAAGTAGCCAGGATCTTAGTCTCCTTCACAAAGTTTACAAGTTTCTTAGCCTTTATTCCTTGAAATTCATACAATTGCATGGAGTCATGATTAAAGTGTTTGACTCTAAAGACTGTTAGCACATCACATCACACCACAGTCGCGTAACAGATGAGAAACAGTTTCATCCTCTTTCTTACATCTTCAACATTTCAGATTTGCTTTTTTTTTTTTTTTTTTTTTGTGTTTGGAATTTCCAAGGGAAAATCACATGAAGTAAAGTTCCAAAGTGAAATCCAATTCAGTGTACCTCCAACACCACAGTGACAGTGGCTGTATCTTATCACTGTCACGCCAAAGATGGAGGATATGCACAACCTTAATTTATATCAGCATAACTATTTATAATTTTGTACCTATGATGCAGCTAAAAGATTCTAAATTAATGTTTGTTTTTTGTTCCATAAAATTCTGGGTAAAGTATATTTCTAACTATCAAATTATATGGGCTCTAATGACCTAGCTGTCGACGGGCCCTTAAACCCTAACCACTCACTCACTCACTCAAATTATATGCTTTATAGCATGTTAACATAATTGTTTACTTATTTAAATGAAAATGGAAAGTGAAGTTCAAGGGTATAAAGGGTTATTAACAAGTTCCTCCACATCACGCTGGTGCCCATCGCTCAAGATAATGTTGATATTCCCAGATTTTCCCCACTCCACTCTGACTGACGGACCGCTTGTTATTGTTTCCAGCATGTTTATCACATGCAATGGCTGGCTATCAGGAGGCGAGTTGCTATTGTGATTGAGTATTGACATGTGTATAAGGCGACAGGAGGCGGCGCCGTGGCTGAGTGGTTAGACTGCTCACCTACCAGCTTGGCGGCTCAGGTTTGATCCCATGGATCAGCATGTGGTATTTGTGGTGGACGAAGCGGTGTCTGGGCGGGTTTTCTCCAGGTTCTCCGGTTTCCCCTGCCATTCATTCCACCAATTGCTCCAGTATCACCTTTCCAATCATTGATTTCCTCTGCATTTCATATCATCCTCTTCCTCACTATCATACCTGGTGCTTGGCTGACCACCTGCCGGAATTCCTGTCTCTAGGGGAATCTTGGTTACACGAGAGCTACAGAGCAACTTCTCGATAACCCTATATATATATAACTTTCAGAAGACATGGAGATGCCTTAAGGAAGTAATTTGAGATATGAGACTTATGGCCTGTTAGATCAAATTTCACAGTTATGGCTATAAGTTTCTAAAGTGTCAGTATGCCACTGGCTAAGATCAACCATTCGAGAACACACCACATGTAAATGAAGAGACGTTTTAGAGCACACCTCTCTGGTGCAATGGGCCCAAAAGACTTAACTGTGAAGGAGTTCTTAAACCCTACTCACTCACTCATTTGATTTTACCACATTATCCGGCAGGTATTGGCAATTCTCAAATGCCAAACCACCACAAGACTATGGGCACTTCACTGTACACAGGAGGCTAAGACGACACTAAAATGTTCTTAAAACAGCTGGCAGATGTTAATCATGAAAAGAATGGACAGTTAGCATTTCAAAGCATAATGCTTCAGTTTTGAAAAGATTTAATTATATAATGGCAAATATTTTGAAAATGGTTTAGGGTACAAAACGATTTAGCATAAATGGCACACTATAGCAAACGCTCCATTTTTTACCTGCAGTAAATTTCTGTCTGCATTTTGAATTCCCCAATTTCAGATGAATGAAAACAAGTTAACAGCTATGTTACAGAAAATTCTGGACTGGTTACAAGCATTTCCCTTTAGAAGAGCAAAAAGGTAGTAGTCACTTGGTGCTAGGTCTGGACTGTACGGAAGGTGCTTAAACATTTCATACCTGACCATTTTCATCACGAACATTTATGCAGCCATCTCTAAATTTGCTGCACCACACCATCACTCAAAGTTCTCACCATATACTGCCTATTTTGTGTTGGGCATCATTACATCCTGGCCCTCTTACTGTAAAATCATAACACTGCATAACTTGCACTTGACAGGGGAGCCTATGATAACGGAAATCTTTAAGTGCCCACAGCCAAGCTTTAATAGATCAATTAACCTTGGCAGTGATGCTGATAGTGGCAAGAGGATAGGCAATCACACTGTGCAATTTCCCACCTCTTACTCCTACTTGAGCCACCCTGTGGCTCCATCGGAGATTGGAAAAAAAAAATTCCCCCTTTACTTGTGTAGTTAAACTCCTTGCCCTCACCCACTTGTCATTTCTAAGAAGTGCCATCAGCTAGAACACTATATACAGCAGAACAAATGCAGCCCATTTTCTGATATACATAAAAGCACAATAACATCACTGAATATTTTTAAAACATGGTAAAAATATGTTAATGACAGTTATTATTTATTTATGCCAACAAACTTACTGGTGGCATTGAATTTTTAAGTTCCAGTTCTACCTCTCAAATGTTAATGACAGTTTTGCTGTTGGTCCTGAGAAACGGATAAATGATGCTTTAAAACTTTTAATTTGCAAAATAAAGCCATAAAATGCACTTTGGAAACAGAAAATAATGGCTGCTTTCCGCAACTAAATTTAAACATTAAGAAACATAACAATAAATTGAATTTTGGCATTGATAGCAGTGCTGTTTTTATTGTAGTGTTGCTTCAATTTTGAGCGATGAGGCTCTTATTTCTCTCAGGGCGTGGTAACGGATGGAATGAAAAATCACACGATGTTCCTTCACCACAATATATTATTTTATTAACACTTTTTCTCTATTTTACATTTAAATAAATCCTCTTAGCACCATTTTAGATTATTCAAGTCTTTCCACTTTTCCAAAAAGTGGAACAAAAGCTTGATGAAAGTCTGGTAAATGTTCTACAATGTTCACACGCTACCCAAAACACGTCCTATCACCTTGAACATTTAGGCGCTAGTGAAAAAAGTTCAGTGTCACCTCACGTGATACTACCTTTCTCGTATACATCCGCGTATGCGTTCATCAAGTAGTTCCCGCATTGTTAGGGAAGCGATCTTTAGCTATCCTGATTTTGCTTTTAATATTGAACACATAATTCTAATATTTATACATATATATTAAACTTAGGTATGGAAATATTTATGACGTCTTTAAACAAACTTAGTTGTTCGTAACAATGAACATTAGTAACACGTTTTCGTCATTTAACCATCTCATAGCAACATCAAAAAACAAATTAAACTCTTAACAAATATTCACATAAACGATTTTCTTTTGGGGTCTTCTAATATTCCGTCTCAATAGAAAATCTACTCATACTGAAATTTACATAAAAAAGATCTGATGTGTTGCACTCACATGGCTTTCTCTACTCTTGCACTAACCATTCTTACAAACTCTTATTTCTATATCTTCTTCGTGTTTGTTGAGATAACTGTTTGTATAAATTATCTTATTGTTTATTTCCTTGTTGTGCAAGGGAATATGGGAATACAGTAGACTTTGAGTCAATAGTCAAATCTTTTAAAGCTTTGAGATTCCATTCTCTTTGCACGCTTAACATATAAAAAATGAATAACAATGTTCCATTTCACGAAAGTTTTCAGTTTTCTGAAACTGACACAAATAACAAGGACTATCTCCAAAATGGTGCATTCTACAAAAACGTTTATTTAGACATAAATTGTGTGTTTTTTTGCGAGATCTACATTTTTTGCATAGTAAGATTTCATCTATCTATTATGGTTTACGAGTTATTCAAAAGTCATCCATAGTAAACAGGACTACATAGGCTATAGCCAGATAATTCAAAATATACATTTCATTTATCATACAAATATCTTAAACATACGGCATTTTAATCAAAATTGTTAGAGCCATTTTCAAGAAAATCAAAATTTTCGAAGAATCTTCCATGAAAAGGGTAGTTTAGGGTGGGGCTATTTTCTTCAAAATGTTTGTGTTACATCCTTGAAAGACATTAAACTTAAATACCAACTTTGGCTTTTAACCAACTTTTTGTTTTTGAGTTATGCTGTCCACAGACTGACAAACAGATTCTACTCACCAGTAGAGAAAGTAATAAAAGTTTTAATGTTTTTTCACATAAATTTGCTATTTTCAATAATTTGATTTATAGGTTAATAAATATATCACTTAACTAAGAATAATTTAACATAGAATATAAACACATTTTCAACCTTGCAGTAATTAATGGTTTTACTACAGATTTTATGCATAAAGATAGAAGACTGTTACAGAAGTTTCTAACCTCAAGAAAATAAAGATTGTATTTTTAAAAAGTACTTACCACCCATGGGCTAATAAAAATGTACAATAATTTTTAAAGAATATGGATTAACTTTGTCCCTCAGAATAAATTTAATATGCAAAATTTACTAAATTTTTCTAAAAAGGATAGAATTCTAAATAATAAAAAAATCTGGCATTTATCAATTTAGCTGTTTGGACTGTGACAGGGTTTACATTGGTAAAACTAAACATCGTTTGGAGACTAGAATAAAGAAGCATTTTAGAAATATTAAATATAAACAGATTGATAAATCAGCTATAGCTCATCATTTTTGGTCATTTAATCATGAAATAAATCCAGAGTTAAATTACTAAAACAATTAAATGGACCTATAGATTGAATGGTTTGGGAAAAGATATTCATTTTAAAAAACAGGAATTGAATTTTGAAAGTTTTTATTTTCAGACGTTGGCAACGCATAGATCTTTTGGGTAGTTGGCTCTGTAGCTAACTGTTTTTAAATAAAGCTTTGAAAATGTGGTGGAAGCACCATGAAACATATCAGCAGCATTTAAGAACTTGCAACAATTACTAAGATAAATAAAATGTTTAGTCTCTAAGTTTGTTTTGATTTTAGATTTTAACAGCACTTACTTTTATCTGTGAGAACATGTATTACTCTTGTGACTAATGTTTCTGCTCCCTTAGGACATTCTTCCACAAGTTTCAGGAGCTGCGGAGAGTTCATACCCATCCCTCTAACTGGCTGTTCCAGCAATCTTAAGATTGTTCTCTTAACATCTGCCAAGGTTTGTACATACACCCTTGCCAATCTGCAAAACAACAACAAAATAAATATGACTGTTCTATTTCATTAGCCATCTTTGCTAAATTTGAAAGTTATAAATACATACATTAAACACACTATCAAAATGTTAATAATTATTACTGTCAACTAATGTAACAAATATTTAGAGACTTGCTTCACTTACCTTTTACATATGGCATAAGTTGTTGAATTAATAACAGACTCAAGTTTTGTAAAGCTTTCTTTACATTCTCAGTCATTGATGGACATTGAGAATGCAAAGAAAGCATTAGAAAACATAAGTCTGTGACTAATTTCAACAACTTACACCATATACAAGCCTAGTCTCTAAATATTTGTCCTGTTAGTTCATTTATATTGCTTCATTGTTAAGAGATTCAGTTTTTCATTGAATTATTACTGCATCAACAATGATGTGTATCTCTCCAAAATAATTTAGTGCTTTTATAAAATGGACCAGAATTAATGTGACAGATGGAACATGAACCAAAGATCCTTTAGCTCTAGCCATGACACTGAATTTTTCCAGTCTGGCTCAACTTTTTAACTTTGTATCTACATATGACTATGTGAAAGAACAATTACCAAAGCATCAGTGCTTTTTTAGATTAGAAATGGTGTGTCAGTTTTTATTTTCTTTAGTACGTATAGTAAAGTAGCGGAAGTATTGCATTCCACCCAAAAGTTCAATGTCGAGATTTCATCGGAAATATATGTTTTGAGGCCCCCTGAATAAAAAAAAAAAAGCATTATTAGAAAAAAGTTTGTGTGTGTGTGTGTGTGTGTGTGTGTGTGTGTGTGCGCGTGTGCGTGTGGACAAGATAACTCAAAAGGGAAAAGTCAGTTAAAAACCAAAATTGGTTGTAATGTCTTTCAAGCCTGTGAACGAAAATTTTGAAGAAAATTGCTCCACCCTAAACTACCCTTTACATGGAAAATTTTTCAAAAATTTTGATTTTCTTGAAAATGGCTCTAACGATTTTGATTAAAATGCCCTATGTTTGAGGTATTTTTATAACAAATGAAAAGTATATTTTGAAATTTCTAGCTATAGCCTATGTAGTCCTGTTTACTCTTGATGACTTTTGAATAACTTGTAAAACGTAAGAGATAGACAAAATCTTATTATACAAAAAATGTTTTTCTTTTTATTAATGTCTTACATCTAGCAATAAAGCCTTAGCATTTGTGCTCTCCAATACTTTTGCACTATAGCTTTAATTGTCTCTGCTTGATTACTGTACAGGACACATATTGGTGTAGTTGAGATGCCTATTCTACAAAGATGACTTGCTAGGCAGTCATGATCTGTCAGGAGTCTGAAGGCAGCAACTTTTGTCTTTACCCCTCGAGTCATATTTCATAAATATTGAAGAGACTTAGCAGTAATAGTAACCGCTTTTTAGAGAGCACCATATTTTTATGTTTGGGAGGTTACATCGCTCTCTCACAACCCCCACAATGTCTGGAGGACCACACCTGTTGTTGGTTTACGGATTTCACTGACCTGACCAGGAGAACTATCAAAGTAAATTCACCGACCATATCCTCTGATTACCAATCAGAGGGCGTATTACATGCCATGACAGATCAGCATGTTAGGGGTTAAAACTTTATAGAGACATTAGAGAAATGGAGAGGTTGGAAAAATAAAGACTCCCTAGCCCTCAGGAACCCTAATAGCATCGGGGTCGGAAGAGTACAAGAGATGACCAAGGTAAGGTCAGATAGAAAAGCTACAGTAAGGAGCAAAACACCAGTAAGTGGAAGTAATGTTTTGCTCAGCTTGGGTACCTTGTGGTCGCCATTCACATATCCCCTAGACAGAGACCTCTGAGTAAACAGTTTGTAATGTATACCATCATATTACTGTGGAATGCAGGCCAGAGTGAATTAACCAATACTGAAATAAAAACAACTTACTTTTAACATGCAAATTCCATGTACTCTATCTCAATTCTGAAAATACATGGATGCAAAATACTATATCTACAGAGAAAGGAGTGGTTGTTAATGGATAATACAATTCTGAAAAAACATGGTTACAAAACATTATATCTACAGCTTACAGAGAAAGTAATGGATAATACAATTCTGAAAATACATGGTTACAAAACACTATTTCTACAGCTCATACAGGTACAAGGAATATTATTGTAAGAGCGAGAGGGTTGTAAACTGACAATACAATGTTACAATACAATGTCCCTACACATTTTCACACTGCATGACAATTTTAAATAGTGAACATCATCAAATAGAACGATTACGATTTTTTTGCCCCATCAGAACGTTTTGCTTGTAAGTCAGGCTCCTTAAACATTTCAATGTGTAGTATAGAATTCTGTAAAAGATGTGACACACATGCATTATGCTAGCACTGCTATGCAACAGGTAAATCAACAATAAATAAGTGAAGCCAATTATCATATAAGGTTCTTTAAACAGATTTAGATTATGTTATGCTAGCATGCTACAATGAAATGGAGCCAAGTATATTGTTTGAACAGTGGAAAGCAATTTTGAAGTGGCACTACAAAAACTGAGAATGTTGTTGAAGTTAAACAACAATGAAGACATACATACTGAAAAGAACTGCCAATGTACTAATTGCAAGTATTCATGAGAAATTTGAGACTCACGGTATTGTATGGAATGTTCACAAGGGTAGGTCTGGGAGACCTTGCACACCAATAAGTCCCACATTCTCAGTTGTGTTTTTTTTAATGCTTTCAACCTCACTGCAGATCTCTACAAAGCAATGTGAATATGAGACTAGGATTAGCAGAATCAGCGTACATTGTATTATTAAAACAGCAAAGTTGAAAGTTTTCATCCCAAGACCTTTGCATGCATTAAATGAAGATGACCCTGACTGGAGAATGCAATACTGTGAGTGGTTTCAGAACATGGTGCAAGAGGATGAAGCCTTTACAGGGAAAGTTGTTTGGTCTGATTAGACACAACTTAAGTTGAACAGGATTATTAACCAATATAACTGTCTACCACTGTGCAAACAATCCAGATGCTTTATGGAAAAGGCTGTTAATTTACCTGGAATTAATGTTTGGTATGGGCTGTCATCTAGGGGTCTAATTGGATCATTCTTTTTTGAAGAAACAATAACTGGCCAAGTGTACCTGAACATGATATGCACATTCATTGTACCTGCCATTCATACACTATTGAAATGATGAATTTTACTTCCCACAGGATTGTGTGGCACCACATTATCACCGAGATGCATGTGGGGACCTTGATAACAATCTTCCAAGGCAATGGACAGAACAAACATGTCCGATTGAGTTTCCACCACATACTGTTTATGTTAACACAGTTTTGTTTATATATACTACAAAAGTATCGAAATAGTTTGTAATGATAAACATATTAATCAATGCTATAATTTCTATTTTTATTGTAAATGTGCACATATTGCTCATCTTCCCTTTCATCCCTTTCGTTTGTACAGGACTGATAGCTGTTGCCAACTTCTCAGTTTATGACATCATAATAGTTCTAAACTTCATGTAGAAACCTTTAAAGGGCAGCATTTCCAATACCGAAATGGAATTGATGAAGCAATGAGCAACCCACTAGAGGCAAGCAGTAAAGTTTAATTTTTCATTCATTCATAGTTGATTATTTTTCATTCACCTTCACCATAGTTCACATTGACAAATGCAGGCAGTTTCCTGAGGTATATTTTGTTTTAATTCTTCCAGTATCTGAGGGTTTATCTTGTACACTTCATGTTTTAATTTATCACAGAGACAGAAATTGCTTTTAATTGCTCTCATCACAATGTTGGCCGTATGAGGTGTGATAGAGTAAAAGATCAGGTTGCCCATGACTTTGGGCAGGCACAACAATGTGCATCAAACCTCATCCTAGTATCCTGGACTGAACATTTCCTGTGGCCTAAAATTTATTATGAAGTATATGAATTGTTGTACAGCCTGAAAATTTTTCTGCAAATTGCATTTTCACTTGATGAGCTAAGTTAACACAGAATCGTAAATCATACATAAAAATGATAAATCATTTGAATCATTAAAAACACATACTGAGCCATAATGTATTTTGTCACTCAATAGAGAACAAAATAATAAATAGTCGGAAGCTTTCATGACTGGAGTTAGAATTAAGGTTAGAGATTTCTTCCAGGCTTAAAAGCCTTGGTCTGCTAGAGTTTTGAGGTCCAGACATTTCGTCCACACCTGCGGTGGACATCGTCGGTGGTGTAGTCTGAGTCTTCTCGGTGAAGATTCAGTTACAACAGAATCGTTTATGACTGGAGGTGCTGTATTTATATGTGGGCCACTCACAGGGAATTGGCTGGGTTTGAGCGGGGGGGTGTGTGTTATATGGGTGGGCCATTCTGATTGCTGATTGATTTACGTGATTTTTCTGCATTTTTTATGTTCGAGTATTGGATGCCAGGTTTTGTTCAATTTTAGAGTTTCTTCCTTCCTGTTAAAATTATTGGGGTGTTTTTAAATTTCTATGGCTTCACGTTGTAGTCTGGCGTGGTAGTATGGCATAGATGAAAGAACAGGAGTCTCCTTATACTGAATTATGTGTTTACCGTCAGCCCATATAGCATGTTCTGCGACCGCTGACTTGTCTGTCTGTACCAGCCACAGCATCTCTTGTGTTCTGTAAGTCAGGTGTTACCTATGTACACTGCACCGCAGGAACACAGAATCTGGTGAACACCGGCTGAAGCAAGCAGGTCCTTGGGATCTTTGGCCGACTGAAGCAAGGTATTAATCTGTCTGGTAGGTTTGAAGATAGTTCTGATGTTGTGGCGCTTGATTAGGCGTCCTATTCTATCTGTGACAGTTTTGAAAGAAAGGCAGAAAAGCAGTGCCTTTGCTGTTGGGTGGATCCTGTTCGAGGTTGGCAGGGTGAGGCAGGATGAGGCCAATATGCTCACCTAGGGCTCACCCTGCCAACCAAATGGGGGACTATTTTAACTCCGGAACATTTTACCCCTCGAGTCATATTTTTGGCCCTGTAGCATAGTTGGTAGAGGACCTGCCTGCTGTGCAAGGGGTCCCAGGTTTGATTCCTGGCAGGGGGGTAGGAATTCTTCTCCAGCCAGGATTATTTCTCATCCTTCCCTGAGTCTGGAAGTATAATGTCAGCACCATGGCTGAGTGATTAGACCGCTTGCCTACCACCTAGGCAGGTCCCGCATATGGTATTTGTGGTGGACGAAGCGGCATCTGGGCAGGTTTTCTCCAGGTTCTCCAGTTTCCCCTGCCATTCATTCCACCAATTGCTCCATTATCACACTTCCAATCATTCATTTCACTTGCATTTCATATCATCATCTTCCTCACTATCATACCTGGTGTTGGCTGACCACCTACTTCCAGGTCTTCACCCTAGTCCAGAGATCCCTCTGCTCCCCAACAGGCGTCTGACCCTAGGCTGGCCTGTAAGTCCTAGGGGGTATCAGTCCTACATAAGGGGAAGGTAATCAGGGAAAGAAAAAAGAGTCATATTTCATACATTGAAGAGACTCAGCAGTAATAGTAACCACTTTTTAGAGAACACATTATTTTTATGTTCTGGCAGCTACATCAATCTCTCACAACCCCAGAATGTCTAGAGGACCACACCTGTCGTTGGTTTACACGTCTCACCAACCTGACCGGGAGAATTATCAAAATAAATTCTCCGACCATATCCTCTGATTACCAATCAGAGGACGTATTACATGCCATGACAGGTCAGCATGTTAGGGGTTAAGATTTTATAGAGAAATGGATAGGTTGGAAAAATAAAGACTCCCAAGGTAAGGTCAGATAGAAAAGTTACAGTGAGAAACAAAACACCAGTAACTGGAAGTAATGTTCTGCTCAGCTCGGGTAGCTTGTGGTCGCCATTCAAATGTCCCCTAGACGGAGACCCCTGAGGAGTTCCTTATAACTGCCAAAATATTGTGACTGTCCCTAAAATGAGCCCAAGGGCTCCTTGGGACCTACATTCAAATAAACAAACAAATAAATAAAATTAATTGACTGAAATAAATGTAGATCTCGCTAAAACACACAATTTATGTCTGAATGATTTTTTTTTGTAGAGTGAACCATTTCGGAGCTATTCCGTGTGACGTCGATGGCTCTTCATCACTACACCAGACTCAAATCCGGAGAACATCTTGAATGTATATAAAGACGTCATAAAATCAGCATAGACATGAGGAGACGTCAAGAAGTCTGATGAGACGTGTCGACAAATGACGAGAAGACATTAGACGAGTACACATGTGATGAGTCCAAATGTGACAAATAGACATGTGACGAGTTGATATGTGATGAGTCCAAATGAGACAAGACCAAATGTGACATGAAGACCTGTAACGAATCGACGTGTCGACATATGAGGAGTTGACGTGTCGACATGTGACGAGTTGACGTGTCGACATGTGACGAGTTGACGTGTCGACATGTGACGAGTTGACGTGTCGACATGTGACGAGTTGACGTGTCGACATGTGACGAGCCAACGTGTCGACATGTGACGAGTTGACGTGCCGACATGTCACGAGCCGACGTGTCGTCATGTGACGAGTTGACGTGTCGACATGTAACGAGCCGACGTGTCGACATGTGACGAGCCGACGTGTCGACATGTGACGAGTTGACGTGTCGACATGTGACGAGCCGACGTGTCGACATGTGACGAGCCGACGTGTCGACATGTGACGAGCCGACGTGTCGACATGTGACGAGTTGACGTGTCGACATGTGACGAGCCGACGTGTCGACATGTGACGAGTCGACGTGTCGACATGTGACGAACCGACGTGTCGACATTTGACGAGCCGACATGTAGACATGTTACGAGCCGACATGTCGATATGTGACGAGTTGACGTGACGAACCGACTTGTCGACATGTGACGAGCCGACGTGTAGACATGTTACGAGCCGACATGTCGATATGTGACGAGTTGACGTGACGAACCGACTTGTCGACATGTGACGAGCCGACATGTAGACATGTTACGAGCCGACATGTCGATATGTGACGAGTTGACGTGACGAACCGACTTGTCGACATGTGACGAGCCGACGTGTAGACATGTTACGAGCCGACATGTCGATATGTGACGAGTTGACGTGACGAACCGACTTGTCGACATGTGACGAGCCGACGTGTAGACATGTTACGAGCCGACATGTCGATATGTGACGAGTTGACGTGACGAACCGACTTGTCGACATTTGACCAGCCGACATGTCGACATGTGACGAGCCGACGTGACGAACCGACTTGTCGACATTTTACCAGCCGACATGTCGACATGTGACGAGCCGACGTGACGAACCGACTTGTCGACATGAGGAGCCGACGTGTCGACATGTGACGAGCCGACGTGTGGACTTGTGACGAGCCGACGTGTTGACATGTGACGAACCGACTTGTCGACATGAGGAGCCGACGTGTCGACATGTAACGAGCCGACGTGTCGACATGTGACGAGCCGACGTGTTGACATGTGACGAGCCGACGTGTTGACATGTGACGAACCGACTTGTCGACATGAGGAGCCGACGTGTCGACATGTGACGAGCCGACGTGTTGACATGTGACGAACCGACTTGTCGACATGAGGAGCCGGCGTGTGGACATGTGACGAGCCGACGTGTCGACATGTGATGAGTTGACGTGACGAACCGACTTGTCAACATGTGACGAGCCGACGTGTCGACATGTGACGAGTTGACGTGACGAACCGACTTGTCGACATGTGACGAGCCGACGTGACGAACCGACGTGTCGACATGTGACGAGTTGACGTGTCGACATGTGAGGAGCCGACGCGTCGACATGTGACGAGTTGACGTGTCGACATGTGACGAGTATACGTGTCGACATGTGACGAGCAGACGTGTCGACATGTGACGAGCAGACGTGTCGACATGTGACGAGTTGACGTGTCGACATGTGATGAGTTGACGTGTCGAAATGTGACGAGTTGACGTGACGAACCGACTTGTCGACATGTGACGAGCCGACGTGTCGACATGTGACGAGCCGACGTGACGAACCGACTTGTCGACATGTGACGAGCCGACGTGACGAATCGACGTGTCGACATGTGACGAGTTGACGTGTCGACATGTGAGGAGCCGACGCGTCGACATGTGACGAGTATACGTGTCGACATGTGACGAGCAGACGTGTCGACATGTGACGAGTTGACGTGTCGAAATGTGACGAGTTGACGTGACGAACCGACTTGTCGACATGTGACGAGCCGACGTGACGACATGCGACGAGTTGACGTGACGAGCCGACGTGTGGACATGTTACGAGCCGACGTGTCGACATGTGACGAGTTGACGTGACGAACCGACTTGTCGACATGTGACAAGCCGACGTGACGAACCGACGTGTCGACATGTGACGAGTTGACGTGTTCACATGTGAGGAGCCGACGTGTCGACATGTGACGAGTTGACGTGTCGACATGTGACGAGCCGACGTGTCGACATGTGACGAGCCGACGTGTCGACATGTGACGAGCCGACGTGTCGACATGTGATGAGTTGACGTGACGAATCGACTTGTCGACATGTGACGAGCCGACGTGTCGACATGTGACGAGCCGACGTGTCGACATGTGACGAGTTGACGTGACGAACCGACTTGTCGACATGTGACGAGACGACGTGACGACATGTGACCAGCCGACGTGTCGACACGTCACGAGTTGACGTGTCGACATGTGATGAGTTGACGTGTCGACATGTGACGAGTTGACGTCATGTGACGAGTTCATGTGTCGACATGTGACGAGCCGACATGTGACGAGTTGACGTGTCGACCTGTGACGAGCCGACGTGTCGACATGTGTCGAGTTGACGTTTCGACATGTGACGAGCCGACGTGTCGACATGTGACAAGCCAACGTGTCGATATGTGACGAGCCAACGTGTCGACATGTGACGAGCCGACGTGTCGACATGTGACGAGTCGACGTGTCGACATGTGACGAACCGACGTGTCGACATTTGACGAGCCGACATGTAGACATGTTACGAGCCGACATGTCGATATGTGACGAGTTGACGTGACGAACCGACTTGTCGACATGTGACGAGCCGACATGTAGACATGTTACGAGCCGACATGTCGATATGTGACGAGTTGACGTGACGAACCGACTTGTCGACATGTGACGAGCCGACGTGTAGACATGTTACGAGCCGACATGTCGATATGTGACGAGTTGACGTGACGAACCGACTTGTCGACATGTGACGAGCCGACGTGTAGACATGTTACGAGCCGACATGTCGATATGTGACGAGTTGACGTGACGAACCGACTTGTCGACATTTGACCAGCCGACATGTCGACATGTGACGAGCCGACGTGACGAACCGACTTGTCGACATTTTACCAGCCGACATGTCGACATGTGACGAGCCGACGTGACGAACCGACTTGTCGACATGAGGAGCCGACGTGTCGACATGTGACGAGCCGACGTGTGGACTTGTGACGAGCCGACGTGTTGACATGTGACGAACCGACTTGTCGACATGAGGAGCCGACGTGTCGACATGTAACGAGCCGACGTGTCGACATGTGACGAGCCGACGTGTTGACATGTGACGAGCCGACGTGTTGACATGTGACGAACCGACTTGTCGACATGAGGAGCCGACGTGTCGACATGTGACGAGCCGACGTGTTGACATGTGACGAACCGACTTGTCGACATGAGGAGCCGGCGTGTGGACATGTGACGAGCCGACGTGTCGACATGTGATGAGTTGACGTGACGAACCGACTTGTCAACATGTGACGAGCCGACGTGTCGACATGTGACGAGTTGACGTGACGAACCGACTTGTCGACATGTGACGAGCCGACGTGACGAACCGACGTGTCGACATGTGACGAGTTGACGTGTCGACATGTGAGGAGCCGACGCGTCGACATGTGACGAGTTGACGTGTCGACATGTGACGAGTATACGTGTCGACATGTGACGAGCAGACGTGTCGACATGTGACGAGTTGACGTGTCGACATGTGATGAGTTGACGTGTCGAAATGTGACGAGTTGACGTGACGAACCGACTTGTCGACATGTGACGAGCCGACGTGTCGACATGTGACGAGCCGACGTGACGAACCGACTTGTCGACATGTGACGAGCCGACGTGACGAATCGACGTTTCGACATGTGACGAGTTGACGTGTCGACATGTGAAGAGCCGACGCGTCGACATGTGACGAGTATACGTGTCGACATGTGACGAGCAGACGTGTCGACATGTGACGAGTTGACGTGTCGAAATGTGACGAGTTGACGTGACGAACCGACTTGTCGACATGTGACGAGCCGACGTGTAGACATGTTACGAGCCGACATGTCGATATGTGACGAGTTGACGTGACGAACCGACTTGTCGACATTTGACCAGCCGACATGTCGACATGTGACGAGCCGACGTGACGAACCGACTTGTCGACATTTTACCAGCCGACATGTCGACATGTGACGAGCCGACGTGACGAACCGACTTGTCGACATGAGGAGCCGACGTGTCGACATGTGACGAGCCGACGTGTGGACTTGTGACGAGCCGACGTGTTGACATGTGACGAACCGACTTGTCGACATGAGGAGCCGACGTGTCGACATGTAACGAGCCGACGTGTCGACATGTGACGAGCCGACGTGTTGACATGTGACGAGCCGACGTGTTGACATGTGACGAACCGACTTGTCGACATGAGGAGCCGACGTGTCGACATGTGACGAGCCGACGTGTTGACATGTGACGAACCGACTTGTCGACATGAGGAGCCGGCGTGTGGACATGTGACGAGCCGACGTGTCGACATGTGATGAGTTGACGTGACGAACCGACTTGTCAACATGTGACGAGCCGACGTGTCGACATGTGACGAGTTGACGTGACGAACCGACTTGTCGACATGTGACGAGCCGACGTGACGAACCGACGTGTCGACATGTGACGAGTTGACGTGTCGACATGTGAGGAGCCGACGCGTCGACATGTGACGAGTTGACGTGTCGACATGTGACGAGTATACGTGTCGACATGTGACGAGCAGACGTGTCGACATGTGACGAGCAGACGTGTCGACATGTGACGAGTTGACGTGTCGACATGTGATGAGTTGACGTGTCGAAATGTGACGAGTTGACGTGACGAACCGACTTGTCGACATGTGACGAGCCGACGTGTCGACATGTGACGAGCCGACGTGACGAACCGACTTGTCGACATGTGACGAGCCGACGTGACGAATCGACGTGTCGACATGTGACGAGTTGACGTGTCGACATGTGAGGAGCCGACGCGTCGACATGTGACGAGTATACGTGTCGACATGTGACGAGCAGACGTGTCGACATGTGACGAGTTGACGTGTCGAAATGTGACGAGTTGACGTGACGAACCGACTTGTCGACATGTGACGAGCCGACGTGACGACATGCGACGAGTTGACGTGACGAGCCGACGTGTGGACATGTTACGAGCCGACGTGTCGACATGTGACGAGTTGACGTGACGAACCGACTTGTCGACATGTGACAAGCCGACGTGACGAACCGACGTGTCGACATGTGACGAGTTGACGTGTTCACATGTGAGGAGCCGACGTGTCGACATGTGACGAGTTGACGTGTCGACATGTGACGAGCCGACGTGTCGACATGTGACGAGCCGACGTGTCGACATGTGACGAGCCGACGTGTCGACATGTGATGAGTTGACGTGACGAATCGACTTGTCGACATGTGACGAGCCGACGTGTCGACATGTGACGAGCCGACGTGTCGACATGTGACGAGTTGACGTGACGAACCGACTTGTCGACATGTGACGAGACGACGTGACGACATGTGACCAGCCGACGTGTCGACACGTCACGAGTTGACGTGTCGACATGTGATGAGTTGACGTGTCGACATGTGACGAGTTGACGTCATGTGACGAGTTCATGTGTCGACATGTGACGAGCCGACATGTGACGAGTTGACGTGTCGACCTGTGACGAGCCGACGTGTCGACATGTGTCGAGTTGACGTTTCGACATGTGACGAGCCGACGTGTCGACATGTGACAAGCCAACGTGTCGATATGTGACGAGCCAACGTGTCGACATGTGACGAGCCGACGTGTCGACATGTGACGAGTCGACGTGTCGACATGTGACGAACCGACGTGTCGACATTTGACGAGCCGACATGTAGACATGTTACGAGCCGACATGTCGATATGTGACGAGTTGACGTGACGAACCGACTTGTCGACATGTGACGAGCCGACATGTAGACATGTTACGAGCCGACATGTCGATATGTGACGAGTTGACGTGACGAACCGACTTGTCGACATGTGACGAGCCGACGTGTAGACATGTTACGAGCCGACATGTCGATATGTGACGAGTTGACGTGACGAACCGACTTGTCGACATGTGACGAGCCGACGTGTAGACATGTTACGAGCCGACATGTCGATATGTGACGAGTTGACGTGACGAACCGACTTGTCGACATTTGACCAGCCGACATGTCGACATGTGACGAGCCGACGTGACGAACCGACTTGTCGACATTTTACCAGCCGACATGTCGACATGTGACGAGCCGACGTGACGAACCGACTTGTCGACATGAGGAGCCGACGTGTCGACATGTGACGAGCCGACGTGTGGACTTGTGACGAGCCGACGTGTTGACATGTGACGAACCGACTTGTCGACATGAGGAGCCGACGTGTCGACATGTAACGAGCCGACGTGTCGACATGTGACGAGCCGACGTGTTGACATGTGACGAGCCGACGTGTTGACATGTGACGAACCGACTTGTCGACATGAGGAGCCGACGTGTCGACATGTGACGAGCCGACGTGTTGACATGTGACGAACCGACTTGTCGACATGAGGAGCCGGCGTGTGGACATGTGACGAGCCGACGTGTCGACATGTGATGAGTTGACGTGACGAACCGACTTGTCAACATGTGACGAGCCGACGTGTCGACATGTGACGAGTTGACGTGACGAACCGACTTGTCGACATGTGACGAGCCGACGTGACGAACCGACGTGTCGACATGTGACGAGTTGACGTGTCGACATGTGAGGAGCCGACGCGTCGACATGTGACGAGTTGACGTGTCGACATGTGACGAGTATACGTGTCGACATGTGACGAGCAGACGTGTCGACATGTGACGAGCAGACGTGTCGACATGTGACGAGTTGACGTGTCGACATGTGATGAGTTGACGTGTCGAAATGTGACGAGTTGACGTGACGAACCGACTTGTCGACATGTGACGAGCCGACGTGTCGACATGTGACGAGCCGACGTGACGAACCGACTTGTCGACATGTGACGAGCCGACGTGACGAATCGACGTGTCGACATGTGACGAGTTGACGTGTCGACATGTGAGGAGCCGACGCGTCGACATGTGACGAGTATACGTGTCGACATGTGACGAGCAGACGTGTCGACATGTGACGAGTTGACGTGTCGAAATGTGACGAGTTGACGTGACGAACCGACTTGTCGACATGTGACGAGCCGACGTGACGACATGCGACGAGTTGACGTGACGAGCCGACGTGTGGACATGTTACGAGCCGACGTGTCGACATGTGACGAGTTGACGTGACGAACCGACTTGTCGACATGTGACAAGCCGACGTGACGAACCGACGTGTCGACATGTGACGAGTTGACGTGTTCACATGTGAGGAGCCGACGTGTCGACATGTGACGAGTTGACGTGTCGACATGTGACGAGCCGACGTGTCGACATGTGACGAGCCGACGTGTCGACATGTGACGAGCCGACGTGTCGACATGTGATGAGTTGACGTGACGAATCGACTTGTCGACATGTGACGAGCCGACGTGTCGACATGTGACGAGCCGACGTGTCGACATGTGACGAGTTGACGTGACGAACCGACTTGTCGACATGTGACGAGACGACGTGACGACATGTGACCAGCCGACGTGTCGACACGTCACGAGTTGACGTGTCGACATGTGATGAGTTGACGTGTCGACATGTGACGAGTTGACGTCATGTGACGAGTTCATGTGTCGACATGTGACGAGCCGACATGTGACGAGTTGACGTGTCGACCTGTGACGAGCCGACGTGTCGACATGTGTCGAGTTGACGTTTCGACATGTGACGAGCCGACGTGTCGACATGTGACAAGCCAACGTGTCGATATGTGACGAGCCAACGTGTCGACATGTGACGAGCCGACGTGTCGACATGTGACGAGTCGACGTGTCGACATGTGACGAACCGACGTGTCGACATTTGACGAGCCGACATGTAGACATGTTACGAGCCGACATGTCGATATGTGACGAGTTGACGTGACGAACCGACTTGTCGACATGTGACGAGCCGACATGTAGACATGTTACGAGCCGACATGTCGATATGTGACGAGTTGACGTGACGAACCGACTTGTCGACATGTGACGAGCCGACGTGTAGACATGTTACGAGCCGACATGTCGATATGTGACGAGTTGACGTGACGAACCGACTTGTCGACATGTGACGAGCCGACGTGTAGACATGTTACGAGCCGACATGTCGATATGTGACGAGTTGACGTGACGAACCGACTTGTCGACATTTGACCAGCCGACATGTCGACATGTGACGAGCCGACGTGACGAACCGACTTGTCGACATTTTACCAGCCGACATGTCGACATGTGACGAGCCGACGTGACGAACCGACTTGTCGACATGAGGAGCCGACGTGTCGACATGTGACGAGCCGACGTGTGGACTTGTGACGAGCCGACGTGTTGACATGTGACGAACCGACTTGTCGACATGAGGAGCCGACGTGTCGACATGTAACGAGCCGACGTGTCGACATGTGACGAGCCGACGTGTTGACATGTGACGAGCCGACGTGTTGACATGTGACGAACCGACTTGTCGACATGAGGAGCCGACGTGTCGACATGTGACGAGCCGACGTGTTGACATGTGACGAACCGACTTGTCGACATGAGGAGCCGGCGTGTGGACATGTGACGAGCCGACGTGTCGACATGTGATGAGTTGACGTGACGAACCGACTTGTCAACATGTGACGAGCCGACGTGTCGACATGTGACGAGTTGACGTGACGAACCGACTTGTCGACATGTGACGAGCCGACGTGACGAACCGACGTGTCGACATGTGACGAGTTGACGTGTCGACATGTGAGGAGCCGACGCGTCGACATGTGACGAGTTGACGTGTCGACATGTGACGAGTATACGTGTCGACATGTGACGAGCAGACGTGTCGACATGTGACGAGTTGACGTGTCGACATGTGATGAGTTGACGTGTCGAAATGTGACGAGTTGACGTGACGAACCGACTTGTCGACATGTGACGAGCCGACGTGTCGACATGTGACGAGCCGACGTGACGAACCGACTTGTCGACATGTGACGAGCCGACGTGACGAATCGACGTTTCGACATGTGACGAGTTGACGTGTCGACATGTGAAGAGCCGACGCGTCGACATGTGACGAGTATACGTGTCGACATGTGACGAGCAGACGTGTCGACATGTGACGAGTTGACGTGTCGAAATGTGACGAGTTGACGTGACGAACCGACTTGTCGACATGTGACGAGCCGACGTGACGACATGCGACGAGTTGACGTGACGAGCCGACGTGTGGACATGTTACGAGCCGACGTGTCGACATGTGACGAGTTGACGTGACGAACCGACTTGTCGACATGTGACAAGCCGACGTGACGAACCGACGTGTCGACATGTGACGAGTTGACGTGTTCACATGTGAGGAGCCGACGTGTCGACATGTGACGAGTTGACGTGTCGACATGTGACGAGCCGACGTGTCGACATGTGACGAGCCGACGTGTCGACATGTGACGAGCCGACGTGTCGACATGTGATGAGTTGACGTGACGAATCGACTTGTCGACATGTGACGAGCCGACGTGTCGACATGTGACGAGCCGACGTGTCGACATGTGACGAGTTGACGTGACGAACCGACTTGTCGACATGTGACGAGACGACGTGACGACATGTGACCAGCCGACGTGTCGACACGTCACGAGTTGACGTGTCGACATGTGACGAGTTGACGTCATGTGACGAGTTCATGTGTCGACATGTGACGAGCCGACATGTGACGAGTTGACGTGTCGACCTGTGACGAGCCGACGTGTCGACATGTGTCGAGTTGACGTTTCGACATGTGACGAGCCGACGTGTCGACATGTGACAAGCCAACGTGTCGATGTGACGAGCCAACGTGTCGACATGTGACGAGTTGACGTGTCGACATGTGACGAGCCAACGTGTCGACATGTGACGAGCCAAAGTGTCGACATGTGACGAGTTGACGTGTCGACATGTGACCAGCCAACGTGTCGACATGTGACGAGCCGACGTGTCGACATGTGACAAGCCAACGTGTCGGCATGTGACGAGCCAACGTGTCGACATGTGACGAGCCAACGTGTCGACATGTGACGAGCCGACGTGTGACGAGTTGACGTGCCGACATGTCACGAGCCGACGTGTCGAAATGTGAAGAACCAACGTGTCGAAATGTGAAGAACCAACGTGTCGACATGTCACGAGCCGACGTGTCGAAATGTGACGAACCAACGTGTCGACCTGTGACGAGTTGACTTGTCGACATGTGACGAGCCGACGTGTTGACATGTGACGAGTAGACGTGTCGACATGTGATGAGTTGACGTGTCGACATGTGACGAGTTGACGTGACGAAGCGACTTGTCGACATGTGACGAGCCGACGTGACGAGTTGACGTGACGAGCCGACGTGTGGACATGTGACGAGTCAACGTGTCGACATGTGACGAGTTGACGTGACGAACCGACTTGTCGACATGTGACGAGCCGACGTGTCGAACCGACTTGTCGACATGTGACGAGCCGACGTGACGAACCGACGTGTCGACATGTGACGAGTTGACGTGTCGACATGTGAGGAGCCGACGTGTCGACATGTGACGAGTAGACGTGTCGACATGTGATGAGTTGACGTGTCGACATGTGACGAGTTGACGTGACGAAGCGACTTGTCGACATGTGACGAGCCGACGTGACGAGTTGACGTGACGAGCCGACGTGTGGACATGTGACGAGTCAACGTGTCGATATGTGACGAGTTGACGTGACGAACCGACTTGTCGACATGTGACGAGCCGACGTGTCGAACCGACTTGTCGACATGTGACGAGCCGACGTGACGAACCGACGTGTCGACATGTGACGAGTTGACGTGTCGACATGTGAGGAGCCGACGTGTCGACATGTGACGAGTTGACGTGTCGACATGTGACGAGCCGACGTGTCGACATGTGACGAGTTGACGTGTCGACATGTGACGAGCCGACGTGTCGACATGTGACGAGTTGACGTGTGAACATGTGATGAGTTGACGTGTCGACATGTGACGAGTTGACTGTGACGAACCGACTTGTCGACATGTGACCAGCCGACGTGACATGTGACCAGCCGACGTGTCGACATGTGACGAGTCGACGTGACAACATGTAACCAGCCGACGTGTCGACACGTGACGAGTTGACGTGTCGACATGTGATGAGTTGATGTGTCGACATGTGACGAGCCGACATGTGACGAGTTGACGTGTCGACATGTGACGAGCCGACGTGTCGACATGTGTCGAGTTGACGTGTCGACATTTGACGAGCGGACGTGTCGACATGTGACGAGCCAACGTGTCGACATTTGACGAGTTGACATGTGACGAGCCAACGTGTCGACATGTGACGAGCCAACGTGTCAGCATGTGACGAGCCAACGTGTCGACATGTGACGAGCCAACGTGTCGACATGTGACGAGGCGACTTGTGACGAGTTGACGTGCCGACATGTCACGGGCCGACGTGTCGAAATGTGACGAACCAACGTGTCGACCTGTGACGAGTTGACGTGTCGACATGTAACGAGCCGACGTGTCGAAATGTGACGAGTTGACGTGTCGACATGTGACGAGTTGACGTGCCGACATGTAACGAGCCGACGTGTCGAAATGTGACGAACCAACGTGTCGACATGTGACGAGTTGACGTGTCGACATGTAACGAGCCGACGTGTCGAAATGTGACGAACCAACGTGTCGACATGTGACGAGTTGTCGTGTCGACATGTGACGAGTTGACGTGTCCACATGTGACGAGTTGACGTGACGAACCGACTTGTCGACATTTGACGAGCCGACATGTCGACATGTGACGAGTTGACGTGACGAACCGACTTGTCGACATGTGACGAGCCGACTTGTCGGCAGGTGACGAGTTGACGTGACGAACCGACTTGTCGACATTTGACGAGCCGACATGTCGACATGTGACGAGTTGACGTGACGAACCGACTTGTCGACATGTGACGAGCCGACATGTCGACATGTGACGAGTTGAAGTGTCGACATGTGACGAGCCGACATGTCGACATGTGACGAGTTGACGTGACGAACCGACTTGTCGACATTTGACGAGCCGACACGTCGACATGTGACGAGTTGACGTGACGAACAGACTTGTCGACATTTGACGAGCCGACATGTCGACATGTGACGAGTTGACGTGTCGACATGTGACGAGTTGGCGTGTCGACATGTGACGAGTTGACGTGACGAACCGACTTGTCGACATGTGACGAGCCGACATGTCGACATGTGACGAGTTGACGTGACGAACCGACTTGTCGACATTTGACGAGCCGACATGTCGACATGTGACGAGTTGACGTGTCGACATGTGACGAGCCGACATGTCGACATGTGACGAGTTGACGTGACGAACCGACTTGTCGACATTTGACGAGCCGACATGTCAACATGTGACGAGTTGACGTGTCGACATGTGACGAGTTGACGTGACGAACCGACTTGTCGACATTTGACGAGCCGACATGTCGACATGTGACGAGTTGACGTGTCGACATGTGACGAGTCGACATGTCGACTTGTGACAAGCCGACATGTCGACATGTGACGAGTTGACGTGTCGACATTTGACGAGCCGACATGACGACATGTGACGAGTTGACGTGACCAACCGACTTATCGACATTTGACGAGCCGACATGTCGACATGTGACGAGTTGACGTGACGAACCGACTTGTCAACAGTTGACGAGCCGACATGTCGACATGTGACGAGTTGACGTGTCGACATGTGACGAGCCGACATGTCGATATGTGACGAGTTGACGTGACGAACCGACTTGTCGACATTTGACGAGTCGACATGTGACGAGTTGACGTGTCGACATGTGACGAGTTGACGTGTCGACATGTGACGAGTTGACGTGACGAACCGACTTGTCGACATTTGACGAGCCGACATGTTGACATGTGGCGAGTTGACGTGACGAACCGACTTGTCGATATGTGACGAGCCGACATGTCGACATGTGACGAGTTGACGTGACGAACCGACTTGTCGACATTTGACGAGCCGAAATGTGACGTGTTGACGTGACGAACCGACTTGTCGACATGTGACGAGCCGACATGTGACGAGTTGACGTGACGAACCGACTTGTCGACATTTGACGCGCCGACATGTCGACATGTGACGAGTTGACGTGTCGACATGTGACGAGTTGACGTGACGAACCGACTTGTCGACATTTGACGAGTCGACATGTGACGAGTTGACGTGAAGAACCGACTTGTCGACATGTGACGAGCCGACACGTCGACATGTGACGAAGTGACGTGACGAACCTACTTGTCGACATGTGACGAGCCGACATGTCGACATGTGACGAGTTGACGTGACGAACCGACTTGTCGACATGTGACGAGCCGACGTGTCGACATGTGACGAATTGACGTGACGAACCGACTTGTCGACATTTGACGAGCCGACATGTCGACATGTGACGAGTTGACGTGACGAACCGACTTGTTGACATGTGACGAGCCGACATGTCGACATGTGACGAGCCGACGTGACGAACCGACTTGTCGACATGTGACAAGCCGACGTGACGAACCGACGTGTCGACATGTGACGAGCCGACGTGTGGACATGTGACGAGCCGACGTGTGGACATGTGACGAGCCGACGTGACGAACCGACTTGTCGACATGTGACGAGCCGACGTTTGGACATGTGACGAGCCGACGTGTCGACATGTGACGAGCCGACATGTCGACATGTGACGAGTTGACGTGACGAACCGACTTGTCGACATGTGACGAGCCGACGTGTCGACATGTGACGAGTTGACGTGACGAACCGACTTGTCGACATTTGACGAGCCGACATGTCGACATGTGACGAGTTGACGTGACGAACCGACTTGTTGACATGTGACGAGCCGACATGTCGACATGTGACGAGCCGACGTGACGAACCGACTTGTCGACATGTGACGAGCCGATGTGTCCACATGTGACGAGCCGACGTGTGGACATGTGACGAGCAGACGTGTGGACATGTGACGAGCCGACGTGACGAACCGACTTGTCGACATGTGACGAGCCGACGTTTGGACATGTGACGAGCCGACGTGTCGACATGTGATGAGTTGACGTGTCGACATGTGACGAGTTGACGTGACGAACCGACTTGTCGACATGTGACGAGTTGACGTGACGAACCGACTTGTCGACATGTGACGAGCCGACATGTCGACATGTGACGAGTTGAAGTGTCGACATGTGACGAGCCGACATGTCGACATGTGACGAGTTGACGTGACGAACCGACTTGTCGACATTTGACGAGCCGACATGTCGACATGTGACGAGTTGACGTGACGAACCGACTTGTCGACATTTGACGAGCCGACATGTCGACATGTGACGAGTTGACGTGTCGACATGTGACGAGCTGGCGTGTCGACATGTGACGAGTTGACGTGACGAACCGACTTGTCGACATGTGACGAGCCGACATGTCGACATGTGACGAGTTGACGTGACGAACCGACTTGTCGACATTTGACGAGCCGACATGTCGACATGTGACGAGTTGACGTGTCGACATGTGACGAGCCGACATGTCGACATGTGACGAGTTGACGTGACGAACCGACTTGTCGACATTTGACGAGCCGACATGTCAACATGTGACGAGTTGACGTGTCGACATGTGACGAGTTGACGTGACGAACCGACTTGTCGACATTTGACGAGCCGACATGTCGACATGTGACGAGTTGACGTGTCGACATGTGACGAGTCGACATGTCGACTTGTGACAAGCCGACATGTCGACATGTGACGAGTTGACGTGTCGACATTTGACGAGCCGACATGACGACATGTGACGAGTTGACGTGACCAACCGACTTATCGACATTTCACGAGCCGACATGTCGACATGTGACGAGTTGACGTGACGAACCGACTTGTCGACAGTTGACGAGCCGACATGTCGACATGTGACGAGTTGACGTGTCGACATGTGACGAGCCGACATGTCGATATGTGACGAGTTGACGTGACGAACCGACTTGTCGACATTTGACGAGTCGACATGTGACGAGTTGACGTGTCGACATGTGACGAGTTGACGTGTCGACATGTGACGAGTTGACGTGACGAACCGACTTGTCGACATTTGACGAGCCGACATGTTGACATGTGGCGAGTTGACGTGACGAACCGACTTGTCGATATGTGACGAGCCGACATGTCGACATGTGACGAGTTGACGTGACGAACCGACTTGTCGACATTTGACGAGCCGAAATGTGACGTGTTGACGTGACGAACCGACTTGTCGACATGTGACGAGTTGACGTGACGAACCGACTTGTCGACATTTGACGCGCCGACATGTCGACATGTGACGAGTTGACGTGTCGACATGTGACGAGTTGACGTGACGAACCGACTTGTCGACATTTGACGAGTCGACATGTGACGAGTTGACGTGAAGAACCGACTTGTCGACATGTGACGAGCCGACACGTCGACATGTGACGAAGTGACGTGACGAACCTACTTGTCGACATGTGACGAGCCGACATGTGGACATGTGACGAGTTGACGTGACGAACCGACTTGTCGACATGTGACGAGCCGACGTGTCGACATGTGACGAGTTGACGTGACGAACCGACTTGTCGACATTTGACGAGCCGACATGTCGACATGTGACGATTTGACGTGACGAACCGACTTGTTGACATGTGACGAGCCGACATGTCGACATGTGACGAGCCGACGTGACGAACCGACTTGTCGACATGTGACAAGCCGACGTGACGAACCGACGTGTCGACATGTGACGAGCCGACGTGTGGACATGTGACGAGCCGACGTGTGGACATGTGACGAGCCGACGTGACGAACCGACTTGTCGACATGTGACGAGCCGACGTTTGGACATGTGACGAGCCGACGTGTCGACATGTGACGAGCCGACATGTCGACATGTGACGAGTTGACGTGACGAACCGACTTGTCGACATGTGACGAGCCGACGTGTCGACATGTGACGAGTTGACGTGACGAACCGACTTGTCGACATTTGACGAGCCGACATGTCGACATGTGACGAGTTGACGTGACGAACCGACTTGTTGACATGTGACGAGCCGACATGTCGACATGTGACGAGCCGACATGTCGACATGTGACGAGCCGACGTGACGAACCGACTTGTCGACATGTGACGAGCCGATGTGTCCACATGTGACGAGCCGACGTGTGGACATGTGACGAGCCGACGTGTGGACATGTGACGAGCCGACGTGACGAACCGACTTGTCGACATGTGAAGAGCCGACGTTTGGACATGTGACGAGCCGACGTGTCGACATGTGATGAGTTGACGTGTCGACATGTGACGAGTTGACGTGACGAACCGACTTGTCGACTTGTGACGAGTTGACGTGACGAACCGACCTGTCGACATGTGACGAGCCGACGTGACGAACCGACTTGTCGATATGTGACGAGCCGACGTGTCGACATGTGACGAGTTGACATGTGAGGAGCCGACGTGTCGATATGTGACGAGCCGACGTGTCGACATGTGACGAGCCGACGTGACGAACCGACTTGTCGACATGTGACGAGCCGACGTGTCGACATGTGACGAGCCGACGTGTCGATATGTGACGAGCCGACGTGTCGACATGTGATGAGCTGACGTGACGAACCGACTTGTCGACTTGACTACAAAAAAATGTTGTTAGCTAATGCTGGATTTCTGACAATGAAGTCATTAATCCTCTTGCTCTCCAATATTTTTCACTGATGGATGGGGCACTAGAAGTGGCTGGGCATATTTGAAGGTGGTCTCGATCCATTTCCTCTTGCAGATCACATAGAGGACAGAGTGGTGAAGAATATATCCAAATTCTGTTTAAATGTTTTGCCAGACAATCATGTCCTGTAATCAACCTGAAGGTTGCAACTGCTGTTTTTCGAGGATGCTGAGGAATCACTGTTTGAATGTTTGGTAGTTTCCATCTTTTATTCTTTGATTTTTCATAGTAATATTTTGCAATAATTTTTTTGAATTCAGAGTTGACTAATCTTTTAGCTGCACAAAATGGTAGATTAACTATAGATTTTTGTACACCGCTGGTACCCTTTTTTGCAAGAAAATCAGCTTTCTCATTACCACTCAGTCCACAGTGAGCCGGTATCCATTGGAAGACTAGGTGTTTTTGAAGTGCTGTTCAAGGGCTAAGCATCTTCCAACATTCTATAATAGTTTGGTTTTTTGGTGACAACTTGGAAGTAATTGCCATAATTGCTGCCCTGGAATCTGAGAGAATAACTGCTTGCTGAAAATGTGAAATTCTGTACAAAAGATTTTGTAGGGCCATTCGAATTGCTTCAATTTCTCCATCAAAGTTAGTAGTTCCATAACTTAAAGATTTGTAATAGGAAAAGAGGTGACATGTGACTCCAGCACCTGCTCCATCTTGGTTTGATATTAATGATCCATCAGTATAAATATGGAGCCACTCATGTTCTGGGAATCTAGTATGGATTGTCTCTAATGCCAATAATTTTAGAACACTAGTTGGAGTATCACTTTTTTTAACTTCTTCTGTCAGGTGTAAATAATATGTAATGTCTAATGTATGTGTTGGATTGACTTTAGATATGAAGTTTTCCTTTGAATTAGGAAGGTATACATTCTTCTTGATGTCTTGAATTTTGGGAAGAAAGCTCTCCTGAGTCTTTAGTGTATGTGTAAAATTTCTCTTGTGCCATGTATTGAATGGGAGTCAACTTTTCGTGTTGAATAAGAGCCGCTTTTTCTATTTCATATTCAATGGGGTATTGGTTGGTTAGTATTTCCATAGCTGCTATTGGTGTGGTTTTGATAGCACCTGTAATTAATCTCAGAGTTTGGTTTCGAAAAAAAAATGTAGATCTCACTAAAACACACAATTTATGTCCGAATAATTTTTTTAAAATTAACCCATTTTGGAGATATTTCTCGTTGGAGAACTTATACTTCTGTCAAATGGAACATTGCTATTCATTTTTTATATGTTAATCATACAAAGAGAACATAATTTGAAAGCTTTAAAATATTTGACTATCATTCAAATTTTACTGTATTCCCATATTCCCGTTGCATGTGCAAGAAAACGAGCAATAAGGTAAGTTCTGCAAATGTTTATCTCAATTAACACGAAGAAGATAGAAGAATAAGGATTTGTAAGAATGGTTAGTACAAGAGTACAGAAAGTCATGTGACTGAAATAGATCAAATTTTTTATATATGCAGTGGATAGCAATGAGCTCTTTCTATCAGGGTCATATTCAATGAGTAGCAGATAAAGGTGGTAAGGGCTAATGCTCTTTTAACTGAAATTCAGATTCTACCAAAATTACTTTTATTTAAATGTAACTATAATATATTAAAAAGTTATTTCATTCTGTAAACTTGTATATATAGTAGACATCTGATGCTATTTGGGTATTTGCCAATCTTGAAGTTTTCTTATATAGCCTTTCGACACATTGAATCAAAAATGGTGCCTGTGGACCTGAGTTGTATAATATTTTTGCATGCATTTGCTATCAAAATATTTGGTATTCCAATTATTAATTATGGAAAACGGAAAATACTACATTACATTACAGAAAAACAGAATTTGTAGTTTTGGAAAATATTTATATTTGTAAGAACAGGAATGTGCTTTTAATTCTGAAACTCCACTTCAGAGTTTTGTCCAAGCACTGCCTGGACAGAGCCAACCACCACAAAGAGGGATGCTGGTGTTGATCAAGTAGCTCCGTAAACATATTTTCTTCTACTTCAAGCTATAGGCTTTAGGCCTGTTGCGGCTCCCTCTTCTAAATATAGTAAGTGATGTACTGTAAAGCTTATGATGAAAACGAATGTTTAAAACAGTGGAGCATGTCTTATTTAAAACACTTGTCAATGTTTAAAAGCATTTGGTGCTCCACTTAGGTACTTTAAAATTCAACAGGACTTCCTCTCCATCCTCAGCTGATTGGCTGAATGATTTCCCCATCAGATAACTGGCTCCCTCATCTCTCATTTGAAGGGAAGGCCAGGGCCAGGAGCCAAGCAGTGAAGAAAGGGGGAGACAGTAACCTGGCAAGGAAATCAATCGACTGACCAGCTGAGGAAGAAGAGGAACGTCTCTGAAATTAGTCCTGTTGAATTTTAAAATGGAGCACCAAGTGTTTTTAAAGGTTGTCACGTATTTTGACTAAGATTTCTTTCTTTATTTAATTTTAAGCAATATGTTATTAAATCAACTCAGTAATTAATCTAAATGATAAATCACCTATGTTCACATCGTGGCACTACTGAAATTTCTTTCTATGGAAAGCAACATAGCACATATAAGATTGGAAACAGCTCACGAGTATACAAGAATATCTTCATAAGATGAAATCCGACTCAAGAACAAGGTGCTGCTTGTGGACTGGGTTGAACTGGACTGGACTTCTGCCTCAGAAATATTGTTAATTAATTTATTCATCTTTTCCATATATCAGGCCAATCTATGACAGTTAATTGATTATTCTAACACACACAAACCATAAGTGGTAAACTTTAAAAGGAAGAATCAGAAATAAAAAAATTCAATGCCATAGCCAGGATTTGAACTACAGATTTTCTGATCTATGTGGGGCTGCTCTTAACCACCGAGTTACCATAGCAACATGCTGCCACAGTCTTAAATTCTTCAACTGATTCACATTTTTCCAGGAGACCACAAGGAAATCTTGCATTCAAGACACTTCCCGCAATGGCGACTTACAATTGTAAGTACTTAAGTCTTGGGCTTTAAAGTTTTTATATAATAGTTTCTATATATCAGGCCAATCTACGGTAATTGATTGTTCAAACATACACACAAGTCATGTGTAGGTAAACTTTGAAAGGTAGAATTGGAAATGAAAAATTTTACAAGGGAATCATCATTGATTGGCCTGATTTACGGAAACTATTATACAAAAACTTTAAAGCCTGGGACCTAAGACACGATTATGCGTCGCCGTTAGGGAAAGTGTCTTGAATAAGAAATTCCCTTGTGGTCTACCGGGAAAAGGTGATGCAGTTGAGTTTAAGACTGCGCCAGCATGTTGTCATGGTAGCTCAGTGGTTAAGAGCAGTCGCATGTAGAGTGAAAGATCCATTGTTCAAATTTCGACTATGGTATTGAATTTTTCATCTCTGATTCTACCTTTTAAAATTATTCTATTTTGTCCATCATGTTTCTACGTAAAGACAGTGTGATATAAATAATCACTTCTTGAATTCCAGAATTTAATATAAGATATTACAAGGGTCCACCAAATCCAAACTGACCTGTCCTCTCCAGGGCCAATGAACACCTGAGAGCAAGATGGAATTTTTCTTTGGTAGAGTGTGAGGCAGTGCCTTCCAAACAAAGCCATTTCAAGCTAACTCAGTTAAGATGAGCAAGAAGAAAGTTATTCTTCGGTTGTGAAACATATCAACCATTTTCTCTCATAGATGTTGGGCCTAATGAAATTTGGTTCAGACTATGTAGACAATATGGGTTATCAATATTGTTGAAAATGTAGGTGAAATTTTGGGGCAAAAATTTCACAAAGGTCAAGATACTGTGGAAAACAGAAGCCATGAATGTCACTCCAGGACCAGCATCCCTCCAGACATTGCTGATGTTAGGATCTTTATTGAAGATGATTGTCACTATACAGTGATGCAAATTCGTCACAAACTTGGAATAAGTTAAGGGTGTCTCCCATCTTGTATAAAAAAAAATGAGCTTTAATACTGAACAATTTCGCTTGTTAGTCCCAAGGGTGTTGAGGGAACCATAGCAGGCTGTGCATTTGGAAATTTCTCAATGTGGTCCATATACAAACAAAATGGACAGAAATGCATTGGATTGTCCTCCTATACCTGTCACCATGTAACTTTTACATGCTTTGGCCACTCAGGCAGGCACTTGGAGTGGACCATTTCCATCAGCAGGTGGAGCGGTTCATGTGCAACTGGTTGTTATGTCCTTGTTTTTTCTTCAAGATTGGAATTAGAAACTTCCGATTCACTAGCAAAAGTGCATAGATAAAGCTGGAAGCTAGTGAAAAACTGAGGCATGTATTATGTTGCAAAATGATGATTCAATAAAGATTTAAAGATGAAAGTTGGTTTATTCATGATTCACTTTTGTACTGTAGCAGGAATTGTGTCCGAGTGAACTGATGAGAAAATCCACACTAATATTTCCCATGTCAACTTATATGGATTGAATATGTGCAAATTTCTTGCATATGAATTTTGTATCGATTTTGTACACGTCAGTATTAAATCCAAAGCTATTCGGCAGAGGGAGATGTGGCCAGCATCAATTGATAATGAAGGAGAAACAATGGTTGTTGGTCATGTAATTAGGAAGAGTAAATACCAGACCCTATACACTACTAATCATAATGTCCGTAATGAAGATTGTATTTCTGGAAGATATTCTGAGAAGCATTGCGCAAGAGAATTTACCATGCGCAATTGTACATAAAAAGTTGGCTAATATTTGAGAGGTAGAACTGGAACTTAAAAATTCAAAGCCACATCTGGGATTTGAACCACAGACCCTCCGCTTACTAGGCAGGTGCTCTAATCATTAAGCTACTGTGACAACCTGCCAGAACGGCATTGAATTATCAACCCAGTTTGCATTTCTCCGGTAAACCACAAAGGCAGTCTCACATCAGAGACAATTAGTCCAATGGTGACTTACTATTGCAAGCACTTTATGTTCTGGGGTTAACACTAGAACCCCGGTGGTTGCTAGCTACCATTAACTACGGTAGCGGTCATTTTTGACCGTTCGTTTTTTGCCTTTTCGGCGTACATTTTACAACTTCTTTCTTACCATTTTGATATTATTATTAGGTAACTAGGCTCAGAATATTATCACTGTGTATGTATAAATTATTGGAAAATTGCCTTTCTAGGGCATACATACGAGTTTTTTATACTAAATTTTTCTCTAATAATCTTGTGGTAATGGAGAGTTAGGAGAAGAAATATTTAATTTAGTAGTATATAAAAAACCCCGTACGATGAAATGTCTTCTTTATTTATCTCTGTCTTTCAACAGTATGTTTACACAAATAAAAAAAAAAATTAGCTCAAATTCTCAGAAAGGCGAAATATAGTGTAATAGTACAACTAAGAATATTTGTAATTATGAACATGTGAACTCAACTTTATGTATAATAGAACAAGTAATATACCAACACACATCTTTATATTAGTAAACCTATTACAGTATGACAACTATGTTAGAACTTACACAGAAAGTTCCTTTCATTGTTATGAACATTCACTTATGCTTTGCATTTTATACACGTAAGAACTTTTCTAACTTCTGCTGTGCATTTTCCACATACTGGTTTCTTACAAATATGACAGGAATTGCTTGCTTGGTTCTGTCTGCAGCTATGACCTATTTGACACTGTCGTCAGCGATTAGGAGTTGGATGTTCTTCGGTTGGATTAGTCTGTATACAACGTTGTCTAGTTCCCAAGTAGGCTTCTCTTAGCTCTTCAGCAAGTTGAAAGATGAACCTGCGGTGTGAAAGTTCCTTGCCTTTTATTCTCGAAGCACTATCCAAGCGTTGATGGCAGCTAGTTCCAATATGTTGTAAAAAAATGCATCGGCCATCTGCGGGTACGAACACAATCACATCCACTCCATATTTAGTCTTGTTGTAAAACTCAACTATTTCAGGAAGTTTCTTGGAGGCTGCAGATATTGCAGATGAGTTGTGAATTGTAGTCATTATAATTACATTCTTCTGTGGCTTTCCTTGGCAGATGGTTAGCCAAATACCGTCGTTTGTTTTCATAAGAATGGTATCATAAAGAGGAGCTCTGGAATTTCTTAGGTGATAAGGAGCTTCTCGTCTCGATCTGTTCACAGTTCCTACGATACTAGTGCCCAACTCCTTTAGTCTTTTAGCTAGTGATAGTGAAGTAAAGTAGTTGTCGGTAGTGACGTTTCGTCCCTTTTTTAGAAAAGGATTTGTTAGAAACATCACATGTTCTGAAACAGATTCGTTCTGAGGCCGCTGACTTATCCTTCCCCAGGTATGGGATAGCGTTGAAGAGTTACTTTGAGTTCACATCTCCAAGTATCCAGTGTTTTTATACCAAATTTACCAGGCTTATTGGCCATGTATTGAATGAATCTAAATTCTAAAGCAGGCAGAGTAAAACTTACCATTCAAATTGTCTTCACTGAATGACTCATTTTCCGATTGTTCTGAATCAGCTGGAGGTTGATAATCATCTTCACCACTACCACGCTCTTCAAAAAGATCACCTTCTAATACATCGTCTGGTATATCATGAAATATAGCTAGGATTTCATCTGGTTGCAAACCAGGAGACATCTTGCATGCATAGATTCACAACGTACACTACTATAATGAATAGTTGGCATGAAGACCGACAAAGCAGATTAGGGACAGTGAGAAATCCAAGGATAATGCGAGCGAAAGCCTAACAAAATTGTAACGGTCAAAAATGACCGTCTCCGGGGTTCATGGTCAAACATGAAAAAACACCCACGCAAATGATGACATGCCGAAAATTATTATACTATATAAAACTAGAGGTTATATCAGGAAAAGTCATGAAAAGCCAAGTTTCGTTTTAAACAACCGGCGGAGCTAAACTTATTTAAATATCAAGAACAGTCAAAATGACCGCTACCGGGGTTCTAGTGTTAAATAACCTTCAGATGGTAATTATTATATTTATGCCAACAAACTTACTGTTGGTGTTTTTAAACTCACAAACCGTGTGTGGGTAATGTTTAAGAGGTAGAACTGGAACTTAAAAATTCAAATAAATACTGTGTTGTGCCAGAGCTGATTTTTCAGGTTGCAGGAGTCTGATGCTTCGTTTATGCTCCTTGTGTCTGTCCTCAATGGTACGTCCAGTTTGGCCGACGTATACCTTTTCACATTCACATGGTATACTGTAGACTCCTGGAACCTTGAGTCTTAAATATTGCCGAATTTTCTCGGGGGCTGTAAAGAATGTTTCAATATTGTGCCTGGAGAGGATGCGTGAAATCTTGTTCGTTGTGGCACCATAAAAGGGTATGAAGGCCTTAATATTGTCACTCTTTGTGTTGTTAGGAGCTGGTGGCTTGGCTCTATTGTGTATAACTCTTTTATGGGCCTGCTTGATATCATGGTCTGCATAGCCATTCTGCTTTAGGGTGATTTGTAAAAATTCTATTTCTTGATTTAAATGTTCTTCATCTGTTATTTCAAAAGCCCGGTGAAATAAGGTGAAGATAACTGTTTTCTTTTGAAAGGGGTGATGGACGCTTGTCACGTCCAAGTACCGGTTGGTATGAGTGGGTTTCCTGAACACCTTGCGACCTAAGCTACCATCGGGCTTTTTGTACAACACATCCAGAAAGGGGAATGAACCATTATTTTCTACCTCCATGGTAAATTTAATATTAGTGTGTAGACTGTTGTTTGTACGTAAAGGTGTCCTAAAGTATTTTTTCCATATGTCGATGACACCTTTGTCATTTGGCCCCATGGAGAAGAAAAACTTGCTGACTTCTTCAACCATCTCAACATTTCAACATTCTATACACTAACATTAAATGGGAGTTGTAAATATTCCAGTACATATTATGAGGTAGTCGAGTTTTTCATACATTTGTGGACTGTTTTGCTCTTTCATATTGTACTAGTGCCATATTCTTAGTAGTCACTTGAACTGTTAAAGCTGTAGATTTTACCCCCCCCCCAATCCCAGCCTGTAATAAGCCTCAGAGCCTGATTTTGTATTACTTCTAACTGGTTGAGTTTTGTTTGGTAAGATGTGATTGTAGCTTTGCTACCATAAAGAAGGATAGGTTTCATGTACGTTTTGTATGTATATTTACAGCATTTGTTGTACTTTCCTGTTTGCTACCAGCAAGTCTTTTGCGTGAGGAATGTCTCTTTGTAGCTTTTTCTGCAGGGTATTTGATATGATTTGTCCATGATAATTTAGAATCAAGTTTAACTCCTAGGTATGTATAACTTTCTGTCTCTGTAATACTTTTTCCATTAAAGACAAGTGAAAGACTTGGTTTAGTGTGACGAGTAAAAATTTGGAAGTTTGTTTTTGACATATTTACAGCCATTTCATTCTGTATTCACCCTTCAGAAAGTTCTTCCAGTGCTTGATTCATGGGTGTTCATAAGTCGTTTATTTTCCTATTACTTGCAGGAATCCACATGACTAAGTCTTGGCATCTTAATCCTTTGCCCCACATATCATAGTAAAGCATAGGAGATTTAAATGACGCCTGCGCTGCATATCATAGTAAAGCGTAGTAAGGATTTAATTGTCTTCTGATAGCCTCTAACGGCATGCATGTTAAGTTTCTTCAATGTTATAATTTATTTATTTGAAAGGAGAACCTGAGATGCGCTCTATGCTCCAGCATCTGTTTGTCATCATGTCATGACTGAAACTAAACAGATACTTTCCAGCTTCAGGTTGTTGGGTATTTCTACTGTATCTATAGCCATGGAAGGTCATGCAGGGCCATCGGGTGTAAACAATACGATCATAAACAGAAATTGACTACAGACGAAGAGATACAAGTCGCTATTTTACAAGAATTAGCATATGAAAGTGACAACTCTAAAGCATGGTGGTTGGCTGGCTTAGCGCAAGACAGTGATATGGAACAGTGCGATAGTGATAGTGATGTGCACGGTAGTGATAATTTGGTTTCGCTAAAGCATATGAACAGTGCAACCACTCAAATGATCATCTGAGCTATCTTTTACAGAAATTGAACCTTTTACATCCCCTGTAGGAATCTGCCACAATATAGAAATGGATCATGAAGAAATTGAGTACTTCACTTCACTTCCACTTCAGTCTTTTCGTGGACTGTAACTTTTTGTGTTTTATTGCATCAGAGAAAAATAAATATGCAAAGTTTTCTCAGGTCCATAAACCAGATTTACAATGTCAAGACACAAATAAGAGCAAAATTAGGGCATATTTGGGGATTTTAATCTATAAGAGAATGGTAGATCTACCCGAAACTAGATTATTTTACTGACTATTTTTGTGCCTATCCTATTATAAAGCAGGCAATAAGACTCCATTGTTTTGAAAAACTCTCTCAGTATTTTCATATAAACGGAGAAGAAGCTAAACCAAAATGGGGAGACAAGGATTTTGTTTCCCTATACAAAGTTTGGCCTGCGCTTGACATTATAACGAAATTTAAAATCCATTATAATTTAGGTCGTGATCTTGCTGTAGATGAAGCAATGATAGGTTTCAAAGGGAGGTTTCATTTGAAGCAACATATGCCCAAGAAACTTACAAAATGGGGAATGAAACCTTGGGGCATTCCAGACAGCAAGAATGGATACTCTCTAGACTGTAAGGTATACCTTGGAAAAAAGAAAAGAAAAACTGTGAGCTTCTTCTAGGGGAACAAGTTGTTTTGGATATGTCCAAAGATTATGCAGGTCAGTGGCAACATATTTATTTTGACAACTTTTTTAGCTCCACAAGACTAATGAAAATGTTAGAGAAAAAAATAAGTGCTTGAGGGAGAACATGAACAGGGAGAAAAGATTGGCCCAAAGAATTTAGCGTACTTAAACTTTAAAACTGAAGTGTGGTGAATCTTATAAGCTTTAGAACGAGGGGGTGACTACAAATATTTGGCATGACAATTTGGACATTCTGTTACTCTCCACAAATTCAGGCCGAAGGACAGACGGTGCAATGGAAAGAAAAATGGTAAAGAGAAAGAGAAAGTAAGCATTCCATGCCCTAATGCTGCCATAAATTCCTTCATGGCAAGGGGGGTGTTGACCTTGTGGATCAACAAAGGGAATGCTATGATTTGGGAAGGCCAGTCAAAAAATAGTGGAAATATCTGTTTTACTTTATTGTAAATGTGGGTATTGTAAACAGTTTCATCACTTATGACTTGAGTAATAGACCTGCTAGGACAGTGCATGGAAACCTATTGTTGCATTATAGGAAAAATCTTATAACTCAGCTGACTGGAAATTTCACATCATGGCAGAGGAGTCTACCAAATGCTGTAACACCCCCTTCATTATGTCATAATATTATTAAGATTCAAGGTCGAGTAAAAACTTGCGTTGAATGCTAAGGGAAAAAAGGCAAAATTCAGGATGTGGCGTTCAAACACAATACAAGTGTCAGCAAGGTGATCTCCCGCTATGCCAAGATAGCTGTCTCCACTATCACCATGAAAGAGGGATGGAAGAGTTCAATGTGTAAAGAGACAATTATAGAATGTCATTAAGTGTAAATAGTCTAAAATGTTAATCTTATTTCTGCATAACAAGAGAGTTTCCTTGCAGTATAGGACAGCTACAAATTAACATCATAAATGGAGAATTCTCATCATAAATGTTGTTGTTAGCTAATGCTGGATTTCTGACAATGAAGTCATTAATCCTCCTGCTCTCCAATATTTTTCACTGATGATATTGAAGAAAGTAATAGCAGTAATAGTAACCACTTTTTAGAGAGCACCATATTTTTATATTTTGGCGGTCATATCGCTCTCTTACAAGACCCAAATGTTTGGAGGACCACACCTGTCGTTGGTTTATGGGTCTCACCGACCTGACCGGGAGAATTATCAAAATAAATTCACCGACCATATCCTCTGATTACCAATCAGAGGACGTATTACATGCCATGACAGGTCAGCAAGTTAGGGGTTAAGGTTTTATAGAGAAATGGAGAGGTTGGAAAAATAAAGACTCCCTAGCCCTCAGGAACCCTAATAGCATCGGGGTCGGAAGAGAATAAGAGATGACCCAGGTAAGGTCAGATAGAAAAGCTACAGTGAGGAGCAAAACATCAGTAAGTGGAAGTAATGTTCTGCTCAGCTTGGGTACCTTGTGGTCGCTATTCACATATCCCCTAGACGGAGACCCCTGAGTCATCTCATCATAAATGGGTGAGCCCTAAAATATGCTTTTAAAAATATATATAAAAATAGTTATTAATTTTGCAATATCTACCATGCACTTTAAAATTAGTTAGATGCAAGTAAGTTCCTTGTTTAGTTGCTTCTAGGTAATTGGGGTAAATAGGCCATTTTTGCATACATGTTCAGGGCTCTGGCCATTTAAATTTAACCTCTTGAGCGATGGCCATTTAAACGTCCGTGAGCCAAGAACTGCTAGCATTTAAATTGTTAAATGCGCTTCGTATATACACAGCTGTATTTTGTGTAAATATTAAGTTATTTTAATGAAACAAAAACTGGTATAAAACTCGTTATTTGCAGTATAAATGTGCGTCATCAGCAAAGTTGAGTTGTATTTACAAAACGTTGAAATGGCACAATTTTGTTTCACTGTGGTGAAAAGTCAACTTTGCTCTGTCGAACGCATCTAATATAAGTTCTCGGAAAGATACAGTAAAGGAACACCCATTGTATGTGTGGCTTATGCGTCAGCATACTGTGTAATAAAGCGTTACTGCATGCGTAGTCTCTTGAGTCATCAGAATAGATCAACATTACAACTTTTGCTTACGCCAGTTTCGTAACTGAGTAGAGTCCGTCTTTCTTTGTTGAAATACATACGTATTCTTTCCTGCTTGTAGCTGAAGGGAGAAGTGGTATAAAAAGGTGTTTTTGCACCAACTGGATATAACCATATACAATTGTTTGGGGATTTGGACAGCTCTCTAAACCCACACAGGACAATGACCGACCTTGACTACCGACTATAAATAACTTGCAGCCTAATTGAACAATACCACGTTGGGGGTTGAAAATCCAAAACCTCTGCACCCCTCAGACTTCAAGGAAAACATTATCCTAAAAGGATACCACCAACAGCAAAGAAGTCCCGCCCATTTCTAAAGTGTTTCGTGTGCCGCAAGAAGGGAATTCGCGAATGTGGAGATGTACGTACCCTTGTGTGTTTATCCCTGTTTTGAGGTAAATCACTGCAGAACGAACATTTTAAGGTAAGCCAATAAAGTATATAGACCTTACTAAAATGTTTCATAAAGGGAAAATTATAATAAGTTGAGTTGGATAAGGGATAAATAAGGGTTAAATGCTTAAATGCACAGGATGCCCATATTGCTCATCTGCCATTTTAAATGGACGTGATTTCACGTCGATATCCCTCAAGAGGTTAAATGCCTGTAAAAGCAGTGGCCTGGCTGGGGGAATAGTTCTGAGTATCAATGGAGGAGCAAAGGGTTAAGTTTGTGATTTTGTTCAGCTGTGAAGGTAAATCATTTATGAAAATATTGAATAAAGTAGTACCTGAAACTGAACCTTGGGACAATCCTATATGAGTGTTTAAATTTGATAATTTGTTTTCATACTTAGTTGCATTAAATCTCCGAGATACGAAGTTATGAAACCATTCAGCATATTATTGTTAATTCCCAACTTAGCCATTTTATGGAGTAGTTTTAAATGAGGGAAAGAGTCATAGGCACTTTTGAGATCCACAAAGACTGCTAGGACTGATTCTTTTTTCCCTATAGCCTCTTCAATATCTTGAGTTTAAGTGAGTATTTGTTGTGTTGCTGAGTGATATTTTTGAAATCCAACCTGTGCTTGAGGGAATAAAATTTTTAATTCACAATACCATGAAAGGCAAACGAGATCATGCATTCCATCAACTTTGTTAAACTGCCAGTGAGAGAAATTGGTCTGCAATTATCAATTTGTCCTAATGGTTTATTTGACGAGTATTGGAATTATAATACCTCTTCTCCAGACTGTTGGTATAGCTGAATTCCATATCAAATTAAGTATCTTTGATAGTACATTTTGTGATTTTGGTCCAAAATGTTTAATCATTTCTTCCATAATTTTATCAGATCCTGGACTTTTAAGTACGTGAATGTTAAACAATGTTATAGTTAAATTTTATGATAAAACAGAATTTGCATTAATATCAATGTTAAATCAATTTAACACTCTTAAAATTTAAATGACAGTGCCTTGGCTGAGTAGTTAGACCATTAGCCTACCACCTAGGTGGCCCAGTTTCGATTCAGGGACCCGCATGTGGTATTTGTGGTGGACGAAGTGGCATCTGGGCAGGTTTTCTCCAGGTTCTCCAGTTTCCCCCACCACTCATTCCACCAATTGCTCCATAATCAGCTTTCCATTAATTGATTTCACCTACATTTCATATCATCTTCCTCACTCTCATACACGGTGCTTGGCTGACCACCCACTTCCAGGTCTTCACTCTGTCCAGTCCATAGGTTCCTCTGCTCTCTGACAGGCGTTTGACCCTAGGCAATGGCCTGTAAGTCCTAGGGGGTGTGAGTACTATATAAAGGGCGGATAATCAGTTGAAGAAAAAGTTAAAATTTAACATTGGTGAAACCAGCCCTAAAAGTTTTATACTTACTCATGAATCAGCTTTTCATTGATAGGTAAGAGTGCCAAGTAGAGATACAGACAAACTTTCACGACATCTTCTGTCCACACTTCCATCTTATTAGGGCGGCCTCTATCAGATCCAAATAAAACATCTGGTGGTTGTGGAAGACGCAGGAATCCCAAATAAAAGATGGCATATTCCTCTATGATACTGCGGAGGTCCCGTCGATCATACAACTCCACAATGCATTTGATGGCTCGTCCTCGAATCTATGTATAAAGTTCATATTTTCAGTTGACATAATTACAACATTAAAACCAGCAGTCTGTTGCATAAAATACTAGATAAAAGATGAGCATTTCTGATGTATTTTCTCACTTCTGAAAATAAATAGCCTGCCTACTTCCTAACATAATAATACAAATCTGATATGTAATAATTTATCATAGACTCTTGATTATATTTGGCAGATTAACTGTTTTATTGATTATCCATAGCTATTTTCAGATTTTTCTTCCTCTTTTTTTTTTTATTTCACTACCTGTTTGTCTAATTTGCATTCCAAAGCAGTTTCTAGGCATGGCAAAATATTTCAGTGGATATGATTTATTAACCACTATACACTAGGACTCAAGTAAGCTTCTACTTTTGTTATACTTTATTGTCCTCGGACTATTTACCCTTCAAACATGAGTCCCTTAGTCAGAATATGTAAAAGAGCAGAGTTTCTGCATTAAAAGTTGCACTTGCCTGCTTAACTGTGGACAGTAAGAACACTGAAGAATTGTTTGTGGTTAACTGTACTGCTGTGTCATATGGTTGGTACGAGGGCTGTCCCAAAAGACCCTACCTGACATATAGATAGTGGATGCTGTTTCAAACAAATGACTAAGGTAGAAAGTACCAATCCGCTTAAATTTGAGTGCCAAGGAGTTGAGAAATGATGGTCTTCGAAACGTGTCTGGATGAAAAGACGACACCAAATGCAAAACAATCACCTTTTACTGAACCCAATTTAGGAAATTAACATGTTAAAATGCAGAAACGAAAAAGAAAGAAAAGAAGAGAACATATACATGATAACTTAAGTTTTTAAAACAAAGGTTAAAATGTACAGCATGTGGTTTCCTATAAATTAAGAAAAATTGAGGTGATAGTGACGGTGGTGGTGATGAAGCAATGAGCTAGGTAGTGAATAAAGTTTTACAATTTGCCAGTGGTAGGGTCCACAGTGACAATTATAACATACCTTAGAATTCTTCAGCCAAATTACATGTTTACTTTGTGTTGTGGATGCCAATGTTCCCTTTCCATCTTTAGAAATCATTGCAAGCTAGTACAATCAGAAAGGCGGTGGCGGTGGCCATGGCGATGGCGGTGGCAATGGCGGTGGTGGTGGTGGCGGTAGTGACTTTGGCAGTGGCGGTGGTGGTGGGGGGTGATGATATATTTTTGTTAAGAATTCATAAGGAAACGTGAAGTATGCAGAATAGGGATGAATGCAATACAGCAATACCTATGACTTTTTGTACAGTTATCATCTGCCAAAGCAGCAATTAGAAAATAATAATTTTGTAATATCTAGTTTGACTTAAAAAAAAAAATTATGCTGGTGGGAATATTAAATATAAATTTCACAAACCCCAAATATTGCCTAAAATCTGCCATGGTTTACTAGTAAATAACTAAACTTACTGATCAAAAATGTCCTGAAATTGACTGATACGGTATAACCTTCAGCATTTCCCTCCGGCACCTCATTACTCTCTAGCTTCAACTCTGAAATTTAAAGCTTATTTCTTTTTGAAAGCATATATCAGAAATACAAGATGACCTGCAGTTTTCAATGCATATGTTTTGGAAAAAAAGCATTTTTTGTATTCAGAAAAATACAGTATATAAAATTCATTAAGAATGAAGATGATCTCTCTAGCTGTTAACAGAAAATTTCAAATATACACTCATACTTATTGATCATACCAATACGTCATGTTAATACCAAAAATATGTTTGAATCAAAACAATTTTGAGAAAATAAAACTTAAAATGTTTCAGGTAAATTTGGGAAATTTCTAGAAAATCTTCACCTTAAAATTGTCTTACTTAAATGGCGTAAAAATACTTTTTCTGGATTCAGGTGGCCAGGTGCTTTGCTGGTAAAATCTAAAAAGCAATAGATCTTCCACCTTTCATAATGGTAGTTAATATTTCCTATTTTCTATTAAGTAATTAGTAAGCAGTCTCTATGAATAAACTGTCATTAGATGAAGAAAAGCTTTTCCTTCAAAGATATCTTTAAAAAGTGAATGTTTAAAAATGCTAATCCATATCTAAGCACAAATGACAACTATTTACCTTTAATGTGCCTTATAGGAAAGCCTTCTGCTGAATAGATGGTAATTTAAATCCCTCTCTCAGTATCATAAAACTTGTTCACACACTAAAACCTCATAAAATGCTAATGGATTTCTAAACTTTAGGGGAAAAAAATCACCTCAGAGTTTTCATGAGCAGTGTGCACCAGAAGAGCATTGAGGAAAATAAGTTGTCTCGGTGGACGGCGAATCACCAGGTCCTGAAGCAAGCGAAGTCCTACTGGAGCCCTATGTTCATCCCCACACATGTTCTTCAGCAGCTCTGTTGCCTCTTCTGTTATCAGAGGTGCTTCTAAATACAGTCTTGCCAAAAGACTGTGCAACAGAAATAAAATTGGACATTTAATGACCACAGACCAAATCCCTAAACATGCACTTGAAAATCTTTTATTTATATTTAGAAATTCAGAAGACCTTAATAGTTGCCACATTTTAATAAAATCTTTCTTGGATATTTGTATTTTAAGAATACCAATATTACAGCATTCTACCCAGATAGAACACTTTAAAAAAACAGAACACCTGAGAGGAAGAATCAGGACTGAAAAATTCAATGCCACAGCTGGGATTTGAACCACGGATCTTCCGTGTCACGCATGGCTGCTCTAACCACCGAGATACCATGGCAATTTGCCAGTATGACATTAAATTCCCCAACTAATATGTATTTTCCTGGTAGACCACTAGGGAATTTCACAACTGAGATAAGTACCCCAAGGACGACTTACACTTGTAAGTACTTTACATTCCAGATTTAATCAAATATCCTTTAAATTGTAATTGTTATTTTATGCCAACCAAGTTATTGATAGCTTTAAACACACAAGCCATGTGTAGGCAATGTTTGTGAGGTAGAGTTGGTACTAAAAGATTCAATGCCATAGCCAGGATTTGAACCAATAGGTAATTTGAATCAAATGGGAGCAATAGCTCTTGAATCCAGTCAAGACATAAAAAATTTAAGTGATATGTGTTCCCATTTCCATTCTAATTATCCATAAGTTTGAATCCACTGTTACTAACCTATGTAGATTCCTCTCTACGATGTCCAGGAATTAATTCCACTGACTGAACATCGTTATTTGTATTCCTATTTCTGATGTTATTATACAAGCAACGTATTTTTGTTTAGTTGTTACTAGGTTATTCAAATATAAAAACATACTAGATACAGTGTAATCTGGGCTTATGGGCCGTGGTATACTGGGCTCCTTCTTCTTCCCAGATGTTTCGTCGCAGCTGCAGCAAACGTCTTCAGTGGCAGCGAGGTTGAAGTATCCTGGTGGAGATTTCAACAGTGACTGTAGCGGCAACAGCAAAAGGTTGTCAGGATACTTTGACCTTGCCGCCACTGAAGATATCTGCCGCAGTCACAAATGAAACGTCTGGGAAGGAGGAGTCCAGCAGACCATGGCCCACAAGCCCGAATCACACTGTATCTAGTATTGACACCAGCTGTGAAAGCCTTAGAAATTTGATTATAAAAACTACCCTATAGCTTAAGTCTGCTTAGATTGTATATAATATGCAAAACAAACAAAGAACAGAAAGTAAATTATTTAAAAGCATAAAGTTTCTTTCTATGAAATAAGTATGGGCATGACTGACTGCTTTCACTAGCTTTGATGGTTGACATATAATTATAAGATCTGCAGAAATGAAGTATTAAGAGTAAATGTTTTGATGTAGGCACAGTATTTCTAAATTTTGGCCATTATCTTACCTACTCAAAATCCCCAAATTGTTTGGAGGACCATACTGACATTGAATAGTGGCTCCATTGAACGTAGTCATGAGGTTTATTAGACAAGTTCACAACATATCTCCTATTGATCACTTAGGACAGGCACTGGCAGGGTTTGCCCAATCGAGCCCTGCTCTGGCTCGCTGCTAGCTTAGAGCCTCAGTGCAGCTCTCGGGTTACATCAGTGGCATGCTTTATTGTTGACACAACTAATCATGCAGCAGGTCAAATTAACCTGAAAGTCTATTAATAGTGAACCAATATTCTACATTTATAGCATTAGAAAATGCGTGCATGCAATTACAGACATATTTATTCCAATTTGTCAATTTATCATTAATTAACATTAAAATTTAAAGTAAATATTTTATTTTTTGCTGGTTAGTTTTCTGTTGACCAGACTATGAATATTCGGGGCGATACTTTGTGCTGCCCTGATTCTAAACACTGCATTAAGATTAAGGTTAATTAACCAATTCACATTTGCCCGGTAAACCACTAGGGAATCTCATATCTGAGATAAGTAGCCAAGGACGACATACAATCATAAGTACTTTATGTCCTAGGTTTAAATAACCTTTAGATGGTAGCAATAAAACCTTTTGCAGTGGTTGCTTGGCATAAAAAATAACATATACCTAAACAAACTGATTTTCATTTTGTCTCTAAGGTCACACTTCATAATTTGCAATATCTGCAGGTTAGTTACAGTTGCTTGATTTATGAATGCCAGCAAACTCTTCATGTATCCTTACTTAAAGACTTGAATTTGTTGGAGGTACTTACGTATCTCTGTCTTTTAGTTCAGATTTTTCTATAAGATTTCTTGCCAACACGCACAGTAGTTTGCTGTATCTGTCATCAGGAGACTGCTCATGTTTCAAGAAGGCAGGCATCCTATTGAAACCCTGCATAAAGCTGTACTCTTCATACAGCCAGGCAAACCCAAGCTCCATTTGTGCTCTTACATCATCCAGCAAGAATCCTAACACCACTGCAACAGGGTACAAACATTGCTTTAAACAAATATGTAATTTGATTTTCTGATTTAACTTTTATCATGGTGCACTGGACCAGGAACATCAAAGTTGGACTGAATGAATATGTTATCTATAACACTAGCAAGGTACAAAAAAGCATTTACATAAATCTAGCACTATTGTACCAGGACCCTGCCGTAATAGTAAAACACAGCAAATCATATTCAGTTTAAAGGTTATACCACCCAAACGCTGTGATGTAAACATAAAATTCCTTGGCGTAACTGTTGACAATAAACTAACTTGGGCCTCACACATTAGGCGTACCTCAACAAAACTGTGTAGTTCTTCTTCTTCCTCACCACCATTGTCTTCATCATCGTCGTCATTGTCATCATCATCACCATAATCATCATCATCTCTTATTATTACTATTATTAATTACAAATTATAATTATAATAAAAACAATTACCTACCTGCCCTAATGTCTTTATGGAATGTGGCTGCTAAGGTGGTAATGATCTTGTTTCGGACTGATGACACTCCTCCAAGAGTTGCAAACCTTTCTGCCCTAAGGATCCTTTGCACTGCAGCAGTTAACATCTTGAGATCCGTTTCTTTGTCTAGCGGCTTTGTTATTTCTGAAAGTTTCAGGGTTTTGATACGTTGCTTTGCTGCCTGAAAAATTAATTACGGTATTATATTTAGAGTGGATTAAACCAGTTTTAATACAATCATTCCTATGAATATGTTCATTTAATGCATTTCATGTAGCAACTGTTAAGTTCTGGCGACTTCTGCTCCTTTTGTTAATTCTCTTGGAGTTAGATTTTGCCTTGGTCATTTAAATTATGTTTTTACCCTTAGGATGAGATGGCTAGAGATGTGAGTAATCCTTTCTTCTTAAAATAAATAAAAGGTATAAAAGATAGTGCTATAAATTCAGGGCATAATAGACTAGTCCCCACTCACCTGCTTGTGATAATGCACTTGTGATTGTTTTGACTTCATATGGTTGTATGTGGGTTTGGGTTCAAGGACCAAGGGTTTCTTGGTAAAACATATCGATCTTGAGAATGTGTGACGGACTGACAATTTAGGCAAAATTCACTTCACTCTCTTTTATTCACAGCCTAGCAACTTCAATAGTGTAAGTCATAATCAAGAAATCTATCGCCTCAGCCTTGCTAATGTTATTTGAATACAGTGGTGGCTGGTGGATCAAAAGTCAGGTGGTGCACAAATTAAAATAAAATGTAGAATAGCTGTGACTACCTGTTTATATAGGAACTTGGCTCTCTTCTTATTTGATCTTGAAAGTTTGTTAACAACTTTTGTGTTAAAGTGATTAATCTTCATCACAAATCCCTGCGCTATTGAAAGCATTGCCAGTGCTGACAGTCGGTCCTTTTACTGTTTGTTTTTTCTCTCTTTTTAGAGTGGAGAAACAGTGTTGTGTTTCTGTGGTAGACATCGGCATTGTTAGCAGTACTTGCAGCAGTTTCACAAATTCACTGAACATAGCATATAATCTTTTTTTCTCTAATGAAGTCCATCAAACACAAAGCCTCAGACTTGGCTCAGAATTCTTCTCAAGACTGCCAAAGGACAGTCATGAAAAACAATACAAGGTGCTACTAACTTCTCACCCAGATAACCAATTGTGTTTTTCGTGCTTTTCAGAAATTGAACTTCCTATTGAATGTTCTAGTTTTGCTCGTAACTGTTTGAGTTATATTTATGTGTGGTGTAGGCCCACCCATTCATTTCACTTCAGACTTTTCTTCAGCATTGCCTTGAGAAAATGCTCTTGTGAACAAAGATTGTACTGTATTCATTATGAGGGTTGGTTACTAACCTTCTAATATAGAATCTTAAAAGAACACAAGAACAATACAACACAATATACAAGCTTACATTTAATGAGCTAGTCACGTAACAAAGCACTAAAACATAATCTCTTACGATCTTAAAGTAATAACACGGATCAACAAAGAACAGCAGTCACGATTTGAACTATCGCCAAGTTACCAAATCATAGGAGGAGCAAAATCGATAAACCTCCTTTTAAGCAATGTATAATAAGCCACGCCTATGTCTTCCATCTCCCTGCAAACCCCTTGTACAGCCCAAGGTTAGCCTCATCAAGCCTAGAACCTAGGTTGACACTCCCACTGCAAACTTTCTGATCCCCTACAGTTAACATTTGTTTATTTCAACAATAGCATGCTGCAGGCAATAAGTAGCAATATGAAAATTTATTTTTTGTATAATAAACAATGTAAAGAAGTACAATGTCCCAGTTATACATGCAAAATCAATGGGGGTAGCACAAACCTACAACCTTAGGGAGAAACCACCCTTGTTTGAACATGCATTTTATCTTCTTCATGCACCTGTTGAAGCAGTGTTTATGTTCTTAACAAAGGCAGCAGAATATTTTAGGATTTATACTTCTGATGACATGACAGTGGGGCAATAAATTAAGAAGACCATCAGCCTATTTTAATACATTATTTACATACTCCCTCAATACCTGAATTTACCTGGTAAAGTGTCTAACTACGGCATAAAATACTCTTGATACAATGATTAGGCAAGAAAGCCCAGAATCTTCCATTTGGCTTGTTATTTATAGAAATTGTCACTGAAAATTTCCTGCTACCTTACTGGCTGAAGTGGCTCTACTGGCTCTTGAGTGTGTCCTTACTTTACATAGCTCTCTATTTCCTTATTAGCTGAAAATTTTATGCCCCTGAGTGTATCCTTATTTTACATTATTCTATCTTATATACTGATTGGCTTTGGTTTACATCACATACATTATTCAAGCATGGCAATGATATTTCTGCAAAAAAATATCTTTTAGCTAGCCTTCTGCTCTTGGAGTCAGTCATACTTGTTAGTACATAAACAATTAAGTCTTTTACCCTCTGCTGTTTAACAAAGACACTCCAGCTAGCAACTGCTGTAGAAGTTTAAGTTTTCTTCCTGCATGTAGATTTTGTGGACATGAAACTCTGCTTCTGCTGACAGTTTTCTTGTTTTACGATACCCATATTTAATTTGAATTTTAAAATCCTTAATTATATTATCTTATCAAAATTATCATAAAAAATCACATTTACTAAGATTAATAATCTATCATCATTTATTAAATGACATGTTATTATGAATATTTTAGGGGTTGACATTAGTCTCAAAATTAAAAACTTGTCTTTGTTAAGTAAAAACCCCTGGAGGAAAGCTTGAAAGATTTCCACTCTTCTCATTAACTAGGATGCGCTTTCTTTCAGCACCTGTATAGGACTATAATATAGTATCTTTCCCAACTACTGGGAGAACAAAAAACTGGCTATGCAGTGATTTGTCTGTCCACATCCTTGGCACTTGTTGCTGTTCGCCGCTATCATAGAAAGGCACGGATGAAACCATATACCACTTTTAAAACTACTTTTAAAGGCTTTACTTGCCACCTTTATGAAAGGATGTGATGAATCTGGCCACCGTCACCTTTTTGGAGCTCTGAGATACCTTTCTCTGCTAATGGTGCACCATACACCAATTTTTTCATCATGAAGGGTAACTTCATGAACAATATTAGGTTCTGAGTTATAGAGCTAATATTTTTTGAGTCAACAGTTGATACCCGTACATACGTGAATACAATTTTGCCCATTTTTTAGAGAATTAATAGATAGGGAACGTGATTTTGCCTTTTTTCAATAAGACTCTGCCACAGTTCATATGGGCAGTTTTTCGATGAGAACAAATGAAAGTGTGTTTCAGGACAGAATTATTAGTAGAGCTTTGGAGGGTGGTTCTCCAACCTAACCCTCTGTGATTTCTATTTCTGGAGTAACTTAAAACATAAAGTACACAAAGCAAACCAGCACACCCTGGAAGAATTAAAACAAAATATCCACCAGGAAATTGCCAGCATTTCTCAAAGTGAAATATGGCAAGTGATGGATAGTTTCCTAAAGAGGTGCCAAAAATGTATGGACAATGACAGTGGCCAGTTGCAGCATCTCCTTTCATAAAGTTGGTAAGTACAACCTTTAAAAGTAGCTTTAAAAATGTTGCATGGTTTCATCTGTGCCTGCCTTTCTATGGTACTAGCAGAAGGCAACATGCACCAAAGATGCGGATAGGCAAAACACTGCACACCCGGTTCGTAAGTTTTTGTTCTCCTGTTACAATCATAAATGTTTTGGCTCAGACAAAAAAAAAAAAAAAAAAAAAAAAAAAAAAACAACAACAACAACAACATTGCTGGCAAAAGCTTTCCTATGTTGGTTTGAACCCACTTTAATAGTAGTCACACTAGTATAAATGACAATGACAAGTGCTACATTTCATTACACTTCCATAACTGCTATTAATTGTGGTGGCAGAGTAAGAAATATAACAATATACCTTCAAACTAGTGGTAGTAGGCTGTAACATTGCTAATGATTTTACTCTCAAATCTTTATCTTTATCCATAGCTCCACCAGCTGCTGTGGAAACAGAGCTCTTTGTTGACCCGGACATCTCATCATCTTCATCTTCAACAGAGAGCTAAATAAGCAACAAAAATATCAGCTATGGTTTACATCAAATACATCATGTTACTTATAGTAAAAATCAAACTTTTCAAATACATTTCTTAACCAACAGTAGAACATGTCTTCATTTTAAAGTCTTGTGTTTCTAATTAAAATCATGACTCAAATATTAATTAGGAATGTTGCAATTGGTCTGCAATTAACAAGTGTTCCAAGTGCCAAAATAAAATAGTGATAGTATAACTTTGGCGTAGGGATGTGGCGATCCCATCGCCCAGTGGGAAACCACTGCAATCAGCCACCCGAGTAATGGCGGGAAAACCATAATCCAACGTGCTTGGAAGGAAATGTCCAACACAAATCCCCAGACCAAAGGGAGGAGGGTCTCAACTAGAGTTGGCAATCCCAACACCAGACTCAGGTACAATGGGCCAATCACCTACTTATCCTAAATGTTTACCAATTCAGAGAAATCCAGAAAAGCATACCAGATGGATAAATAAAAGCCTGACGCTGAAAGGCAGAAGGGAAAGGTGAAGGTGAAGGTGAAGGTGAAGGTGAAGGAGAAGAAGGAGAAGAAGGAGGAGGAGAAGGAGAAGGAGGAGGAGAAGCAGAAGAAGAAGAAGCAGCAGAAGCAGAAGAACAAGAAATTATAACTTCACTGGTTTTCTGGACAAGTCTATCCTGTCTTAAATGCAACAATTATTTAGAGACTAAAGGCTTCACTTATCTAAGTATTTGCTGCAAGTTCTTGAAATACTATGCAGACATGTTTCTTGATGCCTCCAACTTATCCTCAGTGCTCTTGTTTATAACAGTAATTGCCTCTAAGCAGTCTCTAAATAATTGTTATACTTAAGATTTCTGTTGCTTCAGTGTTAACAGCTTGTTTTTCATTGAAGTCTATCCTAGTTTAGCAAAATGGATTCAAGCAACAGCTCTAATGTGCTACCATCTAACAACAGTTTCAAAGACAGCTATTACACAGCTTTTATAGGAAGAAGGTTTACAAAAAGACGAATATCTCAATTTGTGATTTTGGGGCTTGGATCACTATTGCTAACTGCAGTACAAGTCTACTCAGCATATGCTAATATTTATATGGGACACAGCTTATTGGCAGTTCTCAAGAGTTCAACATGGCCAACATTACACTATTGCAAACAACAGTACCCCAAAGAGCAGCACTGCCAACATACATAATAAAAACATTTCTAACCTCAAATGTCACAGGGTTAAAGTAACATGGTTTCAAACGATAATAATGCTTGAACATCGTTACCATCAGGGTTGCCAATGTTTAAAAGTAAAATTATCGTACCGGCCACTCAAAATTATCGAACATCATAAATCAAATGCTAAAATAATAAATGTATCAGCATAACAATTATAATAATGTAATAGTATTGATGTTTATGGTATCCACTTACAAGATTGATGACCTCAATCGGTATTACAACATTAGCACTTATGTTTCTCGCACTGTTCATTTTAAGTTCATCTTCCTCAACTGTTGCAGTATTATTCAAATTTGTTGTTGAGATAAACCTTAACATCTTCTCGGTGACTTGCAGATTTTCAGACTCACCACATTCTTTCATAAGCTGAGAGAACTGAATAAGTCCATTTATTGTATCTAGCGCCAATCTAATTTTGGTTTTTATTAAACCTAGCTTGAAAAGAAAAACTCTTTCACAAGAAGTGTTACTGTGGGGCAACGAATTCACTGATAATATAACCTCCGTCAGTTCTTTGAAATCAGTATTTCCACCAAGGTGGCGTGTGTTTAACAGCACTCCAGAAACTGCCAGGTTCAGACATGTTCATTTCACATGGAATATCACGTATTCCAAGTTTTCTCCATTGATCATCTATTTTCTGAACAGTGCCATCTTCATTGAGATTACAAGATCTGGACTCATTGGCAACAAGAGGATAAAGGGTAGAAGGCTTAGTAGGATATGAAATGGTTGCCTTATAGGGATGGAGACAGGCCATTAGGGCAGAAGTGGTGTCGCTATTTGTAATTAATTTCATTTCGCTGGTGTGAGAAACCAGTGAACATGATATTTTGCAGGTATCGAAATTATTGTACACCCCCATAGTTATCATACGGGTTGACAACCATCAGTACAAACATTCAAATTATTGTATGCCCCCATAATTATCATACAGGTTGGCAACCCTGGTTACCATACAACACAAGAACCTACTCTTCTTCAGCAAATCTTGTTCTGCAATAACACTTTGGATAAGATCACTTCCGAATGCTAAATATCGTAATATATATTTAATGCACTACTGTGTAGTGTATACAAAAATAACAACAGTAACTATAACTGCATATACTGCCCTAAAACAATTCAAGACAAAATCACGCAAACACTAGCAGTAAAATGGCATCTACAGAATGATTTATTGATATGGCATGTAAACAGAATCTTGTTTTAAAACCTATCAGTTGGCCTCTCTGCAACAAGGGCTTCTGTTATTATCATTATTTATTATTTTGTTGTTTAATGACACTGTCAATTGCCAGGATCACCTCAGCGCCGCCGGTGTGCCGGAATTTTGTCCCGCAGGTGTTCTTTTATGTGCCAGTAAATCTACTGACACGGAACTGTCATTTTTTAAGCACACTTAAAAACCATCAGTCTGGGCCAGATTTGAACCCATGACCTTGGGATCAGTAGGCCAGCGATCCCAAGGTCGCAGGTTCAAATCTGGCCCATGGGCTTCTGTGACAACACAATGGATGCAATAACACCAACTATGGCTGTAGCTTTACCATGGTTATATTTTACAAACAGTTGGCAGTACTAATGCAACCTAACATATGGAATATCACCAAATATAACCAGACCATGCCGTAATGGGGGGGAAATGTCACAGTTGATTTTTGGGGTATCCCAATAAGCTATTTCCTCTATACATCTGTAATGTGTTGTTTACAACAGGTAGTTTCTTTCAGTATTCACCTTTCCCTAGCACTGTTACTTCATGATGAATACAAATTTCAAAACTTCAGTACAAAATTGGGTTACTTTTGCTATTATTTGATCAAAATATACTTTACAAGTCATTAGATAAATACTGAAAAAAATATTGGCCACTCTAGAAAAAACATTGTTGTTAGCAAAATAGCTGATTCATTGGTAATGCAATGGCAACAGGCAGAGCTCTGTTGCATCATTCATTTTTATGTTTAAATTCTGGAAAGTGTGAACATTCTTGCAAGTACAATGGAGATACAAAGAGAGCATTTTCTTGTGATGATTTTGTATGATTTCAAATGTGGCTTAAAATGCTTGAAGGGGGCTTCCGTGAACTTTTTTCCCTCAAGTGCTACTATGTTCCAGTGGCTTGGAGAATTTAAGAGGAGACAGCAATCTCTTAAAGAGAAGAGAATGGTGACAACAATAACAGCAGTAACTGAGAAAAACATTAACATGAAAAGAATGATTAGGGAAGGTCCTAGACTAACCTGGACAGAGGTGGCATTAAGCATTAGTTCACCAAGTATTTAAGATTTGCTGATAAGATTTAACTGCGGAATGTCCTATCATGTTTCAAATATTGTTACAGGTCACAAAATATGGCTCAATCAGTTTGACTCTGAAACAAAATGCCAATCCTCCATTTGAGTGTTCCTGATGACCAATCATCCATCAATGTCAAGAGATCAAGGGGTGCCGGAAAGAAAATAATTGCTTCTTTCTTCTCCACAAGTGGTCACGTGGCAACCATTGAGCTCAAAGATCAGAGAACTGCTACTGCAAAATGGTACAGAAATTTGCCTCCCAAAAGTGTTTCATAAAATGTAAGAAAAGTTTCCAAAGACAGGAGTAAAGGTCATTTTGTTGATCCGTGACAATGCATCACCTTACACCGCTAATGTACAAATGGAGTTTCTGCAAGGAATTGAGACAAATTACTGACTCATTCCCCTCTACTCCTGAACTGCACCATGCGAGTACTTCCTGTTCCTTACGAAGAAGAACCCATTTTCTAGCCTCAAAAAAAAAGTTTCAGCATACAAAAACAGTAATCCTAAGTATCAGAAATTGGGTGGCATGGGTGTTTTCAGAAAAGATTACAGAGGATAGAACACTACACACAGAATAAAAAAGGAAAAAGAATAGAAAACACTTACTACCCTAACAGTACATTATATTAGAATAACCATAACTTTATTTTGTAAGTAACGGTAAGTTTCAAAAGCATGTTTTACGGATGCAAGTTTTACCTGCTTACCTTAACAGTAGTCTGTGGTTTTTTAATTTGTTTTGCTCCAGGGCCAAAACCAGCTGAGGTGAGCTGCTTTGCCAGAAGGTTGATCATTCGCTTCTTCTGCTGGTGTGTGCCAGCTGATGCTACTGGTGTATACATAGTGGTAAAATGTGATGGTATTGTGTCTGGTAATTTTTTCTGTGGATTACAAAAACAATGATTACAGCAACATTGTCCAGAAAATAAAATATGGCCTTCAACCAGACTCCTTTTGTGAGCTGGAACTTACAGTTCCATTAAAACAACTAGTCCATTCTGAAAGGAAGTCAATCAAGCAGAATAAGGGTATGTAGAATAGAAGTGAAGTGGGCAGGGTCAAACATGAGAATGAAAGAGGTTTTAAATAATAAAAAAATAGGATGGTATGAAGATGACTGCAGGAAAGCAAACCCAAGGTTTTAAGGGAATTAAAGAAATGAGGCACATGGGAGACATATGAGAAAAAGAGAATTTTATTATTCAAAGATAGGGTTATAAACACCTTCTGAAAGATAAAAAGAAGGAATGGGGGGAAAATGAAGCAGTAAATTATAGTGGTAGAAAGAACAAGGGGTACAAAATTAATCTGGGAAACAGTGTAAAGAGCATATAGTGGGAGAGTTAAAGAGCACAGTATATGCACAAAAATATGGTGCAATCACAGAAAACCTCTAAGGGTCAGACAGTCGAATAGGCTGTGTATAAAGGAATTAGAAGATGTACATATGTATATTATACTCAGCAATTAGAAGCTGGATAGGAACAAACACAGTGCAAGAACAAATAAGATGATTAAAAAGTTAGCAAGTGGTATATACGGGCCAACTTGCCAGTGTGACATTAAATTCTACCGGGAAAGTACGAATTGGCTATGGAATTTAATGTCGTACTGGCAATTTGGCCATGGTAGCTTAGTGGTTAAAACAGCCACTCAATAAGCGGAAGATCTGTGGTTCAAATCCCAGCTATGGCATTGAATATTTCAGTCCTGATTCCACCTCTTAAAACATTGCCCACACAAGGCTTGTGTGTTTAAAAAACTAGCAGTAAGTTTGTTGGCATAAATAAGTAATAATTATCATCTAAAGGTTACTTAAACCCGGGACATACAGCACTTAAAATTTGTAAGTCGCCCTTGGGGTATTTAACTCTTATGTGTGATTCCCTTGTGGTCTATCGGGAAAGTACGAATCAGCAGGGGAATTTAATGTCATACTGGCAAGTTGACCATGGTAGCTTAGTGGTTAAATCAGCTGCTCAATAAGTGGAGGATCCGTGGTTCAAATCCCAGCTATGGCACTGAAATTTTCAGTCCTGATCCTACCTTTTAAAACATTGCCCACCCACGACTTGTGTGTTCAAAAGCACCAGCAGTAAGTTTGTTGGTATAAATAAATAATAATTGCACATAAATTTTGTTTAAACATATTGCAGTGGAGCATAAATTTGCATTATAAATTATGCTTTCCTAGGTTTAGCAATTACTAGTATCACTTTGTTAAACTCAATACAGAATAATGATATCAATAATGCAAGATGTGTTTCATGCAAGAGTGACATAACCTTTGGAATACCCAATGCACATTTGCTACATAAATATCCAATCAGGTCCGGTAACCTAACCTCCAGCCATTAGCTGCCAGCCTCGACACCAATGCTTATACATGTCTTACAGATGATATCAAAACTGCACATGTTCACATGTGTAAGTGTTAGGAACAAACTGCCTTACTATTAATTGTGAACATGAATATTGTGTTAGATTCCTACTATTCAGCAAATAAAATGAATAAGACAACTCACTTTTGCTCAGCGTGCATGTGCAGCAAGTAGACATGGACTTAGCATGTATTCGTTTCATTCCAAGTGAATTTATGTATTTCTGACTGATTAGAGCATATTTAAAGTTTCTTTTTTTATGTTTTTATTATGTTTTGACCTCCTAATGAATGTAATACTGCAACTAGTGTTGGAAGTTAGTAAAACATTTTGCGTGGCATTTAAAAGAAGAATCCGATTCCAAGTGAGGTCGTTATCTTCTCATGGCATGAGCCTCTCAAATAGAACAGGCTAGATATTCAGACCTTTAAACGTACCAAATAAAAACTTTGCGATTACTCAGGAATGTAAGATTTGAGGTAATGTTTTCATACGGGGCAATCAGTAATGGCCTTACTTTTTCATGCAATTTTATGGTGTCTGGTACAGCATGACAATACATCTGAATTAAATACATGGCTAACATTACTTAAATGGTTTTTATAGAGCATTAGAATAGTTAACTGATCCTCCAGTAGAAGCTGAGTACCTGATCAACAGGTTGTGCCACATGCTCTAACCTTTAAACACGATTATCTAGTTAATGGTGCATTTAATTAAAAAAAGTTTTTGGAATTTTTTGTTAGTTTACATCCACTTCTTCACCTCCTTCAACTGACAGATTATTTCACTTCCGCCTTGTATAGAAAACAGAAAAGTAACATATCCTAAAATTTATTACGTATTAATATATTCTCCTTTGTCTAGTCTCTTTAACCATCCAATTTAATTTCCATTGTCATGTTAACTTGTCTTTTCTTCTCATTCAACACTTTTACTGGCACAACACAACTCAACACAACACTAACATTAACCTGAAATCTGAGAAATGATACAGAATTGAACTTGATTTAACCCTTCCTGGACGTAATTATTTTCCTAGTTTTCTCAAGTATTTTAAAACGTGAATATTATTCAAAATAAGGCACATATGATACTATATTGTATACTGAATTGTTGAAAACGTATAACCAAGCACATAAATGTTCATTAAGTCATAACATTGATTTTTATTAGAGGTATTTTCTAGGCTACATTTATTTAAATGAAAAGTGGCATATGTACCAAAACAACTGAAACTTTGCCATATCTACAGGGCAGAGTGCATCATCAGTTCCTAGACATATTGGGTGACACTGAAGTCTTTTTGTGTATGGTATGCTCCAAAGCAGTTATCGGGATGTAAATAGGGTTTCAGATCACATGTTTCACAAAAATATATTGTTTCTTTCCTAACACCTGCTGCTACATAGGTCACTGTAGCGCACACTTGCAGGACTTTCGTTTTCATCACTTTCCCACGCACTAAAGTCACTTTCATCTGTTTCATTGAGCACAGATTCTATACAAGCCCTTATTTCATCCTCCCCATACAGTCTCTTATGTGCCATGCTCCAAATCAAACCAAAACGAGCAAAATAATGAAACAACACAGAAAATTACCAGCTCAGGACGTATTATTCTGTAGCGATTAACAAAACACAAACCTAAGCACAGACACGCACTTAAATTCATCTGACATCTGTTGACTGCTTAGCAAGTCATCTCTACAGAATAGGTATCTCAGCTTCACCAATATGTGTCCTGTGTAACGATCCAGCAGAAATGAACGAAGACCACTTGAAGACCTGTGAAGCATTAAGATCAGAAGAAACTACAGTTCAAAAGTATGGGAAAGCACGAATGCTAATGGCTTCATTGCCAGATGCAAGGCACTAGAAAACAACAACAACATCTGTTGACCATTTACGAGAAGTAAAGGCCAGCTACGATGGCTTACACGAACGTATAAAAAGAATTTGTGCTAAACTGACGCGTAACCATGCGTCGCGAATATATGCGCATTTCGCCCGGGAAGGGTTAAGTCCATTCCCATTTCCATGTTGAATTCAATCTGGAAATGAGATCAAACAACAGTCATGCAATGAGATTTCGATCTGAACCCACTAAATAAGTGGATTGGATCCAGTTATTGAGCTTTGTTTGAATCCGCATTTCCATGCAGTATTCAATCCGGGAAAAGAACTCAAATCGACTTGAATTCACCATGGAAATATAGTAACTGTAACCAGAAATATGTAAATGAAAGTTTAGCTTACCATATACATACATATCAATTAAAATGTATCTATACTGTTTATACTGCATACTGGGTTATAGAAATTATTAGTCAATAACAATAAAAAAATAAAAAAAGTTAAAAAAGGTTGTCAAGTTATACGTAATACCGAGTTATCAAGGTTCTAATGTATACTAATAAAAGGTGTATGTATGTAACATAACTCTATCCCCCACCCCCTAAAAAGTTTCAAACTTAGTATTGAAATTCACAATCTACTTTCTAGGCAACATGAGGTTTCCATAACATAATTTCAAATTCTTTAGATGGCAAAACTGTGTCTCTTTTAGTTTTCTTGAAAATAGCTGACAATTTAGATTAAAATGTTATGTGCTCAAGATATTGATATGAATATGCATGTTCTGTTTAATATCCAAAAAAGTTTTCGTTATTCTGACTGAATTTTGTGTGATTTTATAAGCCTAGGAAACTATGAGAGATAAAAACTTTTCATACAAAAATGTTGTTCCAACATTTCCTATATGGTTAATGACCTTTGGGGAATGCTTGTTCCATTAAGTGACTGTTGGACCTCTGTATTTGTTGGAGGCACCCAACAGGTGTGTATATTACCTCTGACAGTAAGGTGATGAGGATGCTGATAGAACAAACGGATCTAAAGCCTTTACTGTGGAGTACGAAACACATTGGCCCCATGGCACACTTTATTAGGCCAAGTTTGAGATGAAGACTTGGACAGAACCATCTAAAATATGTAGAGCACATTAAAATATACTATTTGTCTCATTTTCTTTTTCCAGAGCATTAGCCATTGTTGAAATATTTCAAATTGTGTGCTACCTTTTCACAAGTGTAAGAATGTCATCTGGAAGTTTCTGATTCTTCCTTTTCTTTTATTTTCCATGAGCTTATCAGTAAAATTATATATCATTATTTGGTTTTTCACTGTCTCTACAAATCATAAAATAATAAAGCTAATGATAAAAATTTGATGTGTTGCACTCACATGACTTTCTCTACTCTTGTACTAACCATTCTTAAAAACTCCTATTCCTATATCTTCTTCGTGTTAGTTGAGATAAACATTTGTACAAATTATCTTATTGCTTATTTTGTAATAGGTGCAAGGGGAATATTAGAATACAGTAGGCCTTGAGCGATAGTCAAATATTTTTAAGCTTTGTGATCCCATTCTCCTTGCATGCTTAACATATAAAAAACTGAACAATGATGTTCCATTTCACGAAATCTTCCAAGTTTTTCAAAACTCACACAAATAACAAGGAATATCTCCGAAATTGTTCACTCTAATAAAAAATTTATTCAGACATAAATTGTGTGTTTTAGCCAGATCTACATTTTTTCCACTTACTGGTGTTTTGCTCCTCACTGTAACTTATCTATCTGACCTTACCTTGGTCATCTCTTGTTCTCTTCCGACCCCGATGCTATTAGGGTTCCCAAGGGCTAGGAAGTCTTTATTTTTCCAACCTCTCCATTTCTCTATAAAATCTTAACCCCTAACATGCTGACCTGTCATGGCATGTAATAAGTCCTCTGATTGGTGATCAGAGGATATGGTCGGTGAATTTATTTTGATAATTCTCCCGGTCAGGTCGGTGAGACACGTAAACCAACGACAGGTGTGGTCCTCCAGACATTCTGGGGGTTGTGAGAGAGCGATGTGACCGCCAAAACATAAAAATATGGTGCTCTATAAAAACGGTTACTATTACTGCTATTGCTCTCTTCAATATCATCAGTTAAAAATAGTGAAGAGCAAGAGGATTAATGACTTCATTGTCAGAAATCCAGCATTAGCTAACAACATTTTTTCTACAGTAAGATTTTCTCTCCGGTTTACGAATTATTCAAAAGTCGTCCAGAGTAAATAGGACTTCACAGGCTATAGCCAGAAAATTATAAGTATTTCAAGCATATGGCATTTTAATCAAAATCGTTAGACCCATTTTCAAGAAAATCAAAATTTTCGAAAAATTTTCCATGTAAAGGATAGTTTAGGGTGGGGCTGTTTTCTTCAAAATCTTCGTGTCGCATCCTTGAAAGACATTAAACTTAAATATCAACTTTGGTTTTTAACCGACTTCTCGTTTTTGAGTTATGCTGTCCACACCTGACAGACTGAGACGCACGCACAGACACACACAGACACAGACAGACACAGACAGACACAGACACACACAGACACAGACACAGACACACACACACACACACACACACACACACACACAGACCTTTTTCTAAAAATGATTTTTTTTGGATTCAGGGGATCTCAAAACATGTATTTCCGGTGAAATCTTGATATCAAATTTTTGGGTGGAATACAAACTTCCTATACTTACCAGTAGAGAAAGTAAAAATTCACTTTGAAGCATTTAATGTGTTAAAAAGAACTATACTTTTCCATTGAAGAAATCACAAAAATTTTTGTTTACTTTATCCCTTGAAAACAATGTATTCCAAACCCTTCCACATGCATAAGTAGCCTAAAATGAAGATTTAAAAGACATAAAAATGAATTCTGCTCCACTAGATATTAAAGTGTTTGTCTGCACTCACCATTGATAGCATGACTAGATTAGCAACCACTTTAGGCGACAGTCTTTCTGCAATGTGTTGATCTGTGATATCCACGGCCATTTCAGAATGTTTCTTATATCGAGAGTCTTGACTTCCCTCATCTTCCTCTTCTTCTTCCTCTTCCTCAAAATCTAGCCTTGGCTTCTTGCTTACTACAGTGGGCTGACTGGATGGAATGCTTTCTGCTACCCGTTTCTGTCTCCTCCTTAGCTCTTCCAATTTTGGGTATGATTTCATAACCTGCAGCAATATAAAGCATGTTGTTATTATAGCTGTAGAAATAATAGTTCTATTTGCAATTAATAAGATAAGCACACACAAAGGTGGATAGAAGAAGTTTTGCAGAGAGAGGGAGAGAAAGACACAATTAGTATACTGTTTCTTTCATTCTCACTTGTTATGCCCTGGCAGGCCATGTGACTCACAATCAGAGAAATGCTGTGCAATCTGCATATCATCCACTTTCATGTGTGCAAGTATTTATTATTTATTTATGCCAACAAACTTACTGTTGGTGTTTTTAAACACACATGCCGTGTGTGGGCAAAGTTTGAGAGGTAGAACTGGAACTTAAAAATTCAATGCCACAACTGGGATTTGAACCACAGACCTTCCGCTTACCGGGCGGCTGCTCTAACCACTGAGCTATTGTGACAAACTGCCAGAATGGCATTAAATTCTCAAACCAGTTCGTATTTTTCCTGGTAAACCACAAAGGCAGTCTCACATCAGAGACAAATTACCCCAATGGTGACTTACTATTGTAAGTACTTTATGTCCCAGGATTAAATAACCTTCAGATGGTAATTATTATTTATTTATGCCAACAAACTTACTGTTGGTGTTTTTAAGCACACAAGCCGTGTGTGGGCAAAGTTTGAGAGGTAGAACTGGAAATGAAAAATTCAATGCCACAGCTGGGATTTGAACCACAGACCCTCTGCTTACCAGGCGGGTGCTCTAACCAAAAAGCTACTGTGACAACCTGCCAGAATGACATCGAATTCTCCAACCAGTTTGTATTTTTCCTGGTAAACCACAAAGGCAGTCTCACATGAGAGACAGTTGCCCCAATGGTGATTTACTATTATAAATACTTTATGTCCCGGGATTAAATAACCTTCAGATAGTAATTATTATTTATTTATGCCAACAAACCTACTGTTGGTGTTTTTAAACACACAAGCCGTGTGTGTGCAATGTTTGAGAGGTAGAACTGGAACTGAAAAATACAATTTGAAATTTATTTGTTTATAGACTTTTACAAGTTTCAAGCCCCTTAACACGCTGACCTGTCATGGCATGTAATACGTCCTCTGATTGGTAATCAGAGGATATGGTCGGTGAACTTATTTTGATAAGTCTCCCGGTCAGGTCGGTGAGACCCGTAAACCAACGACAGGTGTGGTCCTCCAGACATTCTGGGGGTTCTGAGAGAGCGATGTGACCGCCAAAACATAAAAATATGGTGCTCTCTAAAAATCGGTTACTATACTGCTATTGCTCTATCAATATACTAAATATTGGAGAGCAAGAGGATTAATGACTTCATTGTCAGAAATCCAGCATTAGCTAACAACAACAAGTTTCAAGCATTGTCAAACAATTATAAAAAGTTACAAAACAAAATTACATGTATATACAATATTTACAATTCATCCAACCTGTACAAGCATTTCTGAATTAGGAATGTTTTTAACCTCCTTTAAAATTCTTTGCCCCTTAAACTTTTAATGTCATTGGGTAATTTGTTATAGAGTATCCTACCCACTGTAAGTGGCGACGTTAGAGCACCCACCTGGTAAGTGGAGGGTCTGTGTTTCAAATCCCAGCTGTGGCATTGAAGTTTTCAGTTCCAGTTCTACTGCTCAAACATTGCCCACACACGGCATGTGTGTTTAAGTAAGTTTGTTGGTATAAATAAATAATGACAAATCATTCTGACAATATCTTTACAGCTTTGTATGGAATTACAGAATCTAATCCTTTTAAGAAGACAAATATTATAACAATGATAGTTCTGGAATAAATGACATCTATTACAGACATATTCAGGGTGGGCCAAAAAATTGACAAATTTTCAGACATGATTTAAGTATTTTCATAGGTAGAATTATACATCTGTGAATATTTTATTAAGAGCTGTAAGATTCTAAAATTTCTAATTAGCACATCATTTATATGAAATTTGACAAAGATCTAAGCATACTGTATTTCATTGTCTAATTGTCACATTTTTATACTTTTTTGAAAGTAAGAATGTGAGTGCAACCATGTCAGGGCCGGGCAACTGGTACTCAGAGAGCAAAGCTTGCTCAAGGGCTTACACTGATAGCTGTAACTTTAGCACATACAAAAGATGAAGGTCGCTCAAGGTATCCCGCGAGTCGCCTGGTCTGCATTATCTTAAGATTAACTGGCCATGTAAATTTTCAGCAACTAGTGCACAGTTACAGGTGTAGGAACAAGACTGAGTATATTCATCCACAACCATGTTATGCTATTTGTAGTTGAAAAGAAAGGGGAGGGGAAGGTACTGCATGATGCTGAAACTGCAGTGCAAATACTTATCCATTAAAAAAAAATAACAAAAAAAAAAAAAAAATGATTTCTGTAATTGTATTGAAATAAAACTCAGCTTTTATTTAAAACAGTATTTATGATACTGTTAAAATGTATGTACTTTTTAACTAGAGCTGATATTATCGGATTGCTGACTATGAAACATAACATCCATTATTGTGCAACTCTTCAACATATATTTATTCATCCTTAGATCAAATACATGATATTGGATATATAAAAATATACAAAATATTAACAACATTTCTTAAGTATTTTAACAAGTATAATAAATTACAGACCCAGAAGGGGTTCACAGAAAAGTATTTACAAACTCTTCAACTGAGTAAAAACAATGTTGCAATAGCAGATGTTTCACCTTGCGCTTAAATGCAGTTTCTGAGGTGGTAAGTTTAATATTATCGGGTAACTTGTTATATAAGGTAATTCCAGAGTGTCTTACACTTTTGCTGAATAGTGAAGTATTATGTGTAACCGTGCTCAGTTTATACCTATTTCTAGTGAGATAATTATGTTTTTCAGAGTTTGTACGAAAATAAACCAAGTGTTTTCTAACAAACATCACGACTTCTAGTATATATAGACAAGAAAGTGGTAATATATGGAGTGTTTTGAATAAATTGATACAAGAATCCCTTTGTTTCTTTCCCATTATTATTCTGATTACTCGTTTTTTAATTTTAAAAATTATATTTTCTTTATCACAGTTACCCCAAAAAATCACTCCAAATTTTAGTAAGCTATTGAAAAGAGCAAAGTATAGATTCCTCAAAGTGTTCAAATTTGCAATATTTTTTATAATTCTGAACATAAAACAAAGCTGGCTTAGCTTAGATGCCAGTTTTTCAACATGCGTGTTGATACAAGAATCCCTTTGTTTCTTTCCCATTATTATTCTGATTACTCGTTTTTTAATTTTAAAAATTATATTTTCTTTATCACAGTTACCCCAAAAAATCACTCCAAATTTTAGTAAGCTATTGAAAAGAGCAAAGTATAGATTCCTCAAAGTGTTCAAATTTGCAATATTTTTTATAATTCTGAACATAAAACAAAGCTGGCTTAGCTTAGATGCCAGTTTTTCAACATGCGTGTTCCATTTCAGGTGCTCGTCAATCCATACACCCAAGAATTTAGTAGTAGGTTTATAATGCACCAATTCATTATCTAATTTTATTTGTGGCTTATATACATTAGTATTCTGAATATGGCTGAAGGAAATGGCTACATATGCCATAAGTCGTGGGGCAAGACAATAATTCCCCTACCTACGCAGTGACAACTCTTCACCTGAAAGGCTCATGGTGGGAAAAGTTGCACAATCATGTATACGTAGAAGTCATAACGTTTCTGTCCACGAAGGAGTGAAGTTCGCTAGCATAGCTTTAGTACATATTGTTAATGACATTATATATGTATAAAATTAGCATTATAACGAACAAAGTGATTTGGATATAATATGGCTATGTGCCAACAATTACTTGCATGTGAACTGCAATTGTTTTAGCTGTACACTGTTATAGTAACGTTTTCTCAATGGCAGCCGTTCCCCCCTCTCAGCCGTTGCACAGAGGGAGGGGAGGAAAGCAGCTTCCTATGTGCAAGATTTGTTCATGTCTCGCCTCACGACCTATAACACTTCGGTATCAATTTCTAGAACCACAAAAAGAGTGCCTTGAATAGCTTGTAGATTCTAATTGCAATTTCATTGCTCCAATCTCTTATAAGTTATTTGCTCACTGAAAACTCCTTTCTGCAGCTCGATTACCATCCTGTTCTGCAAATTATATATACATATATATAGACATATATATACATATATATTCTTAGTTAAACCTGCAATATGATTTCTGTTTTCCCATGCTAGTGTTTCACAAAATAAGCACTTAGAACAACTATAGAAACAAACAACCATACATAACTGAAGAACAAGATGGTTATTCATTTGGTGCAGGATCACCACGTGTAAAGCAATTCACACCCTTTGCCACTCCATTCGCTTACTGTTCTGCTAATTCCTGCACTTTAGGTGCCTGAACCAATCAAATTCATTGACGAGCTAGCCATCATCTAAATGTATTGTGTTGATATGTCTTCAATGACACATTGATGACTTTAGAAACAGGAATGGTGCCTCAATGCCGAGCATTGGAATACACAATATACCTTCTCTATACCCTCTCTCATGAAATTAAAAGAACTAACAGAACTTAAGGTTGCAGTGGTGGCATGTTATGTTTCAATATTTCTTGATAAAGAACACTTGCAATATTAATGCAACAATTATGCAGTGAGATGCTTGAGTTCCCAATCACTTGTCTGTAGATTAAGGCATGCAAACAAATACAGTATGTTTTGCAAATGACGTGTCAGTTATACAATTGCAGGATGTTTTGTAAAGCAAACATCTATAGTTGTTGATGCATGTGTGGTGAACAAATATCTCCTTGGATAAAGCTCGGAGTAAAGATTGTATGCCCTTCCAGTATTTCCCCAAGCAGTGCCATAAACACAATATATGTTTACCAGTTCTGTGTATGAGGAACCAAAACTTGTAAAAATCTGGATGTTGCAGGAATTATCATAAGTGCTTCCAGTAAGTATAGCATTTTAGTCTATCCTGGTATATGTTTGGTTACCTAGCTACACAATGTTACTGTGATATGCAAATCAACTTAATGTACGAAATTTTGTGTTACGTAAGAAGCATAAATATAACAGAACAAGAGTAATAAGAGAAAACAAAATACAAGTAATATTAAAAAATCATGGGAGAACAGATTGATTGATTTCATCTAACCTGATGTGGCTAATAACTTAGGAGTTCAGTAACGTGTTTACAGGCAAATATTTGAATTGATCCCCTGAATCATATCTAAAAATATGTTAGTGTTAATTCTGGCCTACCCTGTACACATACTGTTATTTACTGTAGTGAAGTATGAGCTGTAACTGAAGGGAAGAAAGTTTGTACATTTTGAGAGGCTAAAGACATTTTTAAACTTACTGCAGCAGATAAAAAGCTTTGACAACCTAAGTATATTTCAGTGCACACGTATTGGCTTAAATGTTCTGCAATTGCTTTAGGGAATAAAATATAAGCATAAAATGCAATGCAGAAATGTATTGTTCATTATTAAGGATTACTATGATAACACTAACACCCAGTGGTCTATTTATAGACTAAGTGATTTTGGGCTACTGGGTGCATGTTAAGAAGAACAAAAGCTATTGCTGACATACTGTAGACTGAAATAATACATTCTATTCATGTTTCTAATTTGTTAAGAAAAAATTTAATTGAACTTTAATGGGTTAATACAAAGAATATCTACCAATGAGTAAACATGACTTGTGAATATTAGAAATTTATTAAAGATATTTTTACTCTCAAAAATTAAAGATAACTTATCATTCTTTAGCAAATAGTAAAGAAACTAACAAAAACTTTTTCAGAAATGTTTGATCTTTAGGTAATAAAAATATCTAGCAGATGTCAAGTTAATTGTATGAAATGAATGAAAATGAAAATAGCCTGTGATGTCCCATTGAGGGCAAAGGTCTCCTACAAATAGGGGTAGCTGCTTTAAAACACTCACGCGGTAAGCTAGTCCACGTAAGAGGGTATCGTACATAATACACTAAACATTGGATTGCACATGGTCACTTAATTGTTGTTCTAGTTCTTTCTACTCCTGTCTGTTTCTGGCTATTGTGGTCCACTGTCTTCCTACTTGTTTTCTGAACAAGTCCGACCATTTGTGTCTTGGTCTTCCTGGGAGTCTCTTGCCGATGTAAGGGTCCCATGTGGTAGCTCGTGCTGTCCATCTGTCACCTTGCAGCCTCATCACATGCCGCCCCATTTCCACTTGGTCTTCGTAGCCTGTTGTGCTATGTCTACCGTTGCTGACATCTTGTGTATCAAGGTGTTTGATATTCTATCTTTCAGAGAGACGCCAAGGATCTTCCTCTGCATTTTCCTTTGGCATATCTGCAGAGTGTTTCTCTCTTTGGCTTTGAGAGCCCATGTCTGACAACCGTATAATAGCACTGGAAAAACACAGCTTTTGAGTGTCTCCATTTTGAGTCTCCTACTCAGGGATTTGTCCAGAAATATGAATTTTAGGGTCCAGAAAGCTTTCCAAGCTAAGGAAACTCTTCGTTTGATTTCTTTTTCCATTTTGTTGTTAAAGGAAATTATTTGTCCTAGGTATATGTATTGAGATACATAGAGCAGTTCCATTCCTTCATGATATATTGGGGTTTCTAATCCACTTGTCATTAGTTGTGTTTTAGATTTGCTCATTGTGAGTCCTGCCATCTTACTTTGTGTGTTAAGCTCCTGAAGCATTGATTGCAATTCCCTTGCAGTTTTGGCGAAGAGGACTATGTCGTCAGCAAACCTCCAATTTGTTAGTCTCTTGCCGTTGAGGCATATTCTGTCTTTCTTATTCCAATTTAGTTTTCTGAATATGTCCTCTAGTATGCAGGTAAATAGTTTTGGAGAGATGGGATCCCCTTGTCTAACTCCTCTTTCCATGCAGAAAGGTTGGCCTGTCTTTTCGGTTTTAACTCTGGCAAAGCTGTTGTTTAGAATGTTTCTTAGTAATTGAATGTATTTTGCGTCTACTCCTTGATTTCTTAGTGCTTGAAGTTAGTTTGGGTGTTCGATTGTATCGAATGCTTTGCTGTAATCGACAAAAGCAAGGTATATTTTTAGGTGACGATCTTCCGATTTTTCTATTATCTGGTTAATGGTTTGAATATGGTCCACTGTGCCAAATCCTTTGCGGAATCCTGCTTGTTCTGAGGGTTGGTTCCGTCTAGTGTTTTTGTTAATCGTCTAGTTAGTATTTTCGTGAACAGTTTATATCGGTTAGACATCAAGCTTATGGGTCTATAATTGTTTATGTCATCTCTCGTACCTTTTTTGTGCAAAAGTACAATCAAGCTTGTTTTCCACTGATCGGGAATGTCTTCGGTTTGTATGATTTTGTTGAACATGATGACTGGTGTTAGGAGGTCTTGGGCTTCTTTTAAGAGCTCATTGTATATGTTGTCTTCTCCAGGTGACTTTCCATTTTTCAATTCAGTGATGGTTGTTCTAACTGCGCTATGAATTATAGCGGGTATGGCCTCAGTGGTGTTTGGGACTGGATCGACAGGGTTATGGTCTGTGGCTTTGTTTGGTAGAGAACTTGCGTATACTGCTTTGTAGAATTCCGTTGCTGATTTTATTATATCCTCTCTTCTGTTTAGACGTTCTCCCGCCTGATTCTTCGTTCCTAGTATTCATTGTTTCCTGCCATGGACGTTTAACCTTGCTTTTCTAATTGATTTGTTTGTTTCTAGTATTTGTGTCGTTGTTGCTGATCGGTGTTCACGGATATCTTTCCGTATTTCCCTTTTCGTTATTTTGTCTAGTTTTGCATATTCTTCTTTATTCCTGTCTGAGACACCTCTAGTTTTTAACATTTTCGATCTGTGGTTGATTAACTGTATGGTACTCTGACTTAATTTGCTTCGACTTTTCTTCATTTGTTCGTCGTTACTTGTGTCCTTGTGAGATTGGTATATGCATTTTTCTAGCATAACTTGGAACTCATAAAGATAATTTCAGAAATATTAAATTCAAGTAAACTGACATACCAGCTATAGCAGGCCATTTTTTATAAAAGACTGCTAAAGCTAAATTAATAAAGCCTTTTAATGAATCTATAGAAGTATTACTTTGGAGAAAATCTTTACTATAAGAATCAAAGATTATATCTGATACTTTAAATACTGCCCAGTGATTCTATACATAAATTTGTTTTGTTTCTGATAGATGGCATTAACATTGTACATGACTGGTCACTTAAAGGCCATAACCACATCAATGAAAATCAACAGAAAGTAAAAAACTGAAGATGTGTTTAGCTTGACCAAGTTATTAAACATCTACAGCCAAAACTAACCTTAATTTAATATCAGTCACCTCAGCCAAACATACCTTCATTTTAATGATTTTAAAAGGGTAAGTAAAGCTAAATTGTCATTGAGTTAACAACAATTGTACATTTTTATTAAAGCAATTATTTGAAACATTATTTTTTAAACTTAAACTAAATGTTGAAAAGACCCAAGACGTCACTATTGTATCCCTTGGTTAGAATAATATTCATGCAATACATAATTAAAATAAAAAGGAACAAAAATTTGAGATTACAACTTTCTGACAATAATACTCACAGGATAGTAGTAGTCACAATTAAAATGACTTCTCCCTCTCTCATTCTTACCTCCTGATATGTAGCACCCAGATCTGTCAACAAAGAAGTGATGATGCTGTGAAATTCAACACTGGCTGGATGCTTCAGCAGGTGCAACAACTGCAGCTTCATATGTTTTCTTACGGAACTTACTTGTGATTTAGTAAGCGTTGGAGGTAGATTTCCTATTGTAAATAAGCAAAGTACAATAATTAGTTGTATACACCATATGAAGAAAATATGCATGCAGTTGATAAAGGCTATTAATTATGACTTAAACACAATATGGATAGATGATGTTAAGAGCTCTAAGGGGATTAACAAATTGCGGCTTACAGCGACAGAACTGCAACTATTTACAGCGAAGCAATATAAATCAACAAATATTAATAAATATTAGCAACTAAAACTTCTATGTCTTTTTAATTACATATTAATTGCATTTAATTAATACATAATTAAAAGGATAAGTGATGTTTTAGTTGCTAATACTTATGTTGTTGTTGTTAGCTAATGCTGGATTTCTGACAATGAAGTCATTAATCCTCTTGCTCTCCAATATTTTTCACTGATGATATTGAATGAACTTGCTGTAATATTAACCGCTTTTTAGAGAGCACCATATTTTTATGTTTTGGCAGTCACATCGCTCTCTCACAACCCCCAGAATGTCTGGAGGACCACACCTGTCGTTGGTTTACGGGTCTCACCGACCTGACTGGGAGAATTATCAAAATAAATTCACCGACCATATCCTCTGATCACCAATCAGAGGACGTATTACATGCCATGACAGGTCAGCATGTTAGGGGTTAAGATTTTATAGAGAACTGGAGAGGTTGGAAAAATAAAGACTCCCTAGCCCTCGGGAACCCTAATAGCATCGGGGTCGGAAGAGAACAAGAGATGACCAAGGTAAGGTCAGATAGAAAAGTTACAGTGAGGAGCAAAACACTGGTAAGTGGAAGTAATGTTCTGCTTAGCTTGGGTACCTTGTGGTCGCTATTCACATATCCCCTAGACGGAGACCCCTGAGTCAACAGTGTGAATGTACTATGTTGCATTTCTATTTCAAACATACACAACATAGTATGACTATGAAAAGCGGGGATAAAATATATTTTTTTTTGTGTAAAATCGCACTCCTTGGTGCGAAAATGGTTTATAGAAGAGTGAGTAAAGAAAGAGATGTAAATGTGTGAACTAAAAGTGAGTAGAGAACACAGTGTGAATGTAATATGTAACATTTCCATTTTAAGCATACAGAAAATTGTATTATTTGTATTATTTTAAAAGAGGGGATAAAATTATTTTTTGTGTAAAATCACATTTTTTATGGAAAATTGTTTATCAAAGAGTGAACATACTGTAAAAGTCAGCAATTAAGATTTTTGATACATCTATGCACTTCCCAAAATAAATCAATGGAAAATGAAATAGGACCTACAGTAAATTGCATAAATCCACCTACTTACAATTTAGTTAGATGGTTGAATAAAATATTCAAAAGTATACAAAAAATGTGAATCTTGCTAAAACACAATTTATGTCTAAATACATTTTTTTGCAGAGTGAACCATTTCGAAGATATTCCTTGTTATTTGTCAGTTTCCAAGATTTGACTGTCGCTCAAAGCCTACGATATTCTAATATTCCCCTTGCAGGTACAAGGAAATAACCAATAAGATAATTTGTAGAAATGTTTATCTCAACTAACACAAAGATATAGGAATAAGAGTATGTAAGAATGTTTAGTACAAGAGTAGAGAAACTTATGCGAGTGCAACACATCAGATTTTTTCATTTGTGTTTTACATTGGTCTTTTTTAGTAACTTTTTCTTCAAATACAATTCCATTCACTCCTGCACTCATACTACAGGTTCTATGGAGGACAAAGAATTACTCTGGATAAAGAATAAACTCATGACCACAGGGTTGAGAAGCCAGAACACTAACCATACCACCACAGAGATGGGAGAAACTCAAAACCTTCTCTTGCAACGTAAAACATTATTTATCACAGAGAGACAACGTGAATGTGTAAATATAATTTCTAGAAGATACCAAGACTATTTCTGAACACATCTGTTAGAAGTGAGGGAAAAGCTGACCATATGCTAATACTTATTAATATTTGTTAATTAAACTGCTGCTTGATTACAGAGCAACTATTCATCCAAGGAGGTTATATTTAACTGATAACTATCTCTTCTCCATGTTTATACACTCCTTTTTGCAGTGAATTTCATGTAATTTATTCCAAATTGCAAAAGGTTTAAAACATGTGGTAGTTTGAAGATTTGGTCAAGCATACACTTTATTCAGGCTGTCTCCTTAACATGGTGGTAGCACTGCTGCTTACCAAACAGGAGACCCAGGTTCAATTCCTGGTACTGGCAGGGGATTTAAGCATACACTTTATTCAGGCTGTCTCCTTAGCATGGTGTTAGCACTGCTGCTCACTAAGTGGGAGACACAGGTTTGATTCCTGGTACTGGCACGGGGATTTTCTCCTGCTGGCAGATCTGGTCCAGGGTTCACTCAGCCTCATTAGGTCTCTGAGGGGCCAATTGGGGATATACTTGATTAAGAAGTAGCAGCCTCTGGTCACAAAGATTGCATAACTAGACAGGAGGGCCCGGTGCACTGACCAAGTCCCAGCCTCGAGTACTGCACCCTGCTCATGACGCTTGTAGCAGGCAGAGGTGGGGCATACAGTGGCCAGGAGGTAGGCCTTGACCCAGTAAGGGCTGTTGCACTAGGGTTTAGGTTTTTAGTTATTAAACTTTATGCATGAAACATTAAAGTTGTCAAACTTAATTTCATTAATTTTAATCCAGATTTTATTTGCTTTACTTCTACAAAAGTACCTTAAGAAAGAAGTTCCATAAAACTGTGATGGTAGCCAAGGGCCTCAAGAGATGCTAAAGGTATCTCATAACACTACACTGCCAGGGAACATAAGGCTCGTACACAAGTACAATGATAGTTGGGTCGGTACAAAGACTGATTCTAGATGGTTCGAGAAGCTTTTGACTGCTGACGTGTCAGAAGAAGTTTAGAGAAAAACGTGTATTCCAGAGAATCTAATTCTTGGCTACATAAGCAAGTCACACGAACCAAGAAGCCAGCTTTTAAGTGTGTGCTGAGCCAGTGAGTGTTAAGAATTTGCGAGAGCATATAGTGAGGGATAGTTTTTAGACAGGCAATCATCAGAGTTATTTGTGAACAATATTTGTGTCAGGGTTATGATAGAATAGAACATCTATAAGTACCAAGGTCATGGCAAATCACATGTGATGCCTTAGTAGTAAAAGTGGGTGTTAAAGACTACAAAAAAAAGTCATGGCAAATTATAAATTGTGTTAACAAAAAAACAGAGAACTGTGTTTTTGTGATTCAGCTTGAGAAGCGAAATAAAGTAACATAAAAAATAAATGGACTTGTCATTTGTCACTGTATGTATACATCTATTTGTATGTCATTGATAAAAAAAATCCTTATATTTTACAGGTATACAGTTGCATCACTTGACAGTAGTTCCTATGTCTTTTTCTCCTAAATAAGAATACATTTTCCATCCCCCTAAATAAAGGTGAGGTTACAAACAATATTTACAGTTGAGCAAATCTTAATACAAAGAACCTTCAAATAGCAGCAATCAACAAGTGAAACCAGCCTCTACAATAGGCAGCCTCAAGTTGATGCACTGTGACGTCATATCCTTTAGCCCGATGCCTGAGCTTGTGGAAGCGGGCAGAAATGAAGGTCAATGGAGATAGAAAAACAGTCAGTGGCAGAATAACTAAGATTTGCAACATCGGAAGCTTTGAACGTTTATTGAGTGTTGACTGAGTATACAAAGAGAAATAAACATACATTTACCTAGATGCTTAATAGAGTAAATTTAACATACCATTTCATAGCTTATCTGTCACTTATATTACATTTAATACTTCCAACTGAGTTCAATTTTGATTCAGATACGTTCAGACATATTATTACACAAGAACCTTATTTATCCGGTTCTCATTAATTGAGATTTCCAGTTTAACTGGATTGATCTTTTGCTGTCTTATACTTGCTTACTTTGATTTGTTCTCAAAGCATAAGTTTGAAAAAACAAAAAAGAAACTTGTATATTATTTCAGAAAATGAAAGTAATTACAGTGCCAAAGTGTGTTTTCTTCTTATGCTTATTAATGCCAAAAATAAATAATAGTAGTTTATATTCATTTAATAGTTTATTTCCAGAGTATCTGGATATTTATTAATCTGGATTACCTCTGATCCCACCTAGTCTGGATAAATGAGATTCCTGTGTAACTGACAATATTTATATCCATGATTACTCACCATGAAGTACTTCTAGTGCTGCTATAACTTTCCCCATGAACTGCGGCCTCATTTTGGCAATGAGAGCAAGGGCTCCCATACAAGTCATTAGATTCACACTGCTAATATGAGGTGAGCCATGGAACTTAACCATAAGGTCAAATACCATACTGTAGAAAGAGCAGAATTTCTTGATAACATTTTACAGGCCTTTAAACTTTAGTTATCTATTTGCATCTTATTTTACTATAACCGCATAATTTCTTACATACTGCAGCTTATAGCAGAAATTATAAGCCCAGGATGATTCATGCTAATATTGTTATATTTAATTAAGGCTTCACGGGTGATCAGCCATGTGAGGTTTAAAAACATTAAGCTTTCAGCCATTGTAGACTCCATGGCCCTCATCAGAATGAAAAATGACTGTTAGCTTTCCGCTCCCCATATATATATATATATATATATATATATACAATGTTAGGTGAGAGGGGGTTGCATTGCCCTGGCCAATGAGCGGGTGACGATTTGTGATTGGGCCTGTGTTTCGGGCTATGTTTGTTACTGGCCACAGTGATACCTCACATGGCTGATCACCCCGAAGCCTTAATTAATAACGTGCACTCTGAAAGCTTTAAATCTTACATTGTTATATTTATTTGCATCCTTCAAAAATATGTCAATTTCCTGTTATATGAATGTCTTATTTTATTTTTGTAAACTTTATTGTTGCATCCAAAACTACTCAGTAAAATGGGACATGGCCAACATTCATTATAAGTGAAAAAAGACAAATGAAAAAATAATGGTTGCTAAGCTCCATAACCAACAAGAAAAAAAGAGTGAATCATTTTTCAATATGTAATACTGACATCAAATAGAGAAGACGTTGAAACTGTTGTGCAAATAGTAGCGAGTATGCGACACAAATTTCGGAAAACATTTTGGTAATCTTAAATTATAATGAAAAATACCAAAAAATCTGATAATGATTGTGTGGGAAAGAAATACCATACAATTTATATTAATGGATATAAATACAAGTAAGCGAAAGAAAAACTGATGCTTATTGTAACAGTGACTTCACTGAACTTTGTGTAAGAAGTAATAATAGAACAAAACTTTGTTATGATGATATCCCAAATAGTTTTGGACATTGACTTCAAGAATATTTAAGAGGTGGAATCAGGACAGAAAAATTCAATGTCTTAGCCAGAATTTGAACCACGGGTCTTCCACTTATTGAGCGGCTGCTCTAACGATCTTGCCAGTATGACATTAAATTCCCCAACCAATTTGTACTTTCCCGGTAGACCACAAGGGAATCTCACATCAGAGACAAATAACCCAAGGGCGATTTACAATTGTAAGTTCTTTATGTCTCAGGTTTAAGTAACCTATAGATGTTAATTATTATTTATTTATGCCAACAACAAATAATAATAATTCAAGAACATATTTAAAAAGTGAGGTAATTTGTGAATATACTAAGGGCGTCTCAAAAGTAAGTTGCACTATTTTTCTAAATCCGCGCGGTGGGTGGGAAAAGTCTGAAAGTCCCAGGGAATATAGTATGGGTGTAGTAGCAGCACTGTAAAATTCCTAGGCACCTAAGTTTATTGCTTGGGCATTAAAACGGCAGTAACAATGGAGACTCCACTCGTTTCTACCACCGATTGCGAAGTTTGCGCTGTAATCTGTTTTTTGACGGGAAAAAATAAATGTGCGACTGAAATTCATCGCAAGTTGTGCAGTGTTTATGGAAAAGACGTTTTGTCAAGACAAGTGGTTTCTCGCTGGCACCAATCGTTCATTGAAGGGAGAACAACATTACACGATGAGCAACGAAGTGGCCCACCCACTTCCTGCACTCCAGATATTGTTGACGAGGTTCGAGCAGTCGTGAACACAGATCGGCACCTTACACTTGATGCAGTTTTGTTTGAACTTCCTCCTTATATTGAAATAAGCCGAGCATCACTTCACAGGATTATTTCCGAGGATCTGTGTCTATCGGAAGTGTGTGCAAGATGGGCTCCTTGCGTGCTTTCAGAACAAAGAAGGAGCAAAGAGTTGACGCCGCATTGCAATTTTTTGAGGATGAGGGAGATGGCTTATTCAACAGAATAGTGACCGGGGGTGAAACATGGATCCATCACTGGACACTCAAATCCAAAAGACAGAGTATGGTGTGGAAACGAAAGGATGAAGCAACACCAAAAAAAGGCAAAAGTTGTTGCATCGGCTGGCAAGGTCATGGCAATGATATTCTAGGATTTGAGGGAAGTACTGTTAACCGATTACCTGCCCCTTGGGACCACGATAACAGCTGCTCGCTATTGTGAGGTGCTGAGAAAATTCAGAAGAGCCATACAAAGCAAAAGGAGGGGAAAGTTGAGCAAAACAGTTTTTCTGTTCCATGATAACGCTCGCCTGCACGCTGCTCATGAAACTCAAGCCCTGTTTGAGCAGTTTAGATGGGATGTTTTCGGTCATCCACCTTATTTGCCTGACCTTGCACCGAGTGATTACCATCTTTTTCCGGAGCTGCAGCAACATCTTGGGGGAAGGCACTTCATAAATGACAAGGAACTGAAACAAGAAGTGGAAAGATGGCTATCCAGTTTGGCGGGAGAGTGGTTTGACATTGGGTTAAAAAAACTGTTACCACGGTATCAAAAATGTATGGAGGTTTAAGGAAATTATGTGGAAAAATAGGTACTGAAAGTAGCTTTCAAAATATACCCTTTTTAAAATATTTAAACGTTTTGTTATTTTTTTAAAAAATAGTGCAACTTACTTTTGAGATGCCCCTCATATGTTATAATTTAAATAAAGTTTATTTTGGCAGAATCCAGGCTTTAATTGAAAAGACATTAGTCCTCACCATCATAATCATTATCTGTTATCCACTAACTACACCTTGAAACAAAGATCTCATCACTCCTTTGATAACAAAGACACCACAAGCTGAAAGCTATAAAAGCATTTATCTAAAAAGCAAGTAGTCTGAGCGCATTTTAATTTCAGTTAATTTTGAATAATAATCATACAGTGTGTATAATTTTTCTTACTTGGCTTCTTCCTCCAGTTTTCGCCTACGAGCAATCTTTAAGGTCAGAGGAACATCTTCCAGCGAGAAATCATTTTCTCTCTTCATGCTCTCAGCCTCAGGATAGGTTTGAAGTAAGACCATTGTTTCCAAGAATTTAACTGAGTGCGTACGAATCCTGGACAGTAAAATATAAAGTACATGTATAATTATGAAAAATATAATTGAACACATTAAAGTTTACAGACCATGGTTTACATAGGAATATAGGTTTCATAAAATATACACCATTATAGTTTATAAATATCAGGTCGAGAAGGCCGTATAACTGGCCAGAAGGGATCAGGGCACTGACCACGTCCCACCCTCCAGTACTGCACCCCACCAATGACACCTGCAGTGAGCAGAGGTGGGGGACGCAGCGGCTGGGTGGTAAGCCTTGGCTCTTAATGGGCTGTTGTGCTAGGAGTTTAGTTTATAAATATAAAATAATATTAGAGTATTTCAAAGAACTTTGAAAAAATATGTAATATAATTAAATTAAACCTTTTTATTTAGAGAGGGGTTAATAAAGAGAACATTTCCAACTGTAGAAATGTTAGTACTGAAATAACACTAATAATAATTATACAACATATACATGATGACAAGTTTGAAGTTTGGCAAGCCATATAGTAGTCTCTATTCATTTTACTATTCAATGATTATGTTTTATATTCACATACAGCATGTTTTAGGGTTTAACTGCACAATACTTGATTTTATCAACATCTATAAATATAAACAAATACCTTGCTAACCATTTATCAAACATCTTGCTGCAGATAACTGTATGCAACAAGCAACATTATAGAAAGGCTTGAAATTTTTCAGGAACACACAAAATCTACCAACTTATTGGAAAAGCAAAGCTGCATTAGTGCTACCATTTCTGTTTGAGGCCAAAGACTTTTCAGATAGCCCTTGTACTATGCACTGAATTCCTCGTTTTATTCACACATACTGGCCTGTAAGTCTCCAAAGGGAACTCAACAATATAGGTACTCGTATATTATCAAAGGCTATCTGACTTCCTGCCAAATGCTAAGATTAGTTGTTTATGGAACTTGAACTTATGTTCCTATTTACATTAACTAAGTGTACACTAGAGATGCTTTGTAACAATTATGCTTCATATCTCAGAGTACATAAGATGGTAAGAGGAATTGCAAACTTACCCATCATTATCACTGTCTATCATATTAACAATCTGTGCCTTTATGCTGCCCATCATTGTCCACGCATTCTCCATTTCTGGCGAAACAGTTCTTGCTTTTGCAAGCCAACTTAATGCTACACGATATATCTGTAAAATGTAAATGTAGATTTAAATTATTTCAATGAGACTTGTGTCCATTTCAAAACAAGAATATTCAAAATTAGAATAAAATCTGAAAATTTTGAGACAGAGCTTAGGGTTTAGACCATGGATATTTACTCTGCGCCAAATCTTGCCAACTAACATTCTCAATGTAACCAATAATCTCTTTCGTCTGATTCCATAAATCTCTGAGTTTATCTCTACAATGAAATATTTACACCTATGAAGCAACTCAAAACATTTCATAGATGGTATCAAGGAATTTAAAAAATTGTTTCACCAATGCAGTATTTGGATACGGCAGCACTCATTAATGAAACGTTTTCACTGAAATAAAAATAATTTCTCTTTACAACATAAATGGAAACAGCCTCTAGTCAAGTGGTCAACATGCCAGCTTCTCTACTCAAAGGACCAGATCTGATTTTTTGTTAGGGTAGGGAACTTCACTTGAATACTGTAATTACTCATGTGTCATGCACACCTTTTTTTAATATTTTTTTTAAAATTGGAGTGAACAACTAATTTGAATTTGTTATGTTGAAAGCATTGCTTTTGACTCATGTAGACCTATACATGTATTTTTGTTATGCGAGTGCACAAAGTACAACAGAGTTAGCGACTGCATCAATGTTAGGCTTTGTTCTCTCCAAGTGGTCTCCATGTATGCAATACTCTGATTTAGGTACCATTCATTGTTTGTGATCAGAGTTTGTGTTCACACCTTGATGGAAATGCAAAAATGAGTTTACTGACTGCTGCAGAAAAATTTTAAATAATCAAAGAAATGGAAGAAACAGCAAAATGTGTTGTAGGAAGAAAATCTTATGTTCCAGAATTTTGTGTAGAGATTGGAGGAAAAAGGACAAGATGCAAGCAACTAACTGCAATAGATGGTCTTTCCAAGCATTGTCGGCCAAGTATACAAAAGTGAAGGACATACTTGGAGCCTTTGTAAGTTATAGATGCCAGTTTGATTACATTGCGACTGCAGAAATGTGCCAGCTGCAGTAGCAAATATTGCACAGAATTTCAAAGCAAGCCTGGGCTGGATTCTGGATGGGCTTTTTTGTACAGCACGAGACTTCATTTTGCAGTTGCACCACAACAGCACAATGCACACCAGAACTACATGCAGAGAAACTTCTCACCTTTCAAGGGCATGTTATGCATCTGTGTAATCAGCATGAATACCTGCTTTCACAAACAGCAAATGCAGATTAAATGGCTGTTTATTTTGAGATGTCATGCGTTATCACCATTAGTAACAAAAGGCTCAAAGACTGCAGCAATATGTACAGCTGCTTGCGAAAAGCAACACTGTACCATTGTGCTGGCTATGCTTGCTGAAGGCAAGAAACTTATGCCTTTTGTAATATTTGGAGAATTTTCCTTGTGGACACCTGGTGAGAGCCCAGAAAAAAGGGTGGATGGACAATACACTGGTTATTGACTGGATTAAAAACATATTGGAGTGACGTCCTGGAGCACTTTTATCATGCCAGAGAAGCATGTTAATATTGTGGGCATCAAACGGAAATGTGAAAAGATTAGTTGCAGGAAATTCAGACCTAGCTATGATTCCTGCTGGAATGACTTCACAGCTACAGCCAGTGGATGTTTACATAAACTGCCCATTTAAGGCTCTTATCTCAAAAGACTGTACACAAAACAGACATAACATAAGTTAAAGCCCACTGGGAAAATTCAAAGACCTACATTATCTTTGGTGTGCAACTGGGTAAAAGTTGGATGGAACTGGATTCCAGCCAGTCTCATTGAGAGATCATTGAAAAAGTGCTAAATATGTTGTTGTTTTCTAGTGCCTTGCATCTGGCAATGAAGCCATTAGCATTCGTGCTTTCCAATACTTTTGAACTGTAGTTTCTTCTGATCTTAATGCTTCACAGATCTTCAAGTGGTCTTCGTTCATTTCTGCTGGATCGTTACACAGGACACATATTGGTGAGGCTGAGATACCTATTCTGTAGAGATGACTTGCTAAGCAGTCGTGATTTGTCAATAGTCGGAAGGCTGCAACCGCTGTTTTCCTTGGTCTCTGGGGGATTATATCTGGGTTGGAAAGTAGTGTAATCCATTTTTTATCTTTGGCATTTGTTTCTATTTCTTGTAGGTATGAATGAGAAAATTTTTTAATGATCAAGCGTTTTATTGAGGAATATGAGAAATTGAATTTAGGCTTTTAAATATCAATAAAATGCTAAATATCAATAAAATGAATGGGATGGATTTGAAATGTCAATGATGAGAAAGAGCCAAGTTTTGCAGGGAAGACCAGCAGTGTTATTGAGGATTAGTTACCCATATATGTATGATACAACATAAAAATGTGCATAAATTACTTAGATATCAGTTACATTACCCAGAATGCATTATTTTAAAAGGTGTAAATTTTATTCATTTTAGGTAACGCATGGAATATTCTTCTTACCATAAATGTCTAATAAGGCAAAAAAGAAAGAGTGAGAAGGAAAAATTGAGTCATAAAATGAATGAAGCAGCAAAAAATCAAGATGCAAAGGTGATATTTAAGATGGTGAAATGTATATAAGAATAAATGGGGAGGAAACACACAGGCAGAAACATGGTGCAATTACTTTAAAGGTTTATAAGGGTGCCTTCTTCTTCTTGTGTAGTGTTTAACGCCCGCTTTTACTACTACGGCACCACAGGCGGTGACACTGATGATACATGAAGATGGAGCACCGGTGGAATGAGATGGCGGGGGAAACCGGAGAACCCGGAGAAAACCCGCCCAGACGCCGCTTCGTCCACCACGAATACCACATGCGGGTCCCTGGGATCGAACCCGGGCCGCCTAGGTGGTAGGCGAGCGCGCTAACCGCTCGGCCACGGCGCCGCCTTATAAGGGTGCAAACATTCGTCAAAGTCCAAGAGAGTTTCAAAGAATGAATACAGTATATTGAGGATTTGGATAAGTATTAGTATCTATTTTCCATAATAATACTGTACAAAAATCTTACAATTTTCATATACATAAGTTTGAGTTGCTATTTCTTTTCTTTTTTTCCCCCATTATTCCACCCTGCATTTTAACACCGTGGTTTTTTATGCACCTTCACGTAATTAATATTGCTTTATTTTCCTAAACCATTTGTCTCTTGCTCTCCCCATAAATTCTCCTAGTTTTCAGAACAGAACATTTATGTATTAACATCTCATTCTAAATTCCATCATTGTAATGTATAAATACTGTCAATGTTGCATCTGCCTAACAAAAGGAAATACTACAGCATAGCTATTTACATATTTGTTACTATATCTAGTACATTTTCCTTAAAGGTAGCAAAACAAAATATTTCTGTAGCACTATCAACTTAGTGATATATATTTAAATTAACTGTAAAAAAATGATGGACTTTAACAAGATTCATATTGTTTTACTTTCCTAAACCATTTGCCTCTTGCTCTCCCCATAAATTCCCCTAACCTTTTTATATGCCCGTCCTTTTGTATTCTCATTATCTTGAGCTCTAGCACTTCTTTGTTAACACTCTCTCATTTTTTGGGTATAAACTTATCCCTCCATAGCTTCGTTTCTTCATGCAATTCATTATCTGCCTCCCCACATTGAAGGCAACTATCCAAATTTGCTTCCTTCCTATCCCCTCTTAACCTATGTGCACTTAATCTAGTCCAAACCCAACCTTCTCTTCCTAACCTATTGCAAACATCCAAAAACCTTTAATCAACCCCTCCCTCTCCTCCCATATATTCCCCATTCCAATTTCCTGTAAAGTTCTCCTTACTGTGTTGTATGTTGGTGATGGTCAAAGGTTCATCTTGTTACTGATGTTTCCTGTACATGTGTTTCTCCCGTTTCTGCTCTCGGATTTCATTGACCAATATCCTGCCTGACACCATCTATCCATAATGAGAGTCCTCTTATGTATGCCTTCTTTCCTTGGTCTTTTGCTATCTTCATCTCTCTTATTAAATAGTTCCTGAACTCCCTTTTTTTTCCCATAGTCGTGCTCAATGAAAATTCTTGTTCCTCGTAGCTTTGCTGCATTATTTAAAATTTTCCATTTGAACTTTACTGTTGCCAGTTTTACAATGTCTAATGTTTGCTCCTCTTCTCCCTACTCTAAATGAGTCGATTACTTCCCATCCTGCTAATTCAATCTTCAGCTTATTTTTCAAAAGCTCCTCCACCTGCTGCCAACATCTTTTTCCTCTCTCCTCCTCATAACCGAAAATTACTATACTCCTCTTTCTATTACTGTCTTCTATTTTCTCTAAGTATGTCAATCTTTGATTTAATTCTGCCATGTTCTCCATTTTTCTTTGAAACTTTCTCACTTCGTTTTTTATTTCTTCCACATTCTTTTTTCAATCTGTTTTAAGTCTAACATATCTTCTGCCATCTTTTTTAGCATAACCATAACGTCCTCCATCTCCGGCCCTGGATTCATTTCCACTCCATCAATAACTAATAGAAATGCCAGGATTATAGCCAGCCATATCACTGTCAATATTGTTCCTTTAACATTATTCACACCTTTTTTCCATTTCACACTGTTAAAAGTTCCGATAATTTTCAATGGTAACGCTCATCAGGGAGCTCGCATAACACACGTCCTCACTCAACCGCTCGTCTCCAGCAACTCTGATTTGGATAAAGAAATTAATATACAAATAATGCAGTTAAAAGATAACAAGACACATGGAAATTATTATTTATTTATGCCAACAAACTTACTGTTGGTGTTTTTAAACACACAAGCCGTGTGTGAGCAATGTTTGAGAGGTAGAACTGGAACTTAAAAATTCAATGTCACAGCTGGGATTTAAACCACAGACCTTCCGCTTACCTGGCGGGTGCTCTACCATTGAGCTACTGTGACAAACTGCCAGAATGGCATTGAATTCTCAAACCAGTTCGTATTTTTCCTGGTAAACCACAAAGGCTGGAGTCATGTGTCACCTCTTTTCCTTTTACAAATCTTTAAGTTATGGAACTACACACTTTGATGGAGAAATTGAAGCAATTCGAATGGCCCTACAAAATCTTTTGTATAGAATTTCACATTTTCATCAAGCAGTTATTCTCTCAGATTCCAGGGCAGCAATTATAGCAATTACTTTCAAGTTGTCACCAAAAAACCAAACAATTATAGAATGTTGGAAAATCCTTACCCACCTAACAGCACTTCAAAAACACCTAGTCTTCCAATGAATACTAGCTCACTGTGGCCTAAGTGGTAATGACAAAGCTGATTTGCTTGCTAAAAAGGGTACCGGCAATGTGCAGAAATCTATAGTTGATCTACCATTTTATGCAGCTAAAAGATTAGTCACCTCTGAATTCAAATAATTATTGGAAAATATTACTATGAAAAATGAAAAAAAAGTAAAAGATGGGAACTACCAAACATTCAAACAGTAATTCCTGAGTATCCTCGAAAAACGGCAGTTGCAACCTTCAGTTTGACTACAGGACATGATTGTCTGGCAAAACATTTATATAGAATTGCGATAGATTCTTCACCACTCTGTCCTCTATGTGATCTGCAAGAGGAAATGGACCAACACCACCTTAAAATATGCCCAGCCACTTCTAGTGCCCCATCAATCAGTGAAAAATATTGGAGAACAAGAGGATTAATACCTTCATTGTCAGAAATCCAGCATTAGCTGACAACAACAATATACCTACCCATTCACATGTTGTTAATATCATTTATCACTGCAAATATTCTACTGTAAAGTCACTCTGATAACAATAATTTAATTTTGTTATGGTATAATGCAAATTTTCTTCTCAATAGCAAAAGTTTAAAAGAACATATGATATGCATCAAATACAAACAGATGGGTTGGACACCCAAGCATAACATTACACTGAGCATAAAACTTTTAAAAGCTACAAGACACCTTGCAGAGTTGGATACCTGGAAAAAAATTCATATAATAAAAAACAAGCTCCGCATAATGAACTTTGATTTGCCTCCACAAAACCCTTTATGGAAGTTTATCAACTCACCGCTAGATGTCAGCTCAACCAACCACACATCAAACAATATCAACAAGAATCAGTTGGTTAATTCTGATGATGGGAGCAAGCTCTTGAAACTGGTAAAAACTAATTACATGTAAGGATGTGAAGTGTTTCAATCCAACTCAGTTTTCATTATAATATAGAACTTCTAGTTTAGCGACATTAGTTACTTCACACTACTATCCACCATCTCAGCAAGTGCCTGTTTCTGTCCGTCACTGGATACTGTCTGTCCCTTCACCTGGAGGAGTGGAGTGGGGTATAGCCCGCGCTTTACCTAAGATCCTCCAAAGAGACAAGGTTGACAAACTGATGGCATCAACATTGAGGAATACGAGGGCTGATCAACAAAGACTGAGACTGATTTTTTTCTGTAGTTTGCGTGATAGTTTCATATCTGTAACATAAATATTTGAATAGAACAGGTTTTTATGTATAATGGCGGTAGGCGGCAGCACACTCATTTTGGTAGGTTGGTAGTAATGCTCTATTTTGTAGACCCTACATGCATTTCGCATACCAGACAGTGGAGGTGACGCGAGAGGAGCAGTACAGCGCAATCAAATTCTGGTTTTGTTTAAACCATACAGCCATTGAAACTTATAAAAGCTGAAGCAAGCGTACAGTGAAGATACATACCTCGTGCAACAGTGTTTAGATGGTTCAAGGACTTCAAAGAAGGCCGACTTGCCAGTGTTAAGCAAGGTGGGCCTGGTGTTTTGGTTTCTGCTGTGACTGAAGTCAACATCACCACAGCTGTTGTGATTGTCCGAGAGGATTGGCGTATAACATTACGTAACCTCAGTGAAGTATTGAGAATTTCATATGGCAGTGTGTTTACAACTATGCACGACCATCTCCATATGACCTGAATTTGTGTTCATTGGGTGCCATGTCTGTTGACTCCCGAACAAAAGGCTGTGCGAATGGAGACAAGCCATGAGAAGCTGCATCTCTGCTGATGGAGGGGATGCATTTTTTAAATCGATTATCACTGGTGATAAGTCATGGCTGCATCATTATGATCCTGAAGGAAAACAAGCCAGCAGAGTGTGGAAATCGCCAAGTTCTCCAACACCAAAAAAGGCAAAAGTTGTTCCATCTGCAGGGAAAGTGACGGTGATCACATTTTTTGACTGTAATGGAATGATTTACCAGCATGCAGTTTCCCTCACGCTACTGTTACAGCAGCATACTACACGTCAGTATTAGCTACACTGAGGAAGCACATTGCAAAGTAACGACCAGAGCTTTCTTGGACTGTGTGGTGACTTCATCATGACAATGCACGGCCTCACGCCGCAAATCAAGTCATGCAGTTTCTGGCTCAATTCAACATTACCTGTGTACCACATCCACCTTATAGCCCGATCTTGCACCCTGTGACTTTTTTTTATTCCCATCACTAAAGGCAAAGCTTAGGGGTATTCAATTTGAGAACTCTAAAGCAGTGCTCAAGAAAAGTGAGGCGATTCTTAAGAACCTGACAAAGAATAGTCTGCAGCACGTGTTCAAGGACTGGCAGAGACGCTGTATAAAGTGCATTCAAGTAGGAGGGGACTACTTTGAAAAAGATCATGTAAACATTGAATTGGAGTAATAAACATCTGTGAAAAAAAATCAGCCTCAGTCTTTGTTGATCAGCCCTCGTATTTTACCAGATAAAAGAAACAATCTACAAGAGCAAGATATGGTTACAGTGGTAATGCTTTCACTTGAGGTATAAATTGAATGCTGAATACCACTCATTTTTTAATAAAAATAAATTCTCCTATTTAAGGCAAAATAATAGCAGTTTATAATGAAAAATGAGTCTGTTGAAACACTTAACATCACTTACATGTAATTAATCTTGACCGGTTTCAACAGCTCAACTTGCTCCCATCATCAGAATTGCCTGACTGATCCTTGTAGATGTTGCTTGATGTGTGGTTGGTTGAACTGACATCTAGCAGTGGGCTGATGAACTTCCATAATGGGTTTGGTGGTGGGAAATCAAAGTTCATTATGCAGAGTTTGTTTTTTATGATATGAATTTCTCCCCGGTGTCCAACTCTGTAGCGTGTTTTGTAGCTTTTAAAAATTTTATGTAATGTTGTAATGTTGTGGTTGGATGTCCACAAATGGTGCACAACTGCAGAGTTATCCATATGTTTGTATTTGATGCATCTCATGTGTTCTTTTATTATTTTAGTCTTGTTTCTAAATTCCTCTTGGTTTTCCCTATGTAAGTCTGATAACAATCTGGGCAATTGATTTGATAGATTCCTGCTTTTTTGTTCTGTGGTATACAGTCAGGCCCCAAACCATTATTTGCATCTACAGAGAGAGAGAGCAATTCAGATACCCTGTTCTTAACATTTACCTTTACATTCTGGTATCAAATTTTGTCTCATACAAAATATTACAAAATGGACAAGCGCATTGGTATACAGTAAACTGTTTACTAGAAATTCATTACATGTTTCTCCATTGGCCCCTCTATTGAATTAACATCTCAGATTATCTTAAGTGAATATTCACATTACTTTTTATAAATACAAGCATTATACAACCTTACCTGGCTGGCAGCCTGAATCACCCGTTTTTGTACTTGAACTGATGAATCTTGAAGTAGGATGGACAAATTGGTGACTATCCTTGGTAACACATCAGGTTCCTTTTTACTGTAAAAAGTGAAGAAAAAATTTAATGTTTTAGGTTATCTTGTAAAGGAAACCTGCGTCTTTCTTAACTTTTCTTATAATGGAACTTTCACTTTCCTCTTGTAGCTACTTTAATGACATGAATGCTTAAAAGCACTGAATGGTGTGCATCTCATGCAGTGAATCTTAAAACGATAACAAATATTAGAATATATCTGTTGGTGCAAATATTTCATATTTAGAAAGCATCTCATGAAGTGTTCTTCTCGCAGTAAGTATTATTACTATAGGAACTGACCCAAGCCTCCTCTACACGGTTCTGTTGTGAGAGCTTTTATTGCTCCACATGTCTAAAATTAACTGGGAATTCACGCATACACTGTGACAGAATTTCATCTAACCCAATGCAGGACTTGAGAAATGTTAATACCCTCTAGCTCGAAAACAAGATGTTTACAGACATACATTCCCAGTAAGAAAATACTCAAATGTAATCCCTGAATCACACCTTAAAATTATTTGGTGTTATTCTAACTCACCCAGTACAAACAAATTTTGTGTTTAAAATGTGCCAATATGTCATTTATTGTGGTCAAGTTTTTGAAGTGAGGGTCAGCTCTAAGAGGAAGGGCATAACATCGTACACACATGGCTAAGAGGATGCCTAACTAACATTACATCCAAAGACTACTAATACTAATGACATTAGTCATAAAATGTAGACTAAATAACGTGCTTAGCAGTGTCACACACAAAGATAAAATAAAATAAATAATCGAACATGTTAATTTTTCTTGCATAATCCTTACAATGTCCATTCATTCCATACAGATAATATTTTTATTTACATTCGTACAAGGGAATTACAACACTCTCAGTTGACAAATTCCTGTTGTCATATGCTAGCAGTGACTATTCCACTCATACATGTGGTGCTGTTTTTATATATTATATGAGGTGATGTTGATGAGCTTTTGACTCTTCCATTATCTCGGGTCGTGGTACTGGATGGAATGAACATACACTCGGGTTTAACTTTAGTGAAACATTTTATTTGCACCTTCTTGTTCACAGTATTTAAATCGTATCACAGTAGAAAGTCTTTTATTTCAGTGGATCGACTTCCCTAGCATCACCGAGGTTTAATGTCTGAAAATTTAGCGATATTTCGCTAAATGTGTTTTCTATCACTTTACACTTCGTCTGTTTTACGTCCTTTTATTTAATCACGCACTTCATATTAACTAACTTATTAAAGTTAGCTAATGTCTCACTTATTTTACACAAATTAACGGTCTTTAAACACTCAGTAAATTTACTTTCACTATTTTATGACGGGCACACATAAAAATACGTCCATCTACACCAAACACATAGACGCTAATGAATGAATTCTTTTGGTTGCGAGTCTAGGATTCCGACTGCCATGTGTACATCCGCGTATGCGTTCATCAAATAGTTCCTGCATTGTTATTCCCTATGGCGATCCTTAGCCATTTTCCCTTCGCTTTCAATATTGAACACATATAATTCTTTTATTTATACATATATATTAAAATTAAATATGGAAATATTTATGACGTCTTTAAACAAACTTAACTGTTTGTAACAATGAACATTAGTAACACGTTTTCGTCATTTAACCAACATCAAAAACAAATTACACTCTTAACAAATATTCACATAAACGATTTTCTTTTGGGGTCTTTTGATATTCTGTTTCACATGACTTGGTTGAAATCAACCAATCATGTGAATAACAGTTTCAAATTTCCACCAATGGGAGCCTTCATTAATGAAAAATTTATTACATTTCATTATCACCTCCTCTGCTTTTCTTAAGTCATGATCAGGTTAGAGAATCTAGCTGCACTGTGTTACAAATGTGCAACAGCTTATGCAATTTGATGTAACAGAGCCACTATTGAGATGCCAAAAATGGCTGACTTACTTCAGTGCCGGATCTAATACTGAAACAGATAAAATAGTTCGAAGAAGGAAGCCTCAGATCACGAGTACAACAGGAAATGTATTTGGATGTACAAATTTTACACTGAACGAAATTATAAATTAATAGCAGATACTCCCAGTTCTGACTTTGCCAACATCTTAAGAAATTGGAGCATCAATATGAGAATCTTGTAGGCCGTGCCAATGGACACTGTTGTATGCATTCATGCTACTGTTTCTTTTAAGAGGTTAGTAATTACAATACAATATTTAAATAACATTTCATAGGCTATATCATCCTTTAATTGGTGAAATAGTCTTAATAAATGCAATGGTGATGGTGATGGTCAAATTCCCTAGATAAATTCCCTTGACACTTTGTGACCCAAGAATTTATTGACAATTTCACAATCACTCATGGCATTACTTATGAAAAGAAGTATCTCTTTTACAACTTTTATGGATCTTTGATATCAACTAAACAAACAACAGTGCAAAAGAGGTTTTGGTAGGACAAATTAATACTGTACAAACCGTCAACTGATGCACCAACATTGACGGTTCTCATATTCAGGCAGAATGCCATATTTGCTGGGCAACTTCTCAAATACACTAGTCATTCACCTTTGTGGAAATGTTAGGTATATTGAATCCTAGACGCAGTGGCTAGATAAACGAGATCATACAGCCATGTCGTAGCACACTTTGAAATGAACACCTGGTGTACATGTATACACAGATCCAAATACATGTGAAACGCTATGCGTGTTTTTCCACTGCACACGCGAAAACACGTCACCAACAGCTGATATACACAAGGTCACGTCCATCACTTGTTTTTCTCTGTTCTGCTCACAATCAGTATTGAGTTGACCCATATTGTGCGGCTGTATTATCAGTGTGCTTTATTTAGTACTGTACTTAGTCAGAAACTTTATTATGGCTCAGCATTTGTTTTCTACTGCACAGCGTGCATTTATTTATGATTCGTTTGTGTTAACTCAATCAGCTCGCCATGTGTATGGTGCACGGGATGGTAAACTGATTGATTTTCAGATAGGAACCCTTGTCCAGAAATATACACTTTGGACGCTGGAGAGCCTCGAAGTTTGAGAACGAATGGTTGTGACAATTTGCTAACATTCATTTTAGTATCTTAATATGAAAGTTATGCAACCCTTTAGCCATCTGTGTATTGACATGAACAACCTGAGCATAATAACATTCCTGCGCATGTGCTAAGTCCCTCTATAAAGTTCTTGGTTTGCATCCTACTGTGTTACTTGCATAGTTTCCAGTACAGTAACATTTTTAACAGCAGTGTGGCACATACCAGTAAACAGCTGGCAAAATGGCCGATATGAGTTCTAGCGCACTTTGATGTAAATGTCTGGAATCACCTCAATATCGCATATTCAAAACGATCGAGGTGGACTCATTCCATGGCCAGCACAGTTGACAGATCTGGCACCTCTAGACTATTTTCTGTGGAGGTGTATTAAGAATATGGTGTATAGCATTCCTATAACATGAGCGGAGGATCTAATGGCTCAAGTCCATGGAGCGATTGAAAATCTTCAAAGATAACCGCAGGTCATGTGTATGAGGCTCACACTGTGGATATAGGCTTCGCAATGACACAGGAGGTACACAGTTCGAAGCCCATTTGTAATGTACACAGCTCGATGTTGAATTTGTTGACGAAATATGAACACACACCAATCTCACACTTCCATGCGTTACAGCGTCCAAACTGTGCATTTCTGGACAGGGGATCCTATTTGAAAACCAATCAGTTTGCCACCTCACACAACAAATTAAGCGTGGTCTGTGTTTTTTTGGGACATCCTATATATATTGTAGTTATTACATAACTAAAAGCCTTTCCACTGAATAGAAAGATAAAAAAAATATGCTTTCATAAGAATAATTTGTAGAACAGAGGTGAAAATAAATGGTAAGGTGACATGATGCTTCAGAGGAATCTTTTTTCCTCACTTATGTGGAACCTTTAACATCTAAGTCATACTTACAGCTCTTCCTCTGGAACAAGTGCTGGTTAACAATGAACATTATTTCCTTATTTAATAAACATTACATTCATGCACACATTTATACTCTCATTCATACTTCCAGATTCCATGGCAGATGGGGAATATTTCTGGCTAAAGAAAAATTCCCATCCTTCAGCCGGGAATCAAACACAGAACCTTTAGATTTGAAAGCTAGCATGCTAACCACCAGACCACAGAGGAAGTCATTCTTTTATTGTTTTACCCAAAATGAGGCATTTCTTAGAAAAAGATGAGGAGGAAACAGACTTTTGATTTTTAAGATTCACCAAGTCATTTTATCAGATCACTAAGTTACAGTACTAAAGTATTAAGAATGATACATTTTACAAAACATATTTCTAACTATGTTGTTGTTAGCTAATGCTGGATTTCTGACAATGAAGTCATTAATCCTCTTGCTCTCCAATATTTTTCATTGATGGATGAGGCAATAGAAGTGGCTGGGCATATTTGAAGGTGGTCTTGATCCATTTCCTCTTGCAGATCACATAGAGGACGGAGTGGTGAAGAATATATCCCACTTCTGTTTAAATGTTTTGCCAGACCAATCATGTCCTGTAATCAACCTGAAGGTTGCAACTGCTGTTTTTCAAGGATACTCAGGAATTACTGTTTGAATGTTTGGTAGTTCCCATCTTCTATTCCTTGATTTTTCATCGTAATATTTTGCAATAATTTTTTAAAATTCAGAGTTGATTAATCTTTTAGCTGCATAAAATGGTAGATTAACTATAGATTTTTGTACACCGCTGGTACCCCTTTTTGAAAGAAAATCAGCTTTCTCATTACAACTCAGTCCACAGTGAGCTGGTATCCATTAGAAGACTAGGTGTTTTTGAAGTGCTGTTAGATGGGTAAGGATTTTCCAACATTCTATAATTGTTTGGTTTTTTGGTGACAACTTGGAAGTAATTGCTATAATTGTTGCCCTAGACTCTGAGAGAATAACTGCTTGATGAAAATGTGAAATTCTGTACAAAAGATTTTGTAGGGCCATTCGAATTGCTTCAATTTCTCCATCAAAGTTAGTAGTTCCATAACTTAAAGATTTGTAATAGGAAAAGAGGTGACATGTGACTCCAGCACCTGCTCCATCTTGGTTTGATATCAATGATCCATCAGTATAAATATGGAGCCATTCATGTTCTGGAAATCTAGTATGGATTGTCTCTAATGCCAATAATTTTAGAACACTAGTTGGAGTATCACTTTTCTTAACTTATTCTGTCAGGTGTAAATAATATGTAATGTCTAATGTATGTGTTGGATTGACTTTAGATATGAAGTTTTCCTTTGAATTAGGAAGGTGTACATTTTTCTTGATGTCTTGAATTTTGGAAAGAAAGCTCTCCTGAGTCTTTAGTGTATGTGTAAAATTTCTCTTGTGCCATGTATTGAATGGGAGTCTGATCAACTTTTCGTGTTGAATAAGAGCCGCTTTTAATATTTCATATTCAATGGGGTTGGGTTGGTTGGTATTTCCATAGCTGCTAGTGGTGTGGTTTTGATAGCACCTGTAATTAATATCAGATTTTGGTTTTGAAAGATTTGAATTTTTTTGTTTTGTGTTTGCTGTTACAAGAACTTCGCTGCAGTAAGTAAATAATGGCTTTATATATACATTGTATGTTGTGTTAAGAGTTGCTCTGGAACATCCCCACTTCATCCCTGTTAGACGTTTTAACAGTGAAAGGCGCCTCTCTGCTCTTTGCATTATATTTTCTATTTGTTTGGTCCATGTAAGTTTGGTATCAAATGTAACTCCTAAATACTTTGCTTCCTTTGTTTCTGGTAATTGTTGACCCTCAAAGTTTAGTTTTATTTTTAGTGGTTTTTTTTCTTAGTGAAAAGATTTGGTAGTTTGATTTTGTTGTATTAACAGTCATTAAATTTTCTTTGGTCCACCTTTGTAAGTTGGTTGCATGGTTTTTTTCTAGTTCTGTACTTTTGTTTTTTGGTTTTGAAGTCCACATTACTAATTCATCAGCAAATAGTGCACACTTCACACCTGATTCTTGTATTTGTTGTGGCAGATCGTTAATAAAGATATTAAAAAGTGTTGTGCTGAGCACTGCGCCTTGTGGTAAACCACGGTGTACTTTTTTGTACTTAGATATATTTCTTCCATATCTGCTTGCAATAAAGCGTTGTGTTAGGAAATGACATAGCCATGAAAACATTGGACCTTGTATCCCTATTTTTTTACTTTCTTTAGTAGTTTTGTTCTGCATATAGAATCATATGCACTTTGGAAATCAATAAAAACTGATAAATTATCTTCTTTTCTATTGAAGGAGTCTTTGATTTCTTGACTGAGAACTAAGACTTGTTCATTTGTAGAGTGGAACTCTCTGAATCCAGCTTGACATGGGGATATTAAATTTTGTGATTCTAGAAACCAATTTAACCTGTTTTACACCATTCTTTCCATCACTAACTATATATATTTCTAACTATAAAATTATCTATTTGAGTTATGCGCTTAGATTTATCTTAATATAAACACCTATAAGTATGAAAGGTAGAACTGGAACTTAAAAATTCAATGCCACAACTGGGATTTGAACCACAGACCTTCCGCTTACCGGGCGGACGCTCTAACCTTGTGTGTTTAAAAACACCAACAGTAAGTTTGTTGGCATAAATAAATAACAACCTATAAGTATGTTTGGGTAATCATACCCCTAACATCCTGTGCACACATGAAGTATTTTAGAGAAAAGATTAAAAAAACTGCTTGCTTACTTTAAGTTTTATACAGCCCTAATAATTCTATTTGCTTCATATTCTTAATTTAGTACCTATGACATTTATAACAGTTATTTACCATGCTTCTTCAATAAACCCCACAATGAATTTGCGAACATCTGCACTGCGATCAGTTTGGAAGTTCAGTACTTCATCCAAAAAGCTGTCTAGCAAGCTGATCTCCTTATGAATAATTATTTCTTGTATACGTCGTAAATGATCTGTCTTTATATTATCTGGAGCAAGAGCAGCCTGGTTCAGCCACTCCACAATCTGCAACAAATGGTAAAATATTATTTGTATGCATGTACTTAAGATAGCCAAGAATTCCTGGGATTCTGAGCATTATTAAGTCCTGTGGATTGTTACTAACATGACCATCAGCATTTGTAGAATTCTAAGATATTAAATGCACTATTTTAACATTAACATCACATTGCAAAGTGTAAGTAAGCAATATTGTAATCTTCATTGTTTGTTTACTTTTACAGTGTCTAATACATATCTTGGATAATGAAACAATACTCCAAACATAAATCTCCAACAGATGATATATCCATTGAATTTTTAAAAGTGCTGGAAAGAAGGCCATAAAAATGATCAAAGATTTGTGTAACTCACTATGGAGAAAAGTAGATGGCAAAAAAACTATTTGTATGCCACCGCTATAAAAAGGAGAGCTGGGAATGTGGCAGTCACAAAACAATAGCACTTATTTTTTTATATCAACATGACAATGTTTCTGGTGTGCAAAGGGTCCTAGGTCCAATTCCCATGCATAATTTTGTTTACTTCTTTTACATTTAAAAATCCTTCCGACCATTGACAAATCACGACTGCTTAGCAAGTCATCTCTACAGAATAGGTATCTCAGCCTCACCAATATGTGTCCTGTGTAACGATCCAGCAGAAATGAACGAAGACCACTTGAAGACCTGTGAAGCATTAAGATCAGAAGAAACTACAGTTCAAAAGTATTGGAAAGCACGAATGCTAATGGCTTCATTGCCAGATGCAAGGCACTAGAAAACAACAACAACAACAACATTTAAAAATCCAATTAATCCTCAGCTAGAAAGTATATCAATCCAAAAATTTGAATCCTCCAGAAGTTTCTCTAAATGTCATCTAAAATCAACAGTAAAAGCAAAAAGTCACTAGTTGCTATCTTTGAAATTCTGTCGCTATATGACTTCAAAAGACTCTAGATATAGTGAAAAGTTGCCATAGTTGGCAACACTGTCACATATACATCTTTTGTAGTACATACGTTGACTTGAGAGCAGATTGAAGAACAAATATGAAAATTCAAACTTTACAACAAATAGAAAATAAGCAAATTAAGGAAACTGAAGAAAATTGAAGCTATTAACAGAGAAGGAACAAGATTCTAAAGTAAGAGCAAATTAGAAACTAAAAGCTTCACTTATCTTAGTAATATTGCAAGTTGTTGGTGCAAAGCTGACTAAAGTTTCGAGTTGACTCCAACTCATTCTAATTTGGTTTTACTTTAGAAAATAAGCAATTAAAATAGTTTGGCCACATTCAACGCATGGGTGAAGAGAGGATCCCAAAACACGCTTGGCAAGCTAAAGTGGAGGGAACGAGATCAAGAGGAAGACCTAGACATTCCTGGGAAGATTGGATTGAAAGGATTTTGAAGGGAAAAGGACTGGATATGAATGGAGCAAAGAAGCCTGCAAGAGATCATGTGAAATGGAAAGCTCTTTTAAAAACCTCAACACTGGAAGGTACAAGAGGATCGACTAAGTAAGAAGAGCAGATTAACAGTTCCAGACCTGGTCGCCTTCTTCTGGTGGGCCAGAACAGTAAATTAATTTGATGTGAAACATATTATTGAAAATGGAATCAGCTCACTTATTTTCTCTTTCTACATTGAGGGGCAAGGATTCAAATAAATTAAGAACAATCAAATTAGTTTGATGCAGGAGTTAAAGCTGTATTCTGTCACAACATATCTTCAATGTCTGCACTATTAGGTGTGCCTCTGGCACAGAGGACCTGGGTTCGATCCCTGGTATGGTGTGGGGATTTTCCCCCTGGCAGGTCTTGTATGTGGTGCACTCAGCCTCGTTAGTTCTGGAGGGGCCAATTGAGGAACTACTTGATAAAGAAGTAGTGACCCTAGGTTGTAAAGGCTGCATAACTGGTCGGGAGGCTTGGGGCGCTGACCATGTCCTATCCTCCAGTTCTGTACCCCACTCATGAAACCTAGGGCTGCCACGTTAGGAATTATTATTATTTTATTTACACTATTAGGTCTGATGACTTGGAAAAACATTGAAAAGAATAGACATGTAAAGAATCATTATAAGATATGCCATGACACTAAACTAATAGCACGAAGTGTAGAACTACAAGATGAACTTACGAAAGTAATAGAAGAAAATGGTCAAGCAAATTTAAAATGATTCTAAAGAAAAAAATGATTGTGATTACAGACCACCAACTGAAATACAGAATAAAAATCTGATGTGTTGCACTCACATGAATTTCTCTACTCTTGTACTAACCATTCTTACAAACTCTTATCCCTATATCTTTTTTGTGTTAGTTGAGATAAACATTTGCAGAAATTATCTTATTGCTTACTTTCTTGTAAGTGCAAGGGGAATATGGGAGTACAGTACTCTCTGAGCGATAGTAAAATCTTTTAGAGCTTTCAAATTCCATTCTCTTTGCACGGTTAGCATATAAAAAATTGAATAACGATGTTCTATTTGAAAAAAGTTTAAGTTTTCCAAAATTTTAATGAAAATCGTTAGAGCCATTTTCAAGAAAATCAAAATTTTTCAAAAAATTTTCCATGTAAAGGATAGTTTAGGGTGGAGGAATTTTCTCCAAAATCTTTGTGTTGCGTCCTTAAAAGATGTTAAACTTAAATACCAACTTTGGTTTTTAACAGACTTCTCGTTTTTGAGTTACGCCATCCACAGGCTGACACACACGCGTGTGCGCACACACACATTTGCCTGCATGTACACACAGACCTTTTTCTAAAAACTCTTGTTTGGATTCAGGGGACCTCAAAACATATACTTCCAGTGAAATCTTGACATTGAATTTTTGGGTGGAATACGATACTTCCTCTGCTTACTATTCTTTGCTAAAGACAGCAAAACTAAAACTAATATTCAAGAAAGGGGAAGCACATGACCCAAATAACTACAAGCCAATTGCATTCCTTTGTCTTCTCAAAAATATTAGAAAAAATCTGATGTGTTGCACTCACATGACTTTCTCTACTCTTGTACTAACCATTCTTATAAACTCTTATTCCTATATCTTCTTTGTGTTAGTTAAGATAAATATTTGTACAAATTATCTTATTGCTTATTTTCTTGTAGCTGCAAGGGGAGTATTAGAATACAATAGGCTTTGTGCGATAGTCAAATCTTTTAAAGCTTTCAGATTCCCTTCTCTTTGCACACTTAACATATAAAAAAATGAACAACGATGTTCTATTTCACAAAAGTTTTAAGCTTTCCGAAACTCACACACATAACAAGGAATATCTCCGAAACCGTTCACCCTACAAGAAAATTTATTGAGATATAAATTGTGTATTTTAGCAAGATCTACATTTTTTGTACAGTATGATTTGGTCCATCTCTAACGGTTTACCAGTTATGCAAAAGTCGTCCAGAGTAAATACGACTACAGTGGCTATAGCCAGAAAATTCAATATATACACTTAATTTGCCATCAAAATATCTCAAACATATGGCATTTTGATCAAAATCGTTAGAGCCATTTTCAAGAAAATCAAAATTTTTGGAAAATGTTCCATGTAAAGGATAGTTTAGGGTGGGGCTATTTTCTTCAAAATCTTCGTGTCCCATCCTTGAATGATATTAAACTTAAATACCAACTTTAGTTTTTAACTGACTTTTCGTATTTGAGTTATGCTGTCCACAGACACACACACCGACCTTTTTCTAAAAATGCTTTTTTTTTGGATTCCGGGGTCCTCAAAACATATATTTCCGGTGAAATCTCGACATCAAATTTTTGGGTGGAATACAATACTTCATCTACTTACCAGTAGAGAAAGTAAAACTCTGATGTGCTGCACTCACATGACTTTCTCTACTCTTGTACTAACCATTCTTACAAACTCTTATCCCTGTATCTTTTTTATGTTAGTTGAGATAATCATTTGCAGAAATTATCTTATTGCTTATTTCCTTGTAGGTAGGTACAAGGGGAATATGGGAATACGGTAGGCTTTCAGTGATAGTCAAATCTTGAGATCCTGTTCCCTTTGCACACTTAACATATAAAAAAATGAAGGATGTTCCATTTCACGAAAATTTTAAGTTTTCCGAAACTGACACAAATAACAAAGAATATCTCCCAAATGGTTCACCCTACAAAAAATTTATTTGGACATAAACTGTGTGTTTTAGAGAGGTCTGCGTTTTTTGTACAGTAAGATTTTGTCTATCTCTTACGGTTTACAAGTTATTCAAAAGTCACCCATAGTAAACAGGACTACATAGGCTATAGCCAGAAAATTCAAAATATACATTTCATTTATCATACAAATATCTTAAACATATGGCATTTTAATCAAAATCATTAGAGCCATTTTCAATCAAAATATTCGAAAAATTTTCCATGTAAAGGGTAGTTTAAGGTGGGGCTGTTTTCTTTAGAATCTTTGTGTCGCATCCTTGAAAGACATTGAACTTAAATACCAACTTTGGTTACAAAGACTTTTCGTTACACACACACACACCACACACACGCGCACACGCACACACGCACCCACGCACGCACGCACGCACGCACACACACCCACCCACCCCCACCCCCACACCCACACACACAGAACTTTTTCTAAAAATGCTTTTTTTTTGGTTTCAGGGGTCTCAAAACATATATTTCCAGTGAAATCTCGACATCAAATTTTTGGGTGGAATACAATACTTCCTTCTACTTTCCAGCAGAGAAAGTAAAAATTATGCACAAGAGATTAATGAAATTCCTCACCAAACATAATATTATTAACAGCTGCCAATATGGATTCTAAAGTAACAAATCAATGAGCCTGACTGTAATTAACTTTGTTGACAATATTTATGACACACTACATAAAAGCGAAGCGGGGGTAGGGTTATTTTTGGATCTATCTAGAGCTTTTGACGTGGTACATCACAAAATCCTGCTCAACAAGTTGTATAAATATGGTGTAAGAGTGGCCTTCAGTTGTTTAAATCATACTTACAAATGAAGAGCAGATAGTTCTAATTGACTTCATAGATACAAAATATAAAGAAACTAGAAAGGAAACTTCAAAAAAAAAAGATCTACAGCATCAGGTGTTGCACATGGTTCTATCCTAGGTCCATTACTGTTCTTGTTATACATCAATGAGTTACCACCAAGCCTTGACAATATAACACAAACTAAATTAATACTTTTTCCAGACAATACAAGCATTTTCATTGCAGGGAAGGATTATAGTGGCCTTCAAGAAAACATAACACTAGTAGAGAATAAAATAATAAATTGGTTTAAAGGCAACAAACTTCTTGTAAATGAAGAGAAAACTGTAGCACTAAGTTTTCAGCATAAAGTTTGTATAAAACAAATTAATCCTGCCATCAGCATTAGATCTAAATTGGTCAATTTTGAACACAAAACAAAATTCCTAGGTTTGTGTGTTGATAAAAATTTAAGTTGGGATTTACACATTGAAAAACCGAGTAAAACTTGTGTTGTTCGTCAGTTTAAGCCTGAGTATCAGCTAATGTCCTCAAAACTTGTTATTTTGCTTACTTTCACTCTTTACTGCTATATGGAGTACCATTATGGGGAAATGCTATAAATAGTAAGAGTGTATTTAAACTTCAAGCAATAGCAATAAGAATCCTAGTTGGTATCCCAAAAACAGAAAGTTGTAGAGAACATTTTCACAACTTGAAGGTCCTAATGACCAAGTTGTTGACGGGCCCTTAAACTCAATACACTCACTCACAACTTGAATATCTTGACCTTACCATATTTGTATATAAAAGAATTGTTAATTTATACCAAGATGAACACATTACATTATGTTACAAATGGGGAAATACACTCACATAATACACGGAACAAGAACAAACTTCATACTACCAGCCACAAAACCAAACTATTTGAATCATCTTTCAAGTATAAGAGCTTAAAATTATACAACAATTTACCAGGGTACTTGAAAAGTATAACCTCTTTAAACTAATACAGTTGTACCTGCTGTAACCCAGTTCTACGTAATTTGCATTTATATGTACACTTTTGTAGGTCCCGTCAAAATATAATTTAGAAACGTATTAATAAAACCTTATTTATAAGTAATTTGCAGTTATACATATTAAATTTCAGTGAAATGCAACTGAGTTTTATATAATTATACTAAGCATACTGAATATGTTATTTTAAAAGAAACTCTAGGCGTATTTTCCTTATCTCTGTTGATGAAGGCTCAACCTGACAGGGTGGCTTTCTGTGCAACAATGTCGTAGCAACAAATGAGAAGTAAACATAAACATTTTCGGTACCTGGTGTTTACTATTGAAAAGTGGTTTTGTCTTTCAGTTCTGAGTTGCCATGGAGAACAGGAAAAGGAAACATTACAGACTAGATCAGAAAGTAAAATTCATCTGAGAGGTGGAACTGAATCCATACAAAACCAAAACTGCTCAGACTCAGGAATTGCTTATACCATGCTACGTATAGTTATCAGTAACAAAGTAAGGTGTATACACTTAATGCAAGAAAAGTGAAACAAGCCAAATTAACAAATTTCTGCAGGAAATGCTTTCTTTGTGTATATCTTTGTTGTTTGTAAAATTAAACACATGTAGGCCAACTGTATTACTTTTTTAAAAAAAAAATGATACGTTATGAAAATCTCAGTTGTAATTCTGAATTATAAATAATCTTCCCGCTTCCCCTAGATATATGTATAAATGACATTCAACTGTATAAAGCAGAGTTACCTAAGTTTCTTAAAAAAACTCAGTTTTACTCCCTAGAGGAATACATTGAACAATGTACAAGAAAATTTAAATGTTAATAAATCTTATGAACTTGTCTGTTGCATGGACCCTGTTCACTTGAGAGATGCTCTTCGGCTCAAGTGGATGCCTGATGATTGCCTTTAAGACCATGATCATTCTTCATTAGATTTAATATTCTGTTTAAAATTGTCATAAAATGTTAGTATATATTCTATTCTAAGGTATCTGGCTGAGGTTTTTACAAGGTTTTCCTCACCGCTAAAGCAAATGCTGGGTACACTGTTTATGTTTACCACGTTGTTTTATGTATCACTGTATATTACCTTTACCAGTGACAAAACCAATAAATCTGTATGATTTCTTATGGTGAATAAATATGATTACGATTATAGGTAGTAGAGAACGTAAGAATGACCTATCTGGTAAGAGATTTCAGCATATCTGTCAAAACATAACCTGAGAGAGCATAAGTTTTCATGGCCGGAGTCAATATAACTAGAAGTTATTTCCAGGCTGTTATGCTATGGTCTGCTGGAGTTAGTTTCTAGATGTTTCATCCACAACTGCAGCAGACAACTTCAGTAGCGAGATCGTAGTCTCCTCCGAGAAGTTTGCATAGTGTCTGAAGTGTTGACTGTCCAAGCTGCTGTATTTATATCCCGAAAGGCCTCCACTGATTGGTCCGGATGGCAGATGGCAGGAGGGAGTGGGCAGGCTTTATTCAAGGTATTGCTCCCTCATAATTGGTTCACTTCAATTTCTCCTGTTATGTGTCACTTCTTGCCTTCAATGACAGGATACTAGTTGGTGTTGAGTTTTAATACTTCTTCTTTCTTATTGAAATTGTGGGGATGTTTATAAATTTCAATAGCTTCGCGTTGTAGTCAGCCATGTAAATGTGTTATGGATGACAGAATGCTCATGTCCTGGAAGTTAATTACGTGTTCACCCTCCACTTCAATGGTGTGTTGGGCAACTGCAGACTTATCTGTTTGGCCCAGGCGGTAGCTTCTTTTGTGTTAAGTGAGTCTGGGGTGAATGCTGCACGGTGTAGTTCCAATGTAAACCGAACCGCAGGCACAGGGAATACAGTATACACCAGTTGATGACAAGGGCTCCCAAGGATCTTTAGCTGAGCGCAGTAGATTTTTGAGTCATTTTGTGGGCTTAAAGACAGACTTGACACTGTGTTGCTGCAGTATGTGTTGGATATGATCGGTGACATTCTGGAAGTATGACAGGAAAGCTATGCCTTTGTGCTTGGGTTTGTCTGTTCTTTGAGGTAGGTTTTGGCCTGGCTTGATGGCAGGCTCTTTTAACTTCTTGAATAGAATAACCATTAGACAATAAAATTTGTTCTAAGTGACAAGAGTTCTTGTTGCAACAAATGTGACTTGCAAATGCAAGAAACATGATTTGCGAGTGTCTTAATCATAGCTCGTTTCTGTCTGGGATGATAATTTGCGGTCTTATTCAAATAGCGGTCTGTATGAATGGGCTTATGGTAGACGGTGTGCCCAAGTGTGCCGTCTGTTTTTCTGCTGACCAAGACATCCAGAAAAGCTAGCGTCCAACTTTCATGGACAAAATAAATACTACAAATTGTACAATTCTTGCTCATACATGCATTTTTAAAACAGAAGCTTACAACTCTTTCAGCTTATGACATAGTGTAAACAAATACAATGAAGGGAGAAATAAATGAGAAACTGCATACAGAAAAATGAATCATTATACATTTAGAAAAACATGTATTAATTATTCATAGCAATAAACTCTGCAGATTTTGAAAATTAGTTTGGGTGATTCCTTCAAAAACAGTATCTACAACTATTTCAACAAGACCTTAAGGTTGGATGAAATCTGAAAAATAATGTGTATGGCTTACTCAGACTAGTTTTAAATCTCTGAAATGATGCAATAGGAATAAACATGCTGCTTGCAATTTTCATGTTATTTCAATCCTGTTTTAAGGAATATTCTACATACTTTACTACCTGTTTTAGTCTTAAAATGAATGGCAGGCAAACTTGAACTGGCTGTGAAACCACTGGCATCTTATATGTTTCTATTTTCTATTATATATATCCTATATAATAGTGGACTAGCTCTTTCTATAATCCTATATAATCTGGTACTTCATCAGGATCGGCTGAGCAGCAGTTTCTTTTAGATTTTACAATTTTAATTATTTCTTCATGTGTCAATAATTTAAGGAGGATGCTATTTTTCATTTCTGATCAATTAATGATGGATATTATTACCAGAGTCAGTTTGTGGCAATATTACTCTATCCGTAAGTACTGAAGTGATTATTGAGGATGTCAGCATTGTCAGCTGGATGTTTTTAAAACTACATTATTTACTGTTAGGGATGTATTATTTCCAGCGACATAACCAGAGCTGTGAGTTTCGCTGTTGATTGTATTCCATGGTTCTATTCTTCTAAGAGTTAAGAGTATGTCCATCAAAGTAAGGATTTTTTTTTGGCAATCTGCTATTATACAGGATTATATAAGGGACTGAGCCACTATTATACAGGATAAACGAAGTGGGTGCACATGTATAGCGTAGAAATGCACCTATAAGATATGCTTATACTACATAAAGCTGACACATTTATAACATCCTGGCCGCATTTTATGTTTACATATTAAGTAAATGAACAAATGTGCTTTTGGAAACTACCTTTCTATATGAAGCATTTATGTCATCATTATCCTCGTCCATGAAGAACTGCACAGCAGTGCTCCTCCTAGAATCAACTTCTTGGAGTGCCATTATTGACTTCTCGGTCTGTAACAAGTAATAAAATGACTATATCTCGCATACATATATAATTTATATGAGTACAATTTCAAAACCTCTGCAAGAGATCGTAAGTTGTATTCCTGGGGGCCACTTACCAATAATGAATTTGTAAAAGTAGTCTCGTGTTCCTTAATTTAATTGCAGCTTTGCATTTCTTTTACGTAAGTTTAGGTGCAGAATATTTTAAACAAAAAATACTTTTCTGCTCCCAGAATTGAAGCATGTTTTTCTAAGCGCGAAAAGGATCCAGTAACCCAATTGTATAATACATATGAATGCACTTCAGATAAATATAATAATTTTCAAAATTTCTGGAAAATATGCATTTATCTCGTGGATATAAGTAATTTACTTATGAAAAACAAGCTTTTTATGTCGTAATATACAATAATACGTCAAAAGGTGAAGAAAATTAGCACAATCTGCCATGTTTAATGTTTTATACACAGTTGGTGGAACTGATAGTAAGACTCACCAACGTGACGAGTTTGTTATTGGTATCAGAGTTAAAATGATGACTCTAAGTATGATTATGAAAATATCTTGTGCATAAAACAATATATATTAATGATTGGAATTATATGTGTAAATATACGTAATATAAACCTAAGAAATGTTGCTAAAGTACCACAGTGTAAGTTTTCATTTTGTTGCATAACCTGTTATTTTTACTACTGGCAGAGTTGCCAATGTAACATCGAGTTACCTTCATCAGTTGTGTTCATTGTGCTTGATGTATTAGCCTGAATCTGAATTGGGCATTGAATTAATGTTACACTATCCTGCTTATGAATTCAGCATTAAAGATATATGAAGATATTAATAAATCCCTTATAAATCCCATTATTCATGCCTTGAGATAGTTAACATAACATTTATTTAAAAAGTGTGACTTAACCTGTCGTCCCGGGCATTATACTTCAGACGTTTTGTTTTGTGCTAGGTTGGGCTGGAGAAAACCACGGCCGTCTACAATGTGTATCTGTGAATGTGTAGTAATTGACATAATTGGATTTAAACATGTCATTAGAAGGATTGTAAATTATTCGTGTTTCTTCTGTGAAGGTTAATTTTTTAAGGAATTAAATCTGGTTCTTGTTGGTCTATATAAATTTGAATACGAATAACCTTTCAGTTCAATAAGTTAACCACAATAGCTGTATGCGTTTGGTGATAATGCACGGTTCACCAGACTCAGAGGTATCAAATGCAGGAGTCCTAAACGACATAGACAATGTCAATACAAAGGTGTGATTTTTCAATGATGGAATTAAATTTACCCAATGCATCATCAACATATAAATTTCCAAATGTTGCGTGTGACACAACTTATGTATCTTTAAAGTAACGTTTATATTTTATAAATTTGTTCTTAGGGTCCTCCACCCAATGAGGCTGATGCTACTGGTAAGCAGAAACTGCGAAGTTGGCTGAACAAAAATCTGAAGATAGAAATGACAGACGGTAGAGTTCTGGTGGGAGTGTTTCTTTGCACAGATAGAGATGGAAATGTAATTCTTGGATCCTGCAGTGAATATTTAAAACCTGAAGGTAAACAAAAATTGTGCCATAGTGTTGATGACAGTTAATACTTTTGAACGAAAGTATGAAACAAAATTCTATTAGATTCTAAGTTTTCGATCACTAGGAGTTAAAATATCAGATATTCTTTAGCATGCTGACATTATTTCAGACCCAGATGTGTGGTATCATTAAAGCATGCTTGCTTTTTTAAAACTACTTACATACACCTAACCTGAGATGAAACTCATTTTATGAATATGGTAGTGCAAAAATCATAGTTTTCTTCAAATTACTCAAATAGAGCTGACCTAACCTAAATTAATGTAACCTTGGTAAGCTCTGTGAAAGACTATATTACACAATGATTACCTGAACCCCATCAGTACTTAAGAAGTTATGTCCTCCGTTTGTATTATTACAGTGAGTGTTTAAAACATTAAAGAATGTGCCAAATTGGGACAGCATATTATACAATGCCCAAATATAAATTTGCAACAAATGAATATTTAAAACAAAACAGAAAATGAGTGCAAGGATCTTTGTTGGAGTATATTTTTTTGTAGTGTTTAACGCCCGCTTTTACTACTATGGCACCGTAGATGGTGACACTGATGATACATGGAATGAAGATGGAGCACTGGTGGAATGAGATGGCAGGGGAAACTGGAGAACCCGAAGGAAACCCGCCCCAGTGCCGCTTTGTCCATCATGAGTCCCACATGCGGTTGCCTGGGATCAAACCTGGGCCGCTTTGATGAGAAGCGAATGGTCTAACCACTTGGCTATGGTGTGGCCTTTGTTGGAATAGGCTACAATGAACATTATAACCAGGCAGTGAATCTTGGACACCAGTGATACAGGTTGGGTGTAACCATACCACTGGCCAGTACTGCAGAAGGAGCAAGTGGCAAGTGAAAACAAACCTATATGAATGCGATGCAACACTCAGTGTACTACCCCTCTGCTCATACTTCAAAATGTTTTCAAAAATTTAAATGAAGTTATTTTGTTGCTTAATGATGCTGTCAATTGCTAGGATCACATCAGCGTCGCCAGTGTGCCGGAATTTTGTCCCCCAGGAGTTCTTTTACATGCTAGTAAATCTACTGACATGGGGCTGTCATTTTTAAGCACACTTAAAAGCTATTGGTCTGGGCCGCATTTGAACCCGTGACCTTGGGAACAGTAGGCCAGCGTCTAACCAACTGAGCCACCCAGACCGATAAAATGTTTTCAAAATGATGTTGGTAATTTTCATGGCATACTTATTTTAGTTGGATATTTTCTTCATCCAGAGAAATAATATATATGTATAATTAATTGATGAATAATAAATCATACACTTTTTGCCCTTAAAATTATATATTTTCAAGTCAAAAAGCTTCCATTTCATGTGACAGATTTACAACTAATTTATATCTATAATATTCATAACAAATATCAGATGTTCATTGTGAAATAGTGTTCATTGACTTAAGTTTTTTTATCAGCCCATTTCTTGTTTCATGGTATGTTTTTGTGGTTGCAGAATTAGCATTACAGTTCACAACAATATGTTTTTTAAAACTCTCAAAAGTAAATCTCCTGTGGTTGTCAGTTAAGCATTGTCTACGCTGCGGGAAGGTGTGCAGGAGGTCACATGGTGTGATGAGGGCAAAACATAAGTACTTGATGTGCAATTCACGTACTGCATTATTCTCAGATGGACTGTTTCCCTTCAACAGATGTTTGATTGTACACTTTTGGCACATCCACAATTTTTATGTAGAACAGCAAAGGAGCAGCACTCATATTGTAAACTACTCTAAGATTCTCCAGAGCAGTTGTATTGAACCTTTATTCTCTGTGTACCCCCAAAGACAATTTTCTACTACAGGCATACCCTTAGCCCTTGCCCTAGAGTTATCTTTAATTAAAATTATGCATAACCATATCTAAAATAGATAAATTTATAGTAACTTATTAGTAATTACAACAAGGAGGAGGATTATGCTATAAATGTATAAAGTAAATACATGAACTATGTTGCAGATAGCACACATACAAAAACATTAAGTGAATTTATATATATTTCTAACCTGTTAATGACATGGCTGAGGTTGTTTTCTGAACACCAGCTCCTCTATTTTTGGCTTAATCTTTGTTAACGTATCAAAGATGATTCTGCATTCAAGTGATTTCTTTGTTTAGTTTTGACTGCTGTCAGTGCAGAGAAACCCTCCTCATACAAATAGTAGATGGGAATGGAAGAAGATGTGTAATGGTAGTGTCGCTAAGTTCAGTGTACTCTTTGCGTGCAGAACACCAGAAATCACACATTGACATGTTTTTTATTTTAATTTTCAATTAACTGTCAATGGACATTTCCTGAAGATTTCTTTTAATTTTACAGGAAGATCCAAGGAATTGATGGTGATGCAAAACAGATTTGTAATCCATTCTTGTGTATTATTGTCTTTATCAATTTCTGGAAAGCATTTTAAAAACTGTGACCTTAGATTCTGTAGATGGAATTTGATTGTTTCCAAAAGTCCATTGGCAATACTAACTTAATTTAATGCACTATATTCCAACACAGTTGTATAAATTGCAGTATTCCCCTTATTAATGCAATCAATCCAAAATAAAGCTTTCTTATAAAACCCCTTTGCTTTCACACGAGCTTTAAAAATATTTCTGTCAAAACCTTGGAGATTAAGCTCCTTAAATTTATTGAATATATCTGTCAAATAAGCTAATTGGCAAATCCACTCTTCATCTTCAAAATGCTTCACCAGATCAAATTTCAATTCTTCAAGAAAACATTTTACCTCATTTTTCAGTTCATGTGTGCAAAAACAATTGAGTGTCTAAAGTAAGAACAAATTAGAAACTAAAAACTTCACTTATCGTAGTAATGTTGCAGTTCTTTTTGCACAAAACTGACCCAGGGTTTCAAGTTGTCTCCAAGTCATTCTCAAAGCTATACAAACCAAATAGTTACCAAAGCTACAATCTTTCATTTTTTTCTGAAAACAAAAACAAACACTAATATTCAATTTTTATTTACCAATCTCTGAAAACAAAAATTTATAAATACAATCTATAGATGGTAATTCAAAGTTCATAACACGGTTCTTATTTAACAATTGAGTGTGTTTAGCTCCCATCTCCTCATATATTCTCTTGAAAAGATGAGTGTTCAGTGCACATGATTTTATTAAATTGACTACTTTTATAGCAGTGGTCAATGTTTCATGTAACTCAGGAGTTATTTTTTTCACTACCAAATTTTCTCTGTGTATAATGCAATGTTACCAAATTATTTTGGGGTTAATTTCTTGAATACAAGCAATAAGACCAATTTTTTTACCTGTCAATGAAGCAACACCAGTCCCACAACAAATTTAATTTTAATCCCATAAAACTATCAAGAATTTTAAAAATATCCTCTCCCATTGTATGTTCTGATAATTGTTTACGTATTAGAATTTCATTAGTAATACAACCGTTTTTAATGTCAAGCTACTGAACATAGATAAGAAGCTTAGCATCATCAGACACACCCACTGATTTATCTATTTCAATTGCAAATCTTTTGTCCATTTTAATGTTTTGTACTATTTGATCAACAATATCTTGTGCCACATCATGAATTCTATGCCCTACACTTGTGTCAGAATTTGGAATTGTTTTGACTACTTCTGCAGAATTTTTGTGTAACATTTTATCTGCTATAATCAAAGAACCAGGAATAATCAGAGATTCAACTGCATTATAGGGTGGTTTATTTTTGCAACTAGCAACGCTAACTCATACAGTGTCTCCAGTGCCACCTTTGTTGATTTTGTAAAATTGTGTATTACATTTGAACTTTTATCTAAATTTTCTGCTTTGCACATGAAAAACCCGACTGACCTGTCTTTATAATCGCTGTGATTGGTTACCAAGTGCCTGTGAAGGGATGGTTTCATGGAATTGTTCAACAGAGTTTGGTTGCAAATAATGCAGATGGGAAGTGGTGGATCACACATATTTGATACGAATCCATACTTAATGTAAGAGTCACTGTAATATCTGTATTTCACATTTCTCACATTTTTCGACTTGCTCATAGATGGTTCACCTTCACCACTATTTTCACCATTGTCTTGTGTTGGAATGCACATTGTTGCACTTTTTACTGGTGGTGGTTCAACACTATTGCCATTATCACTTGTTTTGTTGATTTTACCTTATGCTCTTATAACAAGTTTATCCATCTTAAAACAAAAGTTAAAAGAAGTAGTCCATTACCATAATAATTAAAAGAAATTTGATAGTCATAATCTGAAAATCAATTCACAAATATATAGAATGAGGTGTGAGACTTTTTGAGTAAAGAAACCGAACCTGCATATAACAGTCACAAAAATACACTGAGTACTGAAAGTTTATGAATCAGTCTGCAACATACATTTGTGGACACTGTTGTTGATTTTGGCATTTGAAATAAGGTACACAAATGATTAGTGAGTGTAGCTGTAAGATAAATATTATTGGGTAGACCAGTAAACAAAACAGATTCTGGACAAAGGGCAATTCAAATCTCTGGCTGAAATAGTTCTTGTTATTTGTGATCATTCAGGAAACATATTATACTGAGTGTATGGGTATTTTAAATGTTACGTACCCCCTAGGAAGTCTTCGTGTACCCTAGGACATATTTAACCTTAGGTCATCCATCTTACTCCCACAGATGCGTAAGTTTTGCTGCCTGATTTATAACTGTTGCATTATTCCAACTTCCTTGCAGAGAACATATTTTATTAAACTTACTAGGTTAGATATTCAGTAGGCAATTTTATAATCAATAATCTGAAACTGACCAGTGTGTTCCGATGTTATTAACACATATTTATTCCTAAGTGGGAGGAGAAAGTGAGAATTATTGCAGGTTTTGCTAATATGCTAATATTATCGTCAAGTAGTAAAATTAAACTTATAAATCTTATGGATGTTCATTACTCAATGGCATCAGTTGGTCTCAAAATAAAATTTGAAATACCTGGAGGCTTCATATGCAATATGAAGGAAATAGGAAATATGCAACCTTTCTTAACTCCAAAATCTAGCCACACCTAGATATAATAGGGCTGCATGATATATGATTGAGAGGCCCTAAATCTGCATTAAAATGTTAATTCTATTTTTTTTCAGACAGTGGATCTATAGAAGAGCCTCGTGTACTTGGATTGGTCATGGTTCCTGGACGGCATGTGGTCTCAATACACTTGGACGACATGCCAAGTTATAGTACTGACATAATGTAATCAATATCCCTCTCTTGTAATTGTATGTTATTTTGTTGCTTCAATAAAAGCTTCATATTGTAAATAAACTGTTTTGGAAATGGTCTCCTTCCTTAAGCAAATATAATACTCTTATACAAATTGTAACAAATATATTGGAGACTGTAAGCCTCACTTATCTGAGTATTTGCTGAAAGTTCTTGAAGATATGCAAAGGTTACAGTATCTGATATATTTGTTATAATTAGGGCTTGGAAGTTCATGCATTTGTATGTTTTTTCATATGGGCTAAAAATGTATGCTTTTACGTTATGTGCACGAATTATGGAATTTTCAGTTATTTGGTCATGATTTTGAGACAGAATATTGATCAATAGAAAATTGTTCATGTAAATATTTTTGTAAGAGTGTGTAAATTTCTAATTCTTTTAATTTGGGTGTATCAGGAACTTATTTTTTTAATAATACTCAAAATAGACAATGTCTTCTCGTCACTTTGAGTTCAACCAATGAGAACTGTTGCGCGGATGAATACATAAGAATGGCGGTGTTGCGTCATAGAGACGCTAGGACTCTTTTATCATTAGCGTCTGTGAGCTCAAGGTGAAAGGATGTATATTTTTGCTGATAGCGTGTGAACATGTAAATTACACCCAAACTTTTAACCAGTGTAGATTCTATCGAATTTTGAAAGTTGTCAACTAATTAACATGGTGATGGAACTGTAAATTAACGAATAAATGTGTTGTGATAAAGGAACGTTGATTTGTGCATTCCATTCTGTGACTATCGACCCTGTAGATACGAGTAGCGTCAGATATCAATCAAACTTTCCATCTTTCAGTAAAAGCATTATTCCTGCTGCTATATTCCCGCTGCTAGGTAAAGACCCATTTACTAAAACCCGTACCAATTTTATGGTGCATATAACTGCATATTTTCTTGATTTTGATAAATGCATATTATTTCAATATTATAGCCCCTATATTGCATATTTTAATGATTTTTATGGTTTTTTATTATTTTTTCCATCTGGATAATATTTTTCATATTGGTAGTATTGCACATGATGATGCAACTCACGAAGATTTCAATATTATAGCCCCTATATTGCATATTTTAATGATTTTTATGGTTTTTATTATTTTTTTCCATGTGTATAATACTTTTCATATTGGTAGTATTGCACATGTTGATGCAACTCACAAGGTGAGTCATGTTGTTATGCAGTGAACCCCCTGTTTCCATCCCTTCATTATATGTATGTGCGTAGAGAATAATCAGTGCGTTATCTAAGAGGTTTATATTAACAAAGATAAAGTGCAGGTCAGTTGGTTTTGAGCAGCACGATTATCGCAACGCTTCCCTGCTCTCCAATAGTTGTGCCATGGTCTTCAAACGTAACAGTGTTGTGAACCGGTTCCCACCAAATTAAATTAGGCGTATAAAATATTGAAGAGCTCTTCAAATGCCGAAAATAAAACCAACTCCGAGTGCTAGATTAATTAAATTACAGAAAGAGTTTTTGGGTGATTTAATATCTACAGATAATAGGGTACTGTATTGTGGAGCATGTGAGAAAAAGGTAGGGAGTGAGAAAAGATTTCAAATAGTTCAGCACATAAACACAGCAAAACCTAAGGAGAATTTAATCAGAAAACTCGCAAACAAAGAACCTGTTCAAAAACAGCTAGTAGAGTGTTTAGGAAGTAGGGTTACTGGATTTTCCTATGACTTGTGCCAAGCATTTTTAGCTGCTGATATTCCCTTGTTCAGAATTAATAATCCCACATTTAAAAACTTTCTTGCCAAGTACACTCGACAACATGTGTGCCTGAAGAACTGTGTAAGACTTATGTAGGACATTGTTACAATAACGTATTGTTGTTGTTTTCTAGTGCCTTGCATCTGGCAATGAAGCCATTAGCATTCGTGCTTTCCAATACTTTTGAACTGTAGTTTCTTCTGATCTTAATGCTTCACAGGTCTTCAACAATAACGTATTGTCAAATATACAAAATGAATTAGCGGATCAGTTTGTGTGGTTGTCTGTTGAAACCCCTGATTCTGAGTGCCGTTCTATTGCTAATATAATCGTGGGTGCTTTAAATAATGAACAAAAGACTACATCTTATCTTCTTAATGTGTGCAAATTGTCGGCCACTGACAATGTAACTGTGACCCAGTTTGTGATGGACTCTTTGAAATTATTATGGCCATGTGGAATCAAATACGACCGGGTACTTTTATTTGTTACTGATGCAGGTCCTTATATGGTAAAATCAGGACAAACCCTGAAAGGTATTTTTCCTGACTTAATTCATATAACTTGTTTGGCACACGCTCTTCATTCACATTTCTGAGACAATATGCGATTCTTTCCCATTGGTAGATAGATTTGTGTCCGGTACAAAGAGAATTTTTGTTAAATCTCCTAAAAGAGTTAAGTTGTTTAGATCAACAGCACCTAATATCAGACTTCCTCCTGCACCAGTGTTAACTCGATGGGGAACATGGGTTGATGCAGTTTTATATTATGCTGAGCACATAGAAATATTTGAAGAGGTTGTTAATTCATTGGACTCGAAAGATGCTTCATCAATAGAAACTGTGCAAAATATTCTGTCAGGCACTGGGTTAAAAGAGGATCTTAGTTTCATATCTGCCCATTTTTCTGTCTTACCAACAGCCATAATGGCATTGGTAGCTGTAGGATCTCCTTTGCATGAATCACTGTCTTTGAAAAAACAATATGTGGTCTAAGTTCGGTTCCTGGCAGCATAGGACAAAAAGTGAAAGAGAAAGTGAATTATATAATTTCAAAAGATTCTGGTTATAAACAGATGTGCGATATTCGAGACATCCTTGAAAGAAAACCATCTGTCACACCAAGAGACTTGACTCTCTCTGTGAAGCAGTTAACATCATTTAAATATGCCCCGATAACATATTGTGACGTGGAGAGAAGTTTTTCACGTTACAAAAGTGTTTTGCGAGACAACAGACGATGTTTTACAGTTGAAAATTTGTGCAAAGTGTTGGTTGTGAACTGCAATTTAGCAGTTAATACTAGCGGTGAAACCACTCTGCTTCAACCTCTAAGGAATAAGGTAACTTTATTTATTATTTATACTAATTCGCCTTGTCTACTGCGAAGGGGCATTGTTTTAATTCAATAGTGCATATTTCTTGGCATATTTTCAAGCTTTTAAGAGCATATTTGCATGCATATTTCAGTGTTTTTTAGGGCATGAACTTCTGAGCCCTAGTTATAATTTATGGAATTCTGTTGCTTCACGTTAATAGCTTCAGTTTTTCATAAAATAATAACATTCTTCTCACCACCCTGTTCCACCAAGCCTACGAAACAGCAGAGGAAGAACACCACCTCAAGAAATAAATCACCTGATAAACACATTTAAGCAGAATGGGTACATAAAGACATTTATGTACAGCAGAAAGCCATGAACAACAGGAACCACACCACGAAAAACCACAACACATAGGAGGATCCAAAACCCCAAAGAAAGGCCTTCATTCCCTTCTACAGCACAGTTTCCAATAAGATTGCTCAGATACTATCAAATATCAAAACCATATTTTTACCGCCAGGGAAGCTGAGACAATATATGAAAATGGTTAAGGACAACCTGGGATTAAAAATTCCAGGTGTATATAAAATCCCATGCCAGTGTGGGAAGACATATACCGGGTGGAAGGTACTGCTTCAGCCATACTTTAACCAGGGATTCTACTTGATGAGTGTAACAAATATGTCCAATACAATTATTATTGTCAATAAAGAACAATTTTGCCGAAAAAAAATAATTTTTGTCAAACATTTGGAGCCATCTAGCTTCTTCATGAATAGACATAAATGGTTTATTATTTCACTAATTGTTGCACAAACACTGTGTAAACAATGCTGTAATGCCTTTATATCTTAGTTCAAAAGAATTTGACTACAATTTAATGTTAAAGTGTCATGCAAAGTTTAATCTCTATGCAAAATATGACAACATCATAGGCCACTTGAAACGTACATGTCGCATGTTCTCACAACAAATTCGACTGCCTATGGGGTTGGGGGAAGTATCACTTGACATTGGTGTGAAGGTCAGCAGAAGGGTTAAAGTACAATTGTTTGCAATACGAAAGAATTTACCTTGCAATCATGAATCTGTTCGTGTCAAGGGAGTACGTAGACATGGTACTACTAATTTCAGGGGGAAATTCCCTTTAAGAATAGATAAATAAATAGATACAAAAATAAAAAAGACAAAATAAAATAAAAATGATACAATGAAATTATGTAAATAAAGGCAGATGTTCCCACTCCTCCTCATCCCCTATCTAGCAAAATAAGCCACTCTTTATCTCCAATGCTTCTGTTTTCTCTTTTTAAAAAAGAAGCAAAAAAAACAAAACAAAAAAATAAAATCGTCTCTTGTGACTGACATGCAACTCAATGTTAAGAACTTAAATAAACATCACATAATCGGCATAAATGACATACATTTTCAGTATTTCTTACTGTAAAGTGTTTATAAATGTATTTAGACTGGAATTTATTTCAAAATGGTGACTGGTACTTGTGTTCTTTGTTAAATAGCACTTTTAATTATAGCATTATGTTTTATGCTGGTTGTCTTTAACACAGGCTGCTGATGTGTGCACGGACAGCACAGCGTTGCCATTTACATAGCTGAAAAAATGAAATTTTTACAAAACGATTAAACCTACCGAAACAAAACTTAGCATTTTATATTTCTTACACCTGCAGCTATCAGCCAGGTTATTCTGACTGAAGTAGTACTTTCCATCCTGTATATGGCAGACAGGCCACACAATTGAAGAGAGATGTGCAGAACATAAAGGACCCTAGATTGCTCCAACCAGAGAAGTCAACAGAGGCCCAGCACAGCTTGGACACTGACCACAGGATTTTATTTGACGAGGCCACGGTTTTGCACCGTAGTGACCGATATTGTTACGCTTATTAAAGAACCAGTTGAAATTAAGTTAGAGCCAAACAATTTTAATAGAGACAAGGGCCTAGGGCTGAGCACAGCATGGACAAAGATTCTCAAATACTGGAGAACTGCAGAAAATAGCTTATATAATGCCAGCACCTCTCCACTGAACCAATCAGAGTACCGGTTTCCCATTGGACAGTGTCAAGTGGCCCTGCCCCTCTGCCCGGAGAGTATATACACCCCGAAAAGGGAAAGGCATCTTTTCCTGAAGATTGCTGAAAGCTCAAGCAACTTATCAACATTGCACAGCTGGTAAGCCAAGAAGCTCTTATTAATAATTACTGCCGTGAAAGCTTAAAATTCTACAATAACATTCTTCATTTAAGATCTCGTGCTAACTTCATCTGTTCCCATAGAAATGAGGGACTGGTGAATAGATGTTGGATTGATGTATCAGTCTATATGTAGGCACTCCTATTGCCCCCCTTGGTACTGTCTGCCTAGCATTCAAAAGGTCTCAAGATAGAATCCCAGTTTGGGTGAGTTATCCGGATGAGGTTTTTTCTGGAGTTTTCACACATTTTGTGAATACACATGTCCTAAGGTCTATGGCATTGTTCTTTTGAACACCATTTTACCCGTTGCATTCTGATTGTTTATTTCCTTGTTGAAGCAAGGGGAATATGGTAATACACTAGGCTTTGAGTGATAGTCATATCTTTTAAAGCTTTAGATTCCATTTTTCTTTGCATAACATATAAAAAACTGAATAATGATGTTATATTTGACAGAAATATAAGTTCTCCAAAACTCACACAAATAAGGCATATCTGCGAAATGGTTCACTCTACAAAAAACTTTATTTAGACACAAATTGTGTATTTTAGCAAGATCTACATTTTTTTACAGTAAGATTTGGTCTATCTCTTATGGTTAACCAGTTATGCAAAAGTCATACAGAGTAAAAAGGACTGCATAGACTATAGCCAGAAAATTCAAAATATGTATACATTTCATTTGTCATAAAAATATCTCAAACATGGCATTTTAATAAAAATCGTTACAGCCATCTTCAAGAAAATCAAAAGTTTCGAAAACATTTCCATGTAAAGGGTAGTTTAGGGTGAAGCAATTTTCTTCAAAATCTTTATGTCACATCCTTGAAAGAAAATTACTATCATTATTATATTATTGATATTAATTATTAACGAGGAATAGATCATATGCAGGCATGGCTACAGGGTGGATGCCAGCCCCCCCTCCCCCGTCATATCCTACTTTATAGCTATAAATGCTATATGTGTGTTACCTCATCATCACGCAAAATAGCCAAACGAATTTTTATGATAATTGGTATATGTACTACCTTTGGTAATTGGCTAAACTTAAAGAATAGACCATTGAGGTGGAAGGTTTCTAATGGGGGCCAAATTGAATATATCAAAACAACTTCCCCTTTTTGGGAGCTTTTGCAAAAATATTCCTTAGCAAAAGTTTTTACCCATGATGTTAAGTTTTGTAATAAGCAACATTTCGATTGGATGAATATTTAGAGTTATTGGAATTTTCCTTTACCGCCATGCAGGTACGTGTAACACTGCGATATAAGAAACGATCATTTAAACAGCCATACGGAACGGGCACAATTATGTGTGCTGTCAAGCATTTTATCTATTTAAATTCACATTAATCTTAAAAAGTTATTAACGGTTTTCAAAACATCACTAATAGAATAGAATCTCCATATTTTATACTGCTGTTGGTGACACGGGTTGGTTAAACGTTGAGTTTCTGTACCCAAGGTTTTCATCTTGCCGCAGCGCAGTCACTAGCATTTTAATAAATGTGATAATGTGTCTAAAATGTGATAGGCAGGTTTAGGTATTAAAATGATATTAAAACGAAGTGCACATAACAACTGGCAAAGAGGTGACAACTATAGGGGTTAGATTCCGAACAGTACGTTGTTATAAAGCTACGTAGGCTTTCACGGCCGGCGTCTGAATTGTAGAAAGAAGTATCTTCCGGGCTGTTATGCCGTGGTCTGCTGGAGATCTGTCTTCCAGACGTTTCGTTTACAACTGCGGCAAACATCCTCAGTGGCGTTGTCGAAGTCTCCTCGTGGAAGGTATCACTGCGACTGATGCGTCGACTGTCTGTGGGGCTCCATTTATACCATGCGCAACGTGCGCTGATTGGCCCGGGGCGTCCAGAGGCGGGGTGGCTGGTGGAGGGGGTTCTATCTCTCTTATGCTGCTGGTCTCTTCTGATTGGCTTACCTTGCTATCCTGCTTCTTATGATGTTCTATGACCAGATGCCAGTTGCTGTTTAATCTTAAGGCCTCTTCCAGAAGAGACCAGCAGCATAAGAGAGATAGAACCCCCTCCACCAGCCACCACGCCTCTGGACTCACCGGGCCAATCAGCGCACGTTGCACATGGTATAAATGGAGCCCCACAGACAGTCGACGCATCAGTCGCAGTGATACCTTCCACAAGGAGACTTCGACAACGCCACTGAGGATGTTTACCGCAGTTGTAAACGAAACGTCTGGAAGACATCTCCAGCAGACCACGGCATAACAACCCGGAAGATACTTCTTTCTACAATTCAGTACGTTGTTAACTAACCACATTCATTATTATTGTTTTTGTCATTATTATTATTATTATTATTATTATTATTATTATTATTATTATTATTATTATTATTATTATTATTATTATTATTATTATTATTATTATTATTATTATTATTATTATTATTATTATTATTATTATTATTATTATTATTATTATTATTATTATTATTATTATTATTATTATTATTATTATTATTATTATTATTATTATTATTATTATTATTATTATTATTATTATTATTATTATTATTATTATTATTATTATTATTATTATTATTATTATTATTATTATTATTATTATTATTATTATTATTATTATTATTATTATTATTATTATTATTATTATTATTATTATTATTATTATTATTATTATTATTATTATTATTATTATTATTATTATTATTATTATTATTATTATTATTATTATTATTATTATTATTATTATTATTATTATTATTATTATTATTATTATTATTATTATTATTATTATTATTATTATTATTATTATTGTTTTTGTCATTATTATTATTATTATTGTTTTTGTCATTATTATTATTATTGTTTTTGTCATTATTATTATTGTTTTTGTCATTATTATTATTATTATTATTATTATTATTATTATTATTATTATTATTATTATTATTATTATTATTATTATTATTATTATTATTATTATTGTTGTTGTTGTTGTTGTTGTTATTATTATTGTTATTATTATTGTTGTTATTATTGTTGTTATTGTTGTTATTGTTATTGTTATTATTATTATTATTATTATTATTATTATTATTATTATTATTATTATTATTATTATTATTATTATTATTATTATTATTATTATTATTATTATTATTATTTTTCTTCTTGTTGTTATTGTTATCACCATCGTCATCATCATTAGTATTATTAGTACTAGTACTATCATTATCATTATTATTATTGCTACTCCATATTTATTGCAAAAATGCAATCAATGCAATTGGAGGTAGATAGATAAATTTACATGGCATCAGAATGAAAAAGCGGTAAGGAGAGTAACCGGCAAAGCTGTGGCCAAGCGGTTAGCGCACTCGTCTACCACCTAGGTGGCCCAGGTTCGATCCCAGGGAGCCGCATGTGGTACTCGGGGATGAAGGGGCATCAGAGTGAGTTTTCTCTGAGTTCTCTGGTTTCCCCCGCCATTCATTCCACCAATTGCTCCATTATCACCTTTCCAATCATCGATTTCACCTGCATTTCATATCATTCTCTTCCTCACTATCATACCTGGTGCTGGGCTGACCACCCGCTTCCAGGTCTTCACTCTGTCCAGTCCATAGGTATCTGTGCTCCCCGACAGGCGTCTGATCCTAGACACTGACTTGTAAGTCCTACATAAGGGGAGGGTAATCAGGAAAAGAAGAAGTAGGTAAGGAGAGTAAAAATGAGGAGAAAGAGAAGTGAAGGAGAATGAAATGGGGAGGAAGAAAAGAAGCAAATGAGAAAGAAAGTGAGAATTATGGAAATATGTCCACGATAAAAGAAAGTGAGCAACGCTGTGACCTCCACTAGCTTTTTATGATAATACGAATAATAATGCTAATACAAAAGTAGTTTTATGCCTTATTCCACATTACAGTGCATTACATAGCATTTCTTTTGATCATAAACTATAACGTGCTACATTAAACTATTCAGCTTTTGATTTTTGTCGCCGCAGACGATTTTAATAAGTGTAAATTTAATCCAGTTCTGGAGAAAAATGTTTGCTCATCTTTGCCAATGACTTCAAGAATGGGAAAGCGGCAAAGTCAAATCAAGCTATCGATAATACATAGGTATATGTTTCATTAATTCGAAACTGTCATTGATGCATTAGTTCAGTAACAGTGGCGGTGTAAGCTTGGTGGTAGTCAGCTAGGTGTTCTGTGGTAATCAGTGTCACAGTGGAGTGATAGTGAAATGTCCAGTTCCATGTTCGAGTTTTGGTTGTCATTATAAGAGCCATATAAGATGTTGAAACGCAAAATTCAAACAAATTTGTTACAAATTGTAGAAACAAATATCTTCCGGGCTGTTATGCCGTGGTCTGCTGGAGATCTGTCTTCCAGACGTTTCGTCTACAACTGCGGTAGACATCCTCAGTGGCGTTGTCGAAGTCTCCTCGTGGAAGGTATCACTACGACTGATGCGTCGACTGTCTGTGGGGCTCCATTTATACCATGCGCAACGTGCGCTGATTGGCCCGGGGCGTCCAGAGGCGTGGTGGCTGGTGGAGGGGGTTCTATCTCTCTTATGCTGCTGGTCTCTTCTGATTGGCTTATCGTGCTATCCTGCTTCTTATGATGTTCTATGAACATGAGAATGGTTAGGGATCGCTTCCCTAACAATACAGGAACTATTTGATGGACGCATACACGGATGTACGCATGGCAGTCAGAATGATAGACTCGCAACAAAAAGAATGGGGACTAGTGCCTAAATGTTCAAGGTGATAGGACATATTTTGGTAGCATGTGAACATTGTAGAACATTTACCAGACTTTCATCAAGCTTTTGTTCCACTTTTTGAAAAAGTGGAAAGACTTAAATAATCTAAAACGGTGCTAAGAGGATTTATTTAAATGTAAAATAGAGAAAAAGTGTTAATAAAATAATACATTGCGGTGAAGAAACATCGTGTGATTATTCATTCCATCCGTTACCACGCCCTGAGGGAAATAAGAGCCACATCGCTCAAACACGAAGCACCACTACAATAAAAACAGCACCAAAACTACAACTCTCACAGCAGCAAAAACAAAAATGATATTCAAAAAATTCACATATCATCCATGGGCCTTTGATAAATCTAAAAAAGTGCTCAAGGAATACAACATTCAGCTAGCACCAGTAAACCATTACTCCATAAAAAACCTACTACTTTCAAACATCAAAGATGCTATTCCACCTAACAAAAAATCTGGCATATACCAAATTGAATGCAGTGATTGTAATGAAATATATATAGGAAAAACCAAAAGAAATTTAGAAATTAGATCCAAGGAACACGTTAGGAACATTAAGAGTAAACAATTAGAAAAATCAGCAGTTGCATTTCACTTTTGGACAAAAAATCATGATATAAAGCTAGAACCGAAACTTCTCAAACACATAACCGGAAAACAAGAACTGTCCACATGGGAACAAATCTTCATTTTAAAAAATAGAAACTGAGTATTTAATTTTGACATTCCTCAAAAAGACATTTTCAGTAAGTTCATTGAACCGTTACCGGAAGAAACATCAGAAGAAGCATCACCATCCGCACCATGAAACACCATGGAAACCCAGTTATTGTCTGGTTGATAATGGAGGAAAGTTAACCTTCGAAACGCGCCCCGGTTGTAAGTGTTCAGTGTTATTAATTGACTCACCTTTTAAATTCAATTGTTACAGTTTGTTAAAGAGGCGTATCTTAAAGTCGGAGACAATTCTTGTGACATAAAAGATATTGATGAAAAATCCAATACTGATCAACAAGCTACAGATTTAAAAGTGAAAAGCACGTGTGCTGAAGTCAGAGAATAAGAAACAGTGACTGTGTTACAGTTATTGTGAATGCCAACAGTAGCAATGACAGTGAATTGCAGACTTCATTAACAACTGCGTTTAATGATTGCGACAAACTTGACAGAGGGCACTTTGTGAATTAAGATCTGCACGATAATGATGCCAATTAGGCGAATGTTCGAATGTCGTATCCATAAATAGGAGTATTTTGTAAACATTTGATTGGTGGGCCTGTGGCGGTTACAGTTTTCTTCCTAGATAGGTGATAGCTGGTAGTTTAAACATTATTTCTTTCAGTTAAATATTAGCTAGCCATGTTTTAGCATGAATTTAATTATTCCGAAGTAGTAGTGGACCAGAACCGCCATCCCCTCCACATTGAATATTTCTAGATCTGCACCTGATCATATGCATTATCTTTGGTTGAAGAATTGTTTAAACATATATCTTAAATGCTGATAAATTACCACAAAAAAAGCAATGTTACTTGTTTAAATATGTACAGAAAAGAATGTACTGATTTTTTTTTTGTTTTGTTTTGTTTGGATAGCATAAAATTGATTATTTTGCTTCTTGTTTGCTCTTCGCTGATCACACATCAGAGAAACACACACAAAAGTGAAGCCATTGCTGGGCCATCCGGATCAGCCGCAAGTAATTCATAAGAACATTTTTCATCTCTTTCCCCTACACCCTCTCGTCTATCAGAAAACATTTGCAGCCGGCTGGACAATCACGGGCGTTGGCTTTACTGTGCATCAATACACTAAGCAAACTTAGTGTTAAACTTCCACCATTATTTGGCATTAAACTTGCACTCCCTGATGTCTGTTGCAGCCTTTGTAAAATACGCGCGAATTTATTGTTTGAGTCTAAGCTATGTGAGTTTGCCATAGAGGCCTGCACGGGCCAACATTCTTAGGTTTGGCCCGACCCGGCCTGTCCTCAATCAAGCCCGAGTCCGAAAAGAGGTTACAGTGCCCGGTCCCAAGCCCTGCCCGGCCCGATTGTGTAATTTTGTGTAGTTTTTTTTTTTGTGTACCATCACCACCACTACCATCACCATCATTTGAAACTTTTCAGTAGAATAATTATATAGAATTCATAGTAAAGAAATGCTACGATAATAATTGTGCTATTCTCAAAATTTCGTCATTGGTAACCAAAAAATTATTTTGTATCTCTTAACTTTCAAGCCCGGGTCCTGCCCAAGCCCGACAAACCTTATTCAAATTAGGCCTGAACCCTGCTTGCAGGCTGGGCCCAGTCTAAGTCCAAGCCAATGCAGACCTCTCGTTTGCAAAGTGTGGGAAAACCAGTAGAGGGGAGCGAGGTGTTGTCTCCATTGGTGTGCTGTAGCATGGAAGGTATATTATTCTATGTGTTCATTAAACGCTCACGTAGCCACTGATTATTTGTCAACCATTTTATAACAATTTTTCTAAACTTTCTTTAAATATACAAAGCACAAAATTTAAAAGGAAAACATGGAGTACCACATAGAACAGGTCACATGTAAATATTATCATACTACTCGTATATGGGTGACAATAGCGTAAATTTAAAGTGTGTAAGGATTAATGACTCCATTGTCAGAAATCCAGCATTAGCTAACAACAACATTTAGCTTCAACTTCCATAGCTAAAACACACAAATAATATCACCATAGTTGATCGCTCACTGCTACAAAATTATGTTTGTTATCACTGTTGTGCAGTGGTTCAGAGCTACAACCAAAATAGTGATGTTTATGGTAAGATATTATAAACAAGATGCCTTGCTCAAATTTATTTAAAAAAGTGCTACAAGTTGCTTTAGGGTGTGTACAATAAAATACCAGACCATTATACTTCTATCTTAAAAAGCGAATTTTTTTAATTTTGACCGCCCAGATTGGAAAATCGCACGCTGTGCATAGGCATCATGAGTGGAGTGTAGTACTGGAGGAGGGATATGGCCAGCACCCTGGTCCCTCCTGGCCAGTTATGTGGTCTTCTCCACCAGGGGTTGCTACTTTTCAATCAAGTAGCTCCTCAGTTGGCCCTTCAGGGACCTAACGAGGATGAGTGCACCGCAGACCAGGTCTCCAGTGGTAGAAAATCCCCACACTGGTACTGGGAATTGAATTTGGTTTCCCCACTTGGTAAGCAGCATGCTACCACTGTGCTAAGGAGACAACCAAGTAAAGAAATAATAGTTCTCAATTCAGAGCTAGTGCTTTCAAACTTATTTAATTAAAAAGCAAAATTATTCACCCATCTATATATACAAAAATCAATTGCCATGTGTTAGTCCCACAAAAACTAGTTGAAGTCTGCAGTTCTTATGTCTTCACTGAATACACCATGAAACTCTTAGGTGTAGGAACGATTATAGATTGTTACTGTGGCCATGAGGCCATTAAACGACTGTTGAAGATCTTGACTGATTTTGTGATCCATTCATGGACTTTAAACGTCTTCCAAATAACTTAGGGTTACATAAGGAACTGGCAGACATGAAAGCAGACATTGTAAATTACAGGGTCATTTTTTATCGTCACCCACTCACTGGCCAGGGTAGCGCAACCCCTCTCACCTAACAATAGTATATATATATGGAGAGTGGAGCACAGTCGTTCTTTCAGTCTTTTGATTCTGATGAAGGCCATGGAGTCTACAATGGCCGAAAGCTCAATTATTATAAATCTGACACAGCTGATCACCCGTGAAGCCTTGATTAATAACTGGTAAACCGTAAGAGATAGACCAAATCTTATAGTACAGAAGATGTAGATCTTGCTAAAACTCACAATTTATGTCTAAATAAATTTTTTGTAGAGTGAACCATTTTGGAGATATTCCTTGTTATTTGTGTGAGTTTTGGAGAACTTCTGTCAATTGGAACATTGTTGTTCATTTTTTTACGTGCTAAGCGTACAAGGAGAACGGAATCTTAAAGCTTTAAAAGATTTTACTATTGCTCAAAGCCTACTGTATTCTAGTATTCCCCTTACACTTACAAGGAAATAATCGATAAGATAAGACGGGCCCCTAAACTCCATCAATCAATCAATCAATCGATAAGATAATTTCTGTGAATGTTTATCTGTATTAACATGAAGATATAGGAATAAGAGTTTGTAAGAATGGTTAATACAAGAGTAGAGAAAGTCGTGTGAGTGCAACACATCAGATTTTTTATTCCCCTTTTTCTTTTTTCTTTCTTAATAGGAACATCATTACTTATATAACATGTGCGAAATATAAAATTATGCAAATTAATGGAATCTATTTCTGATAATGCTCCTCCTTTAGTGATTTTACTCTGCATAGCATTATAAGTTTTCCCACTGTCTTATGAATGCTGCAGTATAATTGCAATTTTACAACTAAATGCTTTATAATTGCTGAAAATAAAGCGGGAAACTTGCCTGCCTCAAACGTCAATCATTCTTCCCAAAATGAATATTTCCCTTTAAATATTCACATTCAAAGACATCTAAAAATTTCATATACATTACCATGTTAAAATACACAAGCATTTAGTAGTGTGAAATATGGTTTTAATGGTCATAAAAATGCATTGTTACAAGATCTGGATGCCAGTGAGTAATGTAATTAAGATATGAGTGTATTAAATAGAATGGAATGCAGTTGTTGATTACTTCATTGTGGAGCAACCTTTGCACCTAGCAATGTTGCATACTCTCTGTTTCCAATGCACTCTACAATGTTGCCATGTATCCATTAACTGAATTTCTAGCAGTGTATTTCAGAAAATAAACACGCAAAAGGCGAGAATTGAATCCTGATTCCAGTAGTTCCGAATTTCACAGTGTTCTCAGCTATCCTTCATTTGGTCATTTGCACCGTATCATACAGTAATAAACCTGTTCGTAGCTCCTTTAGAAATGGGTTTAAAAATTTTTCTTTATTTTTTCTAGATATTCATTTACATTTATTTAGGGGCATAAGAAAAGGGAATATTTCTATAACAAGTGCGAGTATTGCAATGTTCAGTGTGGAGTTTTTAGTTCATTTAGTTTGTTTTTATTAATGGCAGACAAATGATAATGAAATCGCTAATATGAATAACTAATTTATATTTATTACTTACTCAGAATATATGCCCCAGGAACGTCTTTAAGATGTTACCTATCTTCAAGAAAGCTTTTAAAAATCATCACTTTTAAAACATTTATTTAATTTAATATTTCTGGCACTTAAAGGTGTTTTTAATGTAAGTATATCGCTTTTGTTTTTGGTGTTTGTGCAAACAAAGTGATCATCACAGTACAAATTTTTATTTTTTAATGACTAAACAAGGAGTACTTATAAAACTTTCACTTTATTTACACACAGAAAATGTTTGTTTCATACCTTCAGTTAAGGTTTTTAAGTCATCATGCTCTGAAAGATTATTTTAATTAAATTTTCTTATTGTTAAAAGACATCTTAACAGTGGTGCTCTGCTATTTTTCATATGAGCCTTAAAGCTTAGGCCAGCGTAGATATTAACAGCTATGGAAATGACCTACATTATCTCATTGGTGTCATCACTCATGATTCATCACTCTCATTTACAAAACACATGTTTGAAACTAATATATACTCTTAATTATTTTTTACCTTAACCCTCCCATTAGATGTAATAATACTAATGATTTTCTGTTTTGATAATTACTTATACCAAATAAGAAGATCCTATCTAAAGATGAATGACTCATTATGAGGGTTCCAATTAAATAAATAAATAAATTGAGATACGATTGAAACCCTGAAAGGAAGATAAGGTTACTGATTCCTTGCAAATAAGATTTGATTTTAATCTCCAGTTTTCAAAGCAGTCATGTACTGCTACGCAAGGTGGAGGGTCTGACCACAAAGTTAATATTATTGAACTATCAGATTGTATCACATATTAAGTTTAGAACATCACTGCTACCTGTAAATCATCACATATTCATTGTTCAATCCTCCGTCATGTATGAGCATGAATCTTTTGGACATTATTTTCAATTTATGATACATCTATCAATGGGTATGTGCAATTACTATTAAATCTTTTTATCTTTATTTGTCTGTTGTTAACCCTAGCATTACCACGCCCTATTTCATAACTTAGATTACAAAGGGCCCCAATTTTTAAAATGGGGTATTATATCTTTCCATGTTTATAAAGGTAATATTTAACACTGTTTAACTATTACTTCTTTCTTTTTTACATGAATTACATTAGATATTATGGCAATCCTTATTACAGAGCTTATACTACCGATGGAGGTGACCACCACTGGTAACAAGATATCTCAGCAATTTTTAAAACAAGTTTACTTTAAAATTGTATATTATATCTTGTCATATGTACAAAGGTAACATTTAACATTGTTTAACTATTCCTTTCTACTTTTTTACATGAATCACATTATATCGACAGGGCAGTACTTAAAGACTACCTTAACATTTCTTTGTTTCTCAAAATGACCAACAATGAACAATTTGAAACAAATATGCAGTTCAATAGTAGAAACAGTGACTGACAATAACTATTAACTGCATGCCTTTAATAAAAAAATAAGAGAAAATTTAAAAAACTATAGAAGGTGGGCATAAAGTAACGGTGATGTGAGTGTTAATGACAATTAAAGAAATCTAAACTCTACACAGAGCACTGCAATACTCATACTTGTTAACAAATATTATCTTTTTTATTCCTCTAAATAAAAGTAAATGAATATCTAGAAAAAAAAGCAAAATCTTTAAACAATTTCTAAAGGTGCTACGAACTTTCCGACTTGCAGTGAAATTAACTGGAAGTTAGTGACAAGAAGCTTAATATTATATAATGCAAGAGTCCAAGTGAAGAACAGCTGAGAGCGTTGCGTCGCTGACTGGAATTCAGAACCACTAGCTGTTGGGAATTCGATCCTCACCTTTCGCATGTTTATTTTCTGAAATACAAAGTTAACAAACGTGTTTAATTCTCTACAGATTTTTGTCAGGAATGGAGAATCGGATGAAGGCACACTGCTAGAAATTTAGTTAATGGGGACATTTCAATATTGTATAGTGCTTGGAAACAAAGAGTATGGCAACGTTGCTAGGTGCAAAGTTCTTAATGATCATAAAAATGCATTGTTACAAGATCTGGATGCCAGTGAGTAATGTCATTAATGATACAAGTGCATTAAACAGAACAGAATGCAGTTGTAGATTACTTCAGCATGGAACAAGACAGTACAAGCTGAAGATTTCAAGGGAGGCATCTTGATGATTAAACACACTACCTGGGCTTGTAGGCCATGGTCAGTCGGTTTGCAGGTTCCTGACATTTTGTGAAGGTCTATGATCTGACCAGCCAATGAATCACATGTGAAGATGCCAAGCACATCCTTGGTGAAACGTCGGGAATCTGCAGACCCACTAGACCACAGCTTATAAGCCTGGATAGTATGTTTAATCAACTAGAATATATATTTTAATACTGTTTTCCTGGTTTTTAAGCTTCTATTTATTAGATGATTGTTGTGATTCACTAAAAGTCTTAATTTCTATGAAAATATAACAATTAACAGCATTTATTAACACGTAAACAAGCACCTTCTTAAAATGAACAAACGGTTTATTACAATAATTGTAAAAGTCACATCTTTCACCTTGTGATGGCACATTACTGTGTAGAACACTGCATTAGAGAAATATTATCATGAAGAAGCTTGTTTAAACTGGGCAACAGCAATCAACATGTAGCCGAGAATGTGGACAATGTCACTGTTCTGAGTGATAAAACGGTAATGATTATTTCACTTCAATGTGTACTGCTTAAAGTTTTAATTCATATTCTAAGGTAGCAATTGTTAAGTTTGACTCAGCCTTTCATAAAAAATCACACACTGTGCAATTTTCCAATCTGGGAGGTCAAAATTCAAAAATTCGCTTTTTAAGATAGAAGTATAATGATCTGGTATTTTATTGTACACATCCTAAAGCAACTTGTGGCACTTTTTAAAGTAAATTTGAGCAAGGCATCTTGTTTATAATATCTTACCATAAACATCACTATTTTGGTTGTAGCTCTGAACCACTGCACAACAGTGATAGCAAACATAATTTTGTAGCAGTGAGTGATCAACTGTGGTGATATTTTTTGTGTGTTCTAGCTATGGAAGTTGAAGCTAAATGTATGCTATTGTCACCCATATAGTATGCTAATATTTACATGTGACCTGTTCTAAATGTTACTCCATGTTTTCCTTTTGAATTTTGTGCTTTGTATATTTAAAGAGAGTTTAGATAATGTTATAAAATGCTATCTTGGGGATTTATATGTATAAATATTATTTCTACATGTCTCAAGAACATGCATGCGAGAGGTTTTGCTGCTCCATTTGCTCCATTTTGAGTTATTAATTTTTTCAGTTGCACAGTACACGATTTCTCAGTTTTTGACGTTTGGCACATGTCCAGCAAGAATAAAGAGGATCTTTTTAATTACATTTTAATGAAAACTGGCATTGAAAATTCCTCAGAAGCTCTGCGTGTTACTGTTAAAAACATGTTACATTTATTCTGTTTGAATGTAAAGGTTCAGGATTATGAAAAACAATACTGATTGGCTTGACCAACTATTAGTATTTTGTGATAACTTATTTAAGAGCAGAACCAGTGCATCACAAGATTCCAGCTTTTGCACACAGAATACAAGCAGAGTAGTATTAGAAGCAAAAGGGGAAAAGTAAAATGGTTATTGGAATTTAAAAGTCCAATAAAATTTCACAGGAAGCGGTTATTTCTATGTGGGGCTGTGATTGCAGTTCTGACCATACTATTTATAAACAGGAACTATTGTAAGACATTTACAGTTACGATAATGAATACTTATTTATTGTATGTCTTGTTCTTCTATTATTTTCTAACTTTAAACTATCTGTATGGGAAAATCCTAGAACATCAACTGAAAGATGTTGCCAACACATTAAATTTATAATGAAAAAAGGAACTCCAGAATTAATCATACTCAAAATACAAAATATTGAACAACAAATACATCTATTACAGTTAATAGCATAAATGTTAATATACATCTCAATTTGGTCATGACCATGGTTGATGGAAAAGTGTGCAATGCCTTCACAGAAACGTTACATTTGTGGAGCATTCCAAAAATATGACTAAGTGAGTGAGTGGTGTTTAAGAGATATGAACAGTGAAGATAGAAACAGAGTAACAAGGAGTGATTATACTTACAGGTTGGAGCTTTCTATCCTTCACATCTGAATTAGGTGTTTTGAATGTCCCATTTACATAGTGCTTGCTAGGTGTCAATAGGGAATTAACTATAACAGAAAATGATTCAATATTGATAGGCTAGTTGTTTTCATGGTTTCCCAATGGTTATACATTAGCAATCACTCTGCCACAGTATATCAGATATAAGAGAGAATGTGTCTATGTGTGTGTGTGTGTGTGTGTGTGTGTGTGTGTGTGTGTGTGTGTGTGAGAGAGAGAGAGAGAGAGAGAGAGAGAAAGAGCATTTCGGGTTATATTTTCCTTTAGGAGAATAACATAAAATCAGAGCTTTCAAGCATTTCTTTAATAATCTTTCATAAACAGTATGTAGATTACTATAAACTTGTAACATTAGGAAGTTAAATTCTACATCTAATTTGCTAGAACCTTATTGGAAAGGTCTCCCCCTCTCTCTCTCACCTTTTCCCTCTCTCTGTCCTTCCCCTCTCTCTTATAGTAATAGTTGTAGTAACAATAGCAAGTAATAATTGTAATAGCAGTAGTGGTAGTAGTCGAAATGAAAGCTCGCTTTTCCTAATAAACGTTTATACTAATAACCATAAGGTGATATGGACAGAAAGTGAAGTAAAGCTCAGATAGTAGAAAAAATATGATTATAATATAATATAAAAAGCTATTATGTCATTTTAAGAGCAATTAAGTACTGAAACAAGAGTTGACACATGACTTCGGGTTTTTCGCCACTCAGATTGTGAATTGGACACTGTGCTGTGGTGGGCAGAGGTGGGGGACACAGCAGTCAGGCAATAGGCCTTAGGCTGGATGGACTGTTATCCCACGAGCTTGCAGGGTAATTCTTTATCTGGGTTTTACTTTTAATGTTTTACTAGCAGTGATTTATTGCACCCCACCAATCATGCCTGTAGTGGGCAGAGGTGGGGATGCAGTGGCTGGATGGCAAGCCTTAGCCCTTCATGGGCTGTTGAACTAGGGGTTTAGTTTTTAGCAGTGATTTATTTTTTTAATAGTGTCTGATGCTGTTCATACTCTTGATACATGAAGTTATCAATGGGAAAGGAAATTTGAGAAGGCTTAAGTTTAGAGTAATAAGCTTTTGACATTTAGGACAACTGAGTAAAACCTAAAAAGAAAACCTCAGCCAGGGAGGATGGCTGTGGCAGGATTTGGACTGTAGATGTGAATGAGTTCAGGTCTCAACAGCCCTGACAACCCATGTCAATGCTAGCAATGGTAAAACTTAGAATAAAATATTGATTTTTCTACAGTTTTCATATTCTTATCCAAAATGCTAATGAAAATGCTAAATACTTTATTGGTTTTAACCAATTTAACAATGAACATAATTTTAAAACTCATTAAATGTCTGATGTGTGCACTCATATGACTTTCTCTACTCACTCTTGTACAAACTATTCTTAAAAATGCTTTTTCTTCAATCTATTTTATATTAATAGAGATGAACATTTGTGGAAACGTGCTCTTTGGTGCCCGCGGAACATGTTTTAAATTCAAAAGTACCTGCCTCAAAGCACTGGGTGTGCAATGGTCCGAAATTGTAAATATATGTTTACATGTCCTAAAAGACTCTTTATATATTTTAAATAATCACTTGTATTCAATGTGTCAACTGTTATCTTCTTGTTATAATCATTTAATGTTTCTTTAGATATTTTGAATCTTAATTTTAATAATTTTTTTTTCTTCTTAAAATTGACTTTGTCATATATCTTTGTATTCTGGATCTTTATGGTCACCTGCAATGTCAGGCAGATGTCACAATTTTTGTTTGTGAAATATATACCATAAGATGGGGTATTATCAGACAGACTTTTAATATTCTTTAATGTAACTTTGCAAAGAATATTCAATTCACACTGCAAAAGCATGAGATATTTGAGATGACATTAAAGAATAATCTGATCAAAGAAATGAACCAAAAATATGATATAAGTAACCAGATCCTAATGATTAAAACTGTCTGATGTTACCCCTTCCGTGGGGTAATTTCAGATGCTCACTGAATTTCCATACAAAGTTCCGTATTTCCCTCTAATGGGGTAATTTCAGACGCACATGTTCTTTCTAAAAAAATAAACATGTGTAGAAATTCTTTTTACTTGATTAGAAAAATATGTTATATATGCTTACAAATATTTACACTTCAGAAGACATTTGATACATGTTTAGAAAAACTTTGACACACATATTCAGAAAATATTTGATTGATAATGACGGTCTATTCATAGCATAGAGCTTAAATCTAGAATATGTTCTCAGTAAACAAAAACTTTCCTTTTTCTTCCCTAGGATTAGGCAACACTTTTACAATTTAGTGTTTAGCAATCTCAGGAGAAATAAACACAGATTTGCTGGCTTGATATGGGCACAGAAATCTGACTTCCACTTCTTTTGCACCCAGTTCTGTTATGATTCCAACAAACTGCCTGTTATCCTTCTAATCATGTGTGGATAATCATCAAGAATGGAAGCCTCCACTTCTAGAACTCCTTCCTCTGTTCTGACCATTTCTTCACCATCATTATTCATAGGCAATTCTGGTACTGATTAAGCATTATAGCTATTTCTCATATTGATGTCCAGAATGAATTTTCCTGGAGCAACATCTAAATTTTTGCTTTTGTTGGGCATTTACTTTGTTTTTTGCTCCATATTGAACATTCTGAAGCATCTCTTCAGAACTTGAAGACCAGGCTTCCAGAGAATTGCTTAGAGAATTTTCTCCATCAGGCAATCTTTTGCTTTTTCTCTTCCAATCATTCCAGGGTTGTATTATTAACTTTATTTTCTAATGTTGAACATAGAATGTTAAATTTTTTTGATGCCTTTCTGTACGACAGCTTTCCTAATCATATAGCAGCAACTGCTTTTTCAAAATTTTGAGGGTCATAATTACACCTCAGAAGATCACCAAGACTCCTTTTATAAGTTTGCAGCATTGTCCGATATTCTCCCAATGCATGTACATAGATAACTGTATATAGTTTACTAGACATTAGTACAAGTGGGATGCTTGAAAGAACTGCATTCACATTTCCTTCCCAACATTCAAATAAGTAAATTATAAGGAAATTATGTCTCTCTTTTTTCTCTTCTAGCATTATGATAAAAGTATTCATGTAAGGATAACTAGCAATTTTCAGTGCAGTTGTTATTCTATGCCACAGTCTAATCTTCCAAGTGTGACAATGTAATCTGTGAATCTGCTCAACAATGTGCAAGATGTAAGTAGCAAAACGCATGTACGGTATAACAGTTGGCATTCAGTGATACCAACATAAGAAAGGAAATATACTGCTCCCGTCCAAATTCACCTCTGTGTCCGATATTTCCTCATCTTATAGTACATATTTTCTTATAAATACAATGGGGAATACAGTAAGCTTAATTGATATCAGATCTTTTAAGAGCTGATCGCTATGTGATGGCTTTGACATTCCATTCTCTTTGCATGGCCATAGCATAAAAAAATTAATAACAAGTTCCTATTTGAAAAAAGTATAAGTATTTGAAAATTCAAACCAATAACAAAGAATATCTTGATAAAGGTTATCTCCACAAAAATATTTTTGACATAAATTGAGTGCTTTAACGAGATCTACAGTTTTTGTCTAGTAAAATTTTGTCCATCCCACGCAGTTTATCACTTCTGCAAAAGTCATCCACAATAAAGAGGACTTCAGAAGCTATTCCCAGAAAATTTAAGACATACATTTCATTTCTCATGAAGATAAATTGTATGGCATATGGCATTTTAATCCAAATTGTTAAGGTAGCAAAATCAAAAGGACAGTCTGGGGTGGGGGGGATTTTCTTGAAAATCTTTGTGATGCATCCTGAACTTAGTAACCAAGTTTGGTATTTAACCATCTTTTTGTTTTTGAGTTATGCCATTCACAGACATGCAAACACACACATACATACAGACCTCTTACTAAAAATCTGTTTTTACAGTTAAGAGTGTCCCAAAACATGTATTTCTGGTAAAATCTCAATATTGAATTTTTGGGTGGAATGCAATATTTGCCCAACTTACTATAGTAGGGATCCATTCCTGGAGACTAGGCATTCTGGTGTACACTGTGAACTGGCTAAAGCAAAGCTATAACAGTGTTTCTTACATTAACATCATTACTGACAGTTCATGAATAGTTGAAGAAGCAGATAAGACTGGTTACATAGGATGCGCTTTCATTGTTTATAACTACAGAAATTATGAGACAGAAATGTTGGGCAATGGATTTTGTCTAGCTCCTACATGCTTTATTTTTCAAGCAAAAATGTTTGCTTTAGATCAAGCGATAAAATGGTGTATTGCAAATCAACTTAATGCATGTATTCACAACGATTCAAACACCTCCCTCCTAGTCATTCAAGATAAGTATAACAATTTTCCAGCAAATAGAATTAGAAAGAGCATTATTGAAAATACCAAACATATTTTTCTACTGTGGTTAATGGTCATGTTGGAATTGTTGGAAATGAGAGAGCTGATCAGATCATAAAACTTTCTGTGAAACCCAACCTGGTATTCAGCTATTTGTTATGTCCAAATTCATATTTATAAAAGTTTCTAAAGAAAGAAATAGTAGAAATGTGAAATAACTTCTGGTTAAGCAGCTTAAATGGACTGCTAGTAAGAAATTCATTTTCCTGCAGTTTTCTCCTGCAAATATTGTACACCAAATTATATTCTTACTCAGTTTACTACTGTACATGGAAAATATAAAACTTACCTGCAATGTTTTTGTCTAGAATCAGAATCTCTATCTAGAAATAGAGTTCTATTTATAAGTGTGAGATGTTTGAAGATACATTTTACTAGGTCAACTTTACCATGGTAAAGTCAGTTCAACTATTCACATACATTTTCAAAATTATTCACCTCATATTTTTGGCATTTATTCATCATTTAAGTATTTGCAATAAGTTAACTTATTTGTTTGACTTTGTAGAGCACTTACAGCTCTAACTTGTCGTTTGGTGCCATACAGTTCAAATAGTTCTTTTTGGAGAATAAACAAGAAGAGGAAGAGGAAGACTAAGACGACGAAGAAGGAGAAGGAGAAGGAGAAGAAGAAGAAGAATTTCTAGTGGCATTTCTATTGTGATAACTGCTTAGGGGTTACATTGAGGATTAAAAAGAAAGATATTTACATACAGAACGAACCATGCAAGCTCAAATTGAGGTAGGACTTTGTGAATAAATATGGAACCTACTTTGATAGGTGGAATCAGGACTGAAAACTTCAATGCCATAGGTGGGATTTAAACCATGGATCTTCCGCTTATTGAGCAGCTGCTCTAACCACTAAGCTACTATGACCAACTTGCCAGTATGACGGCTATGGCATTGAATTTTTCAGTCCTGATTCTACCTATTAAAACATTGTCCACTTGTATGTTTAAAAACACTAGCATTAAGTTTTTTGGCATAAATAAATAATAATTACCATCTAAAGGTTACTTAAGCCTGGGACATAAAGTACTTACTATTATAAGTTGCCCTTGGGGTATTTATCTCTGATGTGAGATTCCCTTGTGGTCTAACTGGGAAAAAGGACGAATCGGTTGGGGAATTTAATGTCATATTGGCAAGTTGGCCTTGGTAGCTTAGTGGTTAGAGCAGCCGCTTGATAAGCTGAAAATCTATGGTTCAAATCCCGGCTATGGCATTGAATTTTTCAGTCCTGATTCCACCTATTAAAACATTGCCCACACATGGCTTGTATGTTTAAAAATACCAACATTAAGTTTGTTGGCATAAATAAATAATAATTACCTACTGTTAAATTTATATTAATAGTAAAGCAATGAAATGTTGTTGTTGTTAGCTAATGCTGGATTTCTGACAATGAAGTCATTAGTCCTCTTGCTCTCCAATATTTTTCACTGATGGAAGGGTTACTAGAAGGTGGTCTTTGTCCATTTCCTCTTGCAGATCACATAGAGGACAGAGAGCAATGAAATGTATAGTTTCCTAAAAATATACAAAAGAACTCATAATAATTTAACTCATTTACTTACCACACCACTTTATGAAAAAATTTTAAGAACCTTGTAGAGGTAATTATTATTATTTTTTTCCTGGCTATGGCATTGAATTTTTCTGTCCTGATTCCACCTCTGAAACCTTGTAGAGTTTTATTTTCTGTAAATTTTAAATCCAACTGTATGAAACCAGCCTACTTTTTCCAGTATGTGCATTATTGAGAGTTTGTTCCTAAAATGCAGGGCTATATGCTGAACCAGAATCATTTTACATAGTTTGAGCTTGATACTCTTTACACTAAAATGCACTGTCCATGTGGGATACCAACAGAGTTTGTTGAGTGATTTTCTATTATAGCCAATGTCAGGTTCTTGGTTATCAATCTGTTTTATCTTATGCTTGTGCTCCTGAAAAATTTTCTTTCCTAGTTTTAATATGGAAGGGAAGGGTTTTCATGATTATTTTTCTTAAAACTGAACTTGAATGTTACAAGCCAACCATGATGAATGTAACAAAAGAAGCATTCAATGTGCAGCAAAAATTTGTGCTAAATAATTTTATTAGGCATGCACAGACATTAAACATTGTAAAGGTATCCAAGTGGTGAGACATCATTGGGTTTAGAAAAATCATGCATTTGAATAACAGCATGTGTGATTAAGATTGGTCCTCCTTTGCTAAATAGGGAAAGAGTTAAAAGTAAACATTCCCCCCTGGGGAATGGTAGCCCACAATATATCCATGTTGGGGTCATGGTGGGTCAAGGTCTCTCCCCTCTGTTACTACACACACACACACACACAGATACTGTAGATCTATAAATAGTTTCCTACCAGGTCTGTGCCCATATCTCAGTCACACTAACTCCAAGTTGCTTCATGACCAAGAAAATCACATGAAACAATGAGATTTAGCTTCACTTCAGCACTATAAATATGGAAATTCAAACTTCTATTTCCATTAGTTTATCCTGAGGATGAAGATGATGACCACTTTCAAAATGTTTGTTTCAAACCATCTATTTACCTAGCTAGAAGCCTCAGAAAATTTGGAGTAGGACCATCTTTGGTCTATTAAAACATTTTAAAGATTGAAAAGAATGTTTGTTATGACATAAAGATTATAAGTATCTATACATTTTCTTTTACCTTTTTCATGCTTCCTTATGGAATTCCTTCTTTTTTCAGACCATCTATTAAACATTTTTAAAGATTGAAAAGAATCTTGTTATGACAAAGGTTATAGATATATACAGATTTTCTTTCACCTTCTTTTTTTCTGTACTTCTAGGTATTTGTAAATGGCCAATCAAGGACCATTCAATAGCGGAAGAGAAACAGTAATGTTTTTAAAAAGCTAAAATATGGCATTAACTTTATAACAAGAAGGCATTTTTTGGCCATTTTCACCTTTTTTAATCTTGATTTACCCATTCCCAATATTTTTTAACAATCATAATAATAGTTATTTGATCCCCTACTATAAAGATACAATGCTCAATTTCTTAACCATGTCTTACACAAATGATAAAATTGACTTTAGTAACATGTATGAAGGAACATGTAAAAGATGTTTTTGAAAGCTTCTCTTTCAGCACTGTTTCTCTCTCATTGCCATGTAATGCAAATGAATAGTGGACCACATGTATTGAATATAAATGAAATTCAAACAAATTTTGGGCATTTGTTGAAGCATTCAAATGTTAAACAGAGGCACAATAATTTCTATTAACAAGCTGGAACTTATTTACTTATTTTTGATCCATTTTATATGTCACCTTTAACATTTAATGTCATACTGACAGTCTTTGGAACAATTGCCAATAGTGTTTGTCAACTTTTTATGTTAATCATTGCGTTTTTATTAATTTTGGTGCTGTACTTCATGCTCTGGTCATCTCAGTGCAGTGGTAGCACTGCTGCTTGCCAAGTAGGGGACCCACGTTCAATTTCCGGTACTAGTGTGGGGATTTTCTCCCGCTGGAGACCTGGTCCAGGGTGCACTCAGTCTTGTTAGGTCCTTGAGGGACCAATTGAGGAGCTACTTGGTTGAAAAGACTGGTCGAGAAGACTGCATACTCGGCTGGGAGAGACTGGGGTGCTGACCATGTTCCACCTCCAATACTACACCACACTCATGACACCTGTGGTGGGCAGAGGTGGGGGATACAGCAGTTGGGTGGTAGAGCTTGGACTGAATGGGTGTTGTGCCGTGGGGTTATGGGGGTTTACATTCATGCTCTAGACTCTAGGGAGAATATGGAGTAATTCTGGGTAGACAAAAATTCCTACATTACAGCCAAGAATGAAACCACTGGTTTGGAGGCTGGTGTATCAACCCAAGACCAAAGAGGCAGCTGGGGGTGAATGAGTTGTATTTCATTTTGAGCTCAAATTTTTGTGACCTACACATATCACAGACCTCTGTGTATAGAAATCTAAAATCAAGTAATGCCCCTCTGGTCTGGTGATGCATACTGACTTGCAGATCCAAAGATTCTGGATTTGACTCCTGGCTAGAGGGCAGTAATTGTTATTTAGCTAAATTTTCCTCATCTCCCCTAGAATGTGGAAGTGAGAATGGCAGCGTTCATATTCTGTGAATGTTTATTAAGAAAACCAAAAGTAATATAAACTCAATGGTTAACACAGCAGTAAATGAGTGAATATCATTATCGAGCAATTTTTCCATAGGCAAAGCCACTGATCTGATATTAGGTTTTAAAGGAGGTATACAAATGAAGGGAAAAAATCTAACAACTTAAAAAAGTATTTTTTTTAAGAAATTCTAAGTAGAAACAATTACACATTACTAATTCTTAGGACATTTTTAGCCATTAAAATAGGCACTTTACAGGTCTGATATTTTAAGATTCACAAACATTTGCAATTATTTTCCATATCCCACTAAAGGAAATACCTGGCATAGTTATAAGTTATGAGATATAGTTATAAGTAAGCTTAGCAGGCACACTACCAAAACAATGAAGTTGTGCATGCTTTGCCTGTACAGCAGATGGGACATGGTGATACATCAATTATGGATGTAAACAGAACCAGCTACTGTACCATGTTCAAAGCGTGCAGTCAAAGCACTGTAACAGTTTTGTTACTTGCTGAAATGCATGTATGAAACTATGTAGTTTGCATATTACCTTATATATTGTACATACCTTGAATAATTCAACTGTGGTCTTCATGTTCTTCATGGACGTTACAGTGAATGACCATGTACATTTTTAAATTACTGAACTTGAACTTTCTGTGGGTGTTACTCAGAATGGTTTTGCAATGAAACTTCTTTCAGTAACACAGGATGTTACGGGTACATGAGAATAACACAAGATGAGATTATTGTCAGACATTTCTTTATGTTTCACAATTTTTTGTTGTAAATCATGTAGCACTGATAAACCACTATTTTTTTGTAGAGTGGCACTGTTTTTCTTTAACCCATTCAGTAATAGGACTGCAAATTGCCTGAGTAATTGAGTTTGACACTTTGTCAGTAAGGTTTATGCTTGTAGACAGCTGTATATCAGACCATTCAAGTTGTATTATGGCTTGAGGCAAATGTCTGAAATGGATTTGAATAAATTTTACTTTCTGCAAAGTTGTTCTGATATCAATGATCTTTCATTTGCAATGGACAACACTTCTTCACTATTGAATATGTTAATTACACTTACAATTTTATCATAATGTATCACATAGTAATGGACGGCCTCTAACCAAGTGCTTTCTTATTAGCATTGGTTGTGGGGGAAGAACAACTCCAGGTGCCATTTGATGGAATGTATTATTAATCATGTTTATGTACTGTTTTTGTAGTAATTTGGCTGCCTTAACAATATACGGAGCAGCATCTGCTTCAAACAGAGGAACGTCATCATATTGAATATTTTGAGGCCATAAAATGGACATAGATTTGTGGAAAAGATTCTCAATTTTTGAATGGTTACTTCATTAAGGACTTCAGTTGTTAATGAAAATCTTTAACCAGCCTCATTAGGAAGCAAAATTCCTACAATTACATTAGCCACATCTCTGCCAGTAACATCCATTGCTTCATCTATCAATAGCCAAATGTTATTTCCTAATATACTGTTTCTAATCTGCATCATTGTTTCATCATAAAGTTTGGGTACATGATACTGACGGAGGGTGACTCACTTGCAATGTGCTACTGCATATACTTTCAAGAAATCTCCTGAACTCTTTTATTAGGTATCTAATTTATTTAATGAAATATTGCCACTAATCAGTCATCCTATACAGATCTACACAAAACATAGAGTGATTGTCCTGATTAATTTCACTTGTTGATGGCACTGGTTTCTTATAGTTTAATTCAGTAAATTTTCTGTGTCTGCTAGAATTGCAGTGTCTTAAAATACATTGTTTCTTTCTTTCTTTCTTTTTTTTTGTACTTGTATGTCTATTTTGTTAAATTTACACCTAATCTTGTCTGATTTAACAACAAAAATGTCACTTGCAAACTTCTGGACTATATTGTGCAGTTTTAAATGACTTCAATCCTTTACATTTTCCATTTTATCCTGCAAACAGCCTAAATTGATCACATATATTTACTGCATAAACACAATAAAAACAGCACTGTGAATAACTTGTACTGGCTTTAATGCACTAGAGCTAGAGAAGAGAGCGCACCATACTATGTTTTGATGCAACTGTGTATCCCTACACTGTGCCATCACATATACTACGAATGGCGATAACTTGATTCTTGTTTAATATAGCTGGAATACTAAGTGTAGTTAGAAGTTTGTGTCTTGGTGCTGGAGTTGAATACTAATTGACACATCAAGGGCCACAAACTTATATTAATCTGAAACATTTATTGATGTATCATGTAAAACATACATGCATTTGCAGATTTAAGTGCTTCTGGGGCAGTGTATGAAGCTACTTAATACATCACAAATTAAAAGCTGTGAAGTTCCTCTGAAAACAAATCTTGTATTTTTAATGCAATAATAACAGTTTTCCACCAAAAGATCATTCAGGAGGATTTCTTTGCTGAGAATCACAGGTGGGGAGAGGAATTTATTTCTGTTGTACTGCTAATCAAAGACGATGAAACAAATGAACACAAGAAGCAAACAAGATTCAACAGGGATAATATTTCTTTTGTACATATATGTTTACTTTTCCATATCTATAAATGTGGAAAAAAGTCATAAATAAATAGAGGCAGCTGCAAAGAAGTGCACAGTGTGTAACCAATATCTTGTTTGCACTGTACAGTTATATGAGAGTAGTGTGCTTAGTTTATCACTATTACGTGCTATAGCCTTGTGTTTCTCATTTTAATAATATACAGAGTGAATCAGAGTAATGCTGTATAATTTTAAGATGTGATTAAGGGGTTCTATTTTGTATTTTCTTATAGTGAATGTATATCTGTAAACCCTTGTTATTGAGCTAGAGGACAATGTTTTTCAATCACCGCATCAGGTTATGAAATTCTGTCACACAGATTCTTGTTTCCTCTTCGGCATTGGAATTTTGCCTATGTTTTGTTTTCTTTGCATTTTAGAATATCACTTGTATTCTCTTTTTAACATTGTTTATATCACTATTAACCTAAAATCTGCATTTTGTACTTAAATGGTAAGTGATTCCATCACATAGTATACAGCATTTTGTGATTTTGTGGTTCCTATTATCAATTGCAGCTATCAGCATATACTAAGGTGTTCCATTTACTGGAAAGATTTTCATATTTACAGTCAAGTATAACTTATGTGAACTAGCAGATATGCATTACATTTATGTGCTGCATGGGGAAATACTAAAAGCGCATGAGAGCTTTAAGCTGAGCTATACCCAAGGAGACATTTGCCTTATCACAGCACCTTTACTGCTGTACATCAATGTCTGTGAGAAACAGGAACATTCCAAAAACAAGCACGTCACTCAGGAGTCCAGAGAAATATAAGAACAGTGGCTCTAGAAGAGGAGATTATTAACCAGGTCCATAATTCTCCATTCACAAGCACAAAAGCAATAGTCCATCCCATGCATAGAAGTCAGTCTTCAGTTATTAGAATTCTGTGTGAACAGCAATTACATCCGTATCATCTCATACGAGTTCAAGCACTAAGGCTAGATGACTTTGCCTCTCAACTATAGTTTGTCTTGTGGTCTCATCATAAATGCATTGATCAACCAAGATTTCGTACAACTATACTGTGGATGGATGAGAAGGTTTTTACATGAGAGGGCATGTCTTACATAGCAGTCACATTTGAGCATGGGAAAACCTTTGACCAGCGGCATATAGCGTCAATGGATGTGGGTGATGTGTTGCATACCCTGCCAATTTTCCTTAGTTAACTTTTCCTATTATCTATACATTAATCCAATTGGTATTATTCTTGCTAAGGAGTATGTTTTGAACAACAATCTGCTATGAATTAGTATTGTTAGCGTATCACGCCAAGCATTGAAACAGAGCGACTGGTGCTTGTGCTTGCCTCATGCCAGTCATGTCAAACAATGTGCATGTTCATGGGATGTGACTCAGAGAAGTGCATCTCGCTTGTTAATGAGGTTTAAAGCTATGTTTTTCAGTGTTTTGTTTGGCAGTGAAGGTTAATTTCATATTTTTAACTTCTGCAATAGTAGTATCTGTATATGTTATTGACAATAACATGTGTTGTAGGTCAGTTAGAAGGCTTGAGCTACTTCAGAACACATGAATTTAGTGCCATATACTTCAAAAAAGGATTCACAAGGCAGTTTTATGTTGTATTGTTTAAAATTGAAAATATGCAGTTACCTTTATTTCAAAACTCTCTTAATGCCTTATAGTAAAAATGAGAAGTGTTAGTAGACTGAGGACAGCCTGAGGTGTGTCTTATATGTACCTGCCCTTGTCAGGGCTTAACCACTGTAATGACGGGATGTAAGGTTTGCAGGGTGGTGGTGCTACTGAGGTTGGGGTAGTGACAGGGGGTGGCAAGATTTGCTCCCCAGTGGCTGCAGTGTAATAAGAATGCATTTTGACTTGTTCGACGGAATTTCATTTAACCAGATGCAATGTTTCAAAAATGTAAATGCTGTCTAGCTCAATAACAAGACATTTACGGACATACATTTCCTATAAGAAAATAAACATAACGTCGGTCTGGGTGGCTCAGTTGGTTAGATGCTGGCCTACTGAACCCAAGGTTGCGGGTTCAAATCCAGCCTAGACCAATGGTTTTTAAGTGTGCTTAAAAATGACAGCTCCATGTCAGTAGATTTACTAACATGTTAAAGAACTCCTACAGGTCAAAATTCCGGCACACCGGCGACGCTGATGTGATCCTAGCAATTGACAGCATTGTTAGAAAAACAGCAAAACTCACACATAATTCCTGAATCATGCCTTAAAATTGAGCCGTTATGTGGCTCCAAATCTAAAATATCCACCATCTTAGTTGCTCCTACATCAACCCTGAAAATGAACTAGTGTGCCGTTACCTTGAGGTGGCGAAGATAGATGGAGCTTGTATAGTCAGCCTCCAAATTAGCTGCTCTCCCACAGAAGCTGCTCAAATGAGTGCTGCATGCATACTGCCCGGAATTCAACATCGAGGAAACCAGGCCTGTGACAGACTTGGCATGGTTCTTCTGGGTTGCGATTTAAAGGAAGCAGGACGTACAACGCAGCTTACTCAAATGGTGTGACCAGTCCGGGAGGCATTATGTTTAACATACACCATAGATTTCTCTAAATTTATCTTCAGCTTTCTTTCGGTACATAGAGACTAATATTTTTGGGTGATTTGGCATGTGTAAAGATCTTCCTAACAATATATTTAAGCTCTCTTTGTAATGTTTAAGTTGTTTACAATAAAGGCAAGCTTTACTTGCCATTTTTCAGAGTAATGTTAATTTCAAAATATCCACGCATCATAACTGGATTCACCCTTTTCCTGTTTAAGAAATATATTAAGCTGTTTCAGTGGGTTGTGAGACCTTTATAAGTTACGGTTCTGCACACCCCAGTAGACAGTGCAAAATTATTTAATGTTTTTCGGACTCACTTTGTATATATAGGTATTAATGAATAAGAACTTTAGTCATGTAAAAGGGAGTTAGTAATTAGAAAACTTATTCTATAGGAGGCTATAATCAATTCTATATTTGTATCAATGTAACAAATTTATACTTCATTTTCTTTTGAATTTAACAAAGATGCTACATATATGTAGGTGCCTACCTCATATTAATCTTTTAGCTACTAATGATGCATACATCCATCAGAATGTTATGGGCTTTCTTCGTTTATGATTCAGTTTGGTTTCTTCCCTCCTTGAGTTATCTGTGTAATCTGGAATGTAGTAACTATTCTCTAAATAATGTTTAGTTTCTGATTTTTGTCCCAATATTCTGGTTTTTAATTTACATGTGGATATAGTTTTGGATTTCCTATTTATGGAATAAACTGCTCAAATCTGTATGCATTTTACACACTTATTATTTCTACAGTTTAAGTTCACTGGCACTGGATTTCTGTGAATGCAGGGTGGGGGATACAAGATGTGTACCACACATACTGTACATGCAGTGAGGGTGTTCAGTTTACTGTTGCTAACTCTATACAAAAGCCTATCTAATACATCTACTGAATGGCTAAGGAGCCAGTAGCGCAAGAAAAATTTGTGCATATAGTTCTTCAACGACAATACTGCATGTCCATTTTAGAGATGACCAGATAGCAGCAGTAGAGAAGATCTCACCTGTATATCAAGTGACAATACCTATGAAGCTTTTTAGGCTCAGTATGAGGTAATTCATAAAACTGCACATTGATTTTAGTTTTAATTTTATCTATGGCCATTCATGGTTGAAGTTAGGATGTAACAGGAATTATAAAACAAGATATCTTCAGTTTTCTTCTTCAACTTTATTTTAATTCTGTTATAAAGTTTTTTTCCTTTTCTGTGTTGCTGAACAAATTCTTTACCTATGAGCTTTTAGCAGCTATAATTTTTATATCAATATAAACGGCTTCGAACACCACTTGTGTTGATTATGCATTCCTCATACTTAAAAAAAGTTATACATATTAATGAACATAGCTTACTAATTACATTCTGATTCCAATAACTGTGTCCCCATTCATCATATTCCAGCTAAAAGCAAGAATTGCTGTTCAGCAACCACAAGAATTCTCATTAGTTAAATAAATTAAACAGATCAGCAGGACCTGCATCTAAGGAGCAATGCTACAAAATGCAGGCCTCGCTAGCACTCTAGATCTCTCCAAAAGGGACCTGGACTCTTCTGTGGCCCATCCCTCTGGATGATAATCATGAATATATAAATTATGCTATGATTATGATGGCTACCTAAATGTGACTTCTTCTAATGATCAGCTTTTTTTTATATATTTATATATTATATAATAAGTTCTTTTAACAGACTAAGAAAGAAAATAACAGGAAGCCAAGACCTCATATGATTTATTAACTGGATGATCTATGTTGGAAGGCTGGATGACCGCATAAGGTATGGGGTAATTTATATTGGTGTGGATATTTGTTATGCATTAAAAATGAAGACACTATATAAATGTATAGTAAGATTTTCTCTTTTAATTAATTTGATTTAGCAAATCAGCTGATAGCTAAGAACAAACATTTCAGCTTTTAAATTATTAATTTTATCACTTAGATAAAAGCAACAAATAATAGTCTACTTCATTCTTATGCCAATGGGCCAGTCTGCCAACTTCAGTTCTCTGGATCACCCAGTTATGTCAGTTAAAATGAAAAAGTCTAATACTGAGACTACAGTATATTCAATAGTAATTAATAATTGCTCCATTTTCAAATTTCTGACTGTTCTTACAGCTCACTGATGCAGCAGTGATATTCTTAACTTGTGTGTTAAAACAAATGTTTTCTGTAAGGTTACATTAGGTTTAACCAAACTGGCATGCAACAGAAGTTTGATTTGCTTGCATCATGAAGCTTACACTTTTCTGTAAATGTATTTATTTGTATTTGTAATATCTTATTTTTTTGTGTTTTTATTCATTTTTGGCCTCTTGTTTCTTTTTAAATGTTTTAACTTGCAGGTTAAAAAAATTAAGTGTGTCCTCTGAGAGGCAGAGGTTCAAAGCTCAACACACTGATATGCTAAAATTAGCTGCTGCCAAGAACTTTCCTCACACTTTCAATCATTCATCTGTTGGCAGAGTTCAAAATGTTTTCACAAGCACAACCTAACCTGCAACTAGCATGGCACTTTTATAGTTATTATTTATTTATAATATATATATTTTTATGTATTATATATGACCATGATAAACAAATTATATTACATGTTTAATACTGTTTTATGAATGGCCACACTAACATTGCAATTATTCTCAAATTGTCTTCACAATAAATTGGTCGCACTAGCTCCAACTTTTATCAGATCACATACCTGCTTGGCTTCATCTATTATGAAATAAAATAATACAATTTTAAATATAATGTTCTCTCACAGTAACATTATTCCATTCTGAATGACTAGTACCATTGCTTTCTGTAAGTGTATAAATTAACTGTAAAAACAATTAAATAAACAACTAAATTAATAAATAAACAAACAAAATAAAACCATGTCCTTAATACCAACTTATATGACTAGATATATTTGTTTATTGAATATATATTTGAAATAATTTAAAACTCTTTACTGTAAATATGGATAAATAATAATATGAAAAAACATTTTTGGACTACATAGTTTTAAACAGAGTAAAATAAAAAAAGTTGGACAAAGAGGAGTTTTCACTTGCAATTAACTGAAATGAGCAAAATCCTTGCAATAAATAAACTGTTGCGAGTGTTCCAGTTATTGTAAATATATTCTCTTCTTCGTCCAAATATTTGGATTTTAAGAATGCTATGTACAGAACATTTAAAAAAATCATACCTTTCATTTACTTAAAAAGCAATTGTAAAATAATATATGTTTTATATAAAGCGTGAAATCTATTAAGTAAATTTTAAAACTTAACAGAAAAAAATAAATAGATGGACAAATCTATGCCAACATCATGCTTTACATCAGAATTCTTAACAGACTACTAACCAATTCCTACTTGCATTGCCGAATATTGTTTTATTAAACAATTATTCCATTTTTAATGGGTTATCATTATATGTATTTTCAAAAAAAATTGACAAAAAATGAAGAGAAAAAATATCTTAAGCCTAAATTTGCTGAGAGGTGAAGTGTGATTTCATTTTACAGCTTAAGTATCAATCAATCTTTAGGACAAATTTTCCTTTCATATTTGCTACAGTACTTTTTATTCTTTTTTTCATATCCCAAAAAAACCAAGAGCTTGGTCCCAAAGTGAATCAAATATCAGTGAAATTTGTGTCCCAAAGCTGCACACAATTTATTCACCTTTCAGCAAACAGTTTATAACCTTGGGCACATAATAAGCCCACCCTATCTCCCTCACCTCACATTTGGTGGCAGGAACAAATCAAAATATATAATATATATATCATACATGTTATTTATATATTGTAATGGTATAAATTGCAATAAAGAAGGAACAGGCTAATCTCTGCTGAGCTTTAGTCCATGCTGCTGCTGCTGTTTTTACCAATCAGAGTGAACTTGAAGGAGCGAACTAGTCGGTCAAGTAGACAGACAAGTAATGAGAATGACAACAATATCCTGGAGCTTGTCCTGTCTTTAAGAAACTTGTCCACAGTTGAGACTTCAGTCTTTTGTTGTGCTCTCCTGCACTTGTGTCCAATTTTCATAGCTTTTTTTTTCTTTTTTTTATGTTTTAGTTAAGAGTTTAGTTTTAGCTACGTTGTGAATTTACACAGGATGAAGTGGATTCATACAAACGGTATATATATATATTTATATATTTATATCATATATACTATTATAATTATAATAAACAGTACTATACATAGCATGGATGGCAAATACTGAGTTTAAAGTTTTGTGAAAAACTGAATTTACAATCAGACTAATGAGCATTTGAGGAAAATTAAATAGTATGGATAAATGCAGCTACGATAATGTTTACACAGTAAACCATAACTGTAAACTGTTTGCCATTGATGAAAGCCAGAGAATCTTTATTACAAATTATTAGGAAAATTTACTGCCTCGTTAACCAGTATGATAGCCCAAGAGCACATCCAACATATTTTTGTAACGAATCACGGCATGTATTATCTTATTTCTCTTACGCTCAGCAAAAAATAATGTATAATAAAAAAAATCCACAGAAACAGCTCCGTGGTTTCCTTTGTTGGATCGGCACATATTTCACTAACGTAGCATTTGAAAAGTGGTCACTAGATTTTCTTTTACTTGTGAAAAATCTATTAAGAGAGTACACCATTTTTGGTTCCACAGAAAAACATTTACACAAATAATTGAAAAAACATACCCTGTATCCAAGAATCACTTCATAGCAGTTTTTAAATCTTTTATGGGGGGTTTATTTCATAACGACAGACAAGTGGAAAAATGTTCTTGATTCCCCCTGCAATTGTCTTCTTTTCTTACCCCCAACATGTTCGCACTGGTCAGATTATCATTTGCAGATCCATAAGTTCATTTATCTATTTATTATTTATTATTCTTTTTTTTTTGTGGTTACTCTTAGTGAAGTTGTGTGCACTGAGGTCTACACAAAAGGCAGCACAATAATTGAACTGTTGGAATTGTGAGAGCACAATGTAGTATATGCTGTGTGTGTATGTGTTTGTGACGTGTGTGTGTATGTATTCTTATGTGTCTAAATGTTTGAATGGTATTTTGTGTATTTGAATGTATGTATGTGTATTTGTATGTATATGGGTGAATGTATGTGTTTGTGTATGTGTAATCAAAACATACTAAAAACAAAAGGAACAGTAAGTTACACTAATTATAGTGAACTAATAAGTTTTTTTATAAATTTTATTTCTTTATTGAGAAATAAAAACCTCTGCCAATTTCTGTAACCTTCTCCAACAAAAGTCTGAAAGAGTCAGACGACCAAATCTCTTTTCCAAGTATCCTTTTGCTCGTACCAGGTACGTTACTCTTCTAATTGTCATTTTGCACTAATTATTTTGAACTAACAAAACAAGCTATTACCAGCACTATTCACATATTGGCACCAATAGATAAAAATGACAAATGCTGACAAAAATAAATCCATATAAAAATGAAAGTCCTACTGATAGGTACTTAATTGATAATTTATACAGCATATTATTATCAAAATATAATTCAATATATATATATTATATGTAGCTCGGATGTGATAGTAGCAAAAGGCTTAGTAAGCTGTGATAACAAGAGAATATTTTTTTGTTTTTCTTTTTCCCCTAAAATACATACAATAAACTTTTCAGATTAAGCATTAATAAATTAATTAATAAGTTACCTTATTAAAGAATCATAACTAACACAAATAATGAAGATTAGTTGCACTTTACTATTCATTTGAACACTTAAACTAGGCAAACTAACTCCTTTAGGGAGCACCATCTATGCTGCTGCCAGAAAATGAGACTAGAATATGAAATGCATAATAGTTTTCTCTCATTCTATCACTAAACTTGGTTCGTACCAATAACGGATGATACTCTGATATAGCCAAAGAAAAAAGTTACTTATGAAACCATATTAAATACTATGCTTTAAGCAATTTGTCAAAAATTGTTTCATAAACCGATTAACATAGAAGGGAATGTTTGTTAGCTGACAGAAATTAAATGGAATGCTTCAGCTATTCAAAAGTAAAGCTTTACAGAATACATTGCTCTTTAAAAAGATTAAAATATTGAAGCATATGATATTATCTGAAAACTTTATTTAAAAATATTTAACTTTTAAAATATATTAGTAGCATTCAATTGATAATTTTCTTAAATTAAGTGACAGAATTTATATTTAGTTTTTAAAACAAAATATACTCTAATAAGAGGAAGAAACAAAAACAAATGTGTTAATTTGTGTTTGGTTCATATTGCACACATACATATCTACAACATGTCAATGCTCAGTACATGGTTGCCAATGCTACAGACTAATAGTTCTCTAGGTAAATCTCTCACATCCATCCAGTCCCCCTGGGGTTTATCTCTTGTTTTTAATAAGATAAATATATTACTACATTCCTACTTAATCTACAGTAGTTTCTGTTTCTCTTTGCTACTTACTACCGTTCTCTGACTAGATATTATAAACATATGCTGTCTGTCCAGCAGCACTATGGTTCAAGGGTTGGAGAGCAAAGCTAGTGAGCAGAATGAGGATCTAAGTTTTAACTGAAATATGCAGGATTAGTGTAGGCCATTTGCTGTGTGAATGTTCATTCTTGACTGAGCATTTTAAAATAGATGTCAACAAGAAAATATTAAATAAAACAAAAAATATCCATGATATACATTATATGCAATTATTTTTAAGGCTTTGATTCATTCTGCTAACTGCTTCTGTTACCCTTAGCTGAAGCAAAAGTCTAAAGTTAAGACAAAAAATATCAAGTACTATGTGCACCATAATCTGACTGTTTTAACAAGACCCAATCCCCTGGTCAATTGATAACATAACAAAGACTTTTCCTTGTCTTTGACATTGATTAAATACACTTCACTTTGGTTTTATTTGTTAAAAATAAATACCCTTAGGGTTTTGTTTTAAATAATTATGAAACATTAATAAAAGTTTAATGAAAGGGTAAAATAGAAAAAATCCCTCCTATTTCTTTGGCTTTTAAGGGAGTTGCTATTATTATTTATAGAGACTAGAATATGTTATCCCTTGTATGCTTGCAGTATCTACAAACTACATATGTATGTTTTCATGTTTATGTATGAATAATTGGTACTTTGGTTATTAATTAATATTTGCTAAAATTGTAGTAGAAATATTACATTATTAATTATTTTGTATCATTCTCATTATAAATATTATTACATGGTTTCACTTATAGGATATTAGTTACATATAAGGGGAGGGGAAGTTAGGTTAGGTTAAAAACCGCAGTGAATACTTGTGCAGCTTGGCAACAATATCAAGAGTGGGCTGCCTATTTCCTGAAGGTCTCCTTTATAGCTTTGCTATTTATCATCAACAACAAATGCTTCATAATTGTATCAAATGAAAGCTGATCCATCTCTGAACAAGAAGGTAAGTGGCATGCAAAGCCATTGCTTTGCTGTAGCCAATACAATGCTTGCGATAGACAGAGTGTCAACAATCACAACTTTAGCAATAAAAATAAATGCTACATATACAATTTCACTATCAACATGTCTTCTGTTTCATACTTCATCTATTTACTGTTAAATTTGTTCAGAAATCTACAGACCAATACATAAAAGTAACACCAAGTTTCTTTATTTTATTTTATCTTTTTTTTTTTAACTGACAACAAACCACCTGCTTACATTACAAACAAACAAGAAGACAAAAAACGGCCTGTACAGTTCACACATCATATTTATTTTTCTTTCCTTTAAATTTAGTAAATCACAGCCCATTATGGAATTTGAGTGTTGCTCTGCTACAGCATAGCTTGCTTGCCACAGGCCCTCGTGTACCTATGAACAGAAATTTGCTCACAAATCCTTTGTTCTTGTGCAGTTTTCCATTCTTAGATCGTATGACTTTCATTTGTGTACATATATATTAAATATATATTTATATATTCCTATTTTTAAAATCATATGTAACGTCACATATGGTAGGGGAGACCAGCAGGCAATAAAGCAGTCATAATTCTTTTATGCTTATCATCTTAAAGTACTAAGCAAAAATGGGTTAAGTCACTCATCTTCTCGTAGGTATTTATCTTGAAATATTAATATAATAAATACTTAATTATGTTAATAATTGTATATAATAATAATAATATGATAAGAATATTAAGCTTTTTTGTTTAAATCTATTCACTACGCTAAGATTTTTTTGTTTATCTACTATACTAATTTGTTCTGTGGGCTGGATTTCTACAGATTCCCGCACCACATTCTAATACTTGTCAGGAAGTGTGTGGAGATTGATGGTAAATGCTCCATTCTTGGCACCAGGATCTGTGGTAGCGGTACAATGGAGAAAAAGTGTTGTGGTTGGCAGAGTAACTGTGAAGCAGTGGTGGTTCCAGTTCCTGCCCCGTCAGCTCATAGGAAGGTAGAGTTTACATACTCCATTGTCACTGCTACTGCCGTTGCTGTTAAATATGTAGTGCTTGTGGGAAAGAAGAGATTCAGATGCCCAGCTGTCAAAGGACCTTTGAGTTTGATGGATGCCGTGGCTGTTGTCATTGGAAGGAAGGTTGGTAGCCCTGACTATGCTCCAGTTATGATGCCAATGTTTAGCCTTCTTTGTGTCACCAGACAAGGCTGAGTGAAAAATCTGTCATAACAGTAAATTCATCATTAGCATTCATAATACTTCTTCATACATTATTTCACATTTTAAAACAATTACCAGTCAGCAAGCTAATTAAATTATTCTAAACAGAAAGGAATTAATAGCTTATTAACTTCCCAATATATGTATATTTCTTCAGGCAGTTACGTTTGAAGTACACATTTGATTTTCAGGGCTAATACATCCTATAAAATGCCTTTACCAAAATCTAGAACATGATAGTCTGAATAGCAGTGTGTGACCTATGCTTTAGGTACATTTACCTATTACATGGATAAATACAGACAGTACATTGCAAGTCAGAGCATTGGAAGAGAGGAAAAGTGAAATATGAACACATATTTTCTAAGTTTTCTTTTTTAATGTAATTTGGAGGTATCCATGCACTATAGTGATTTCAAACTCGGCCTCTTTTCAATGTATGACTTCAAATACATTAAGGGAATAGTAGTGGTTATGCTATATAGCTAACAAATGAGATCAGTTCCACAAAACTTTGTATGCATAAGTTAACCTATAGTGCAATGAAAATTCTTAACAGATAGCTTTAAATCATAGCACTATTGGAAGAGCTACTTATGCTACTATGAGCATACACACATAAAAATCATTAACCCTAAGTTCCTGATGTTCTGAATATTCATATAACTGTTAGAAATTATACTGAGACTAAACCATCTATTATAGGAAACACACTGCTATAGCAGATTTTTGAAAATAGATACTAAGATCTTCTCTTAAAATTACTGCATTTATTTCTTTAACACTAAAAAAAGAAACAAAAAATATATTCCATCAGTTCTTAACTAAACTGAGTGAGTTTAACTGACTAAATTAGTGCCACTTCTGCACATCAACACATTCAAGTGAAAGCCACAAAGCTGCGTACCGAAGCATTCCACAAATACAATTGAAGCTAGATGTGAACACTTATGTCTACACACCAAGAGCAGTTTTTACATGTTCCATACAAACCCTGATATCCAAGCAATTACACTGCACTAGATTGTAAAGATTTAGAAAGGACCAACTAGCTAACAAAATTAACCTCAGCTGATGCTCTTTTTTAACTTGACACACAGCATTAACAGCTTAATACAGCTTAACACTTTTAACTTGTGCTTATATCTGCATATTACATTACTTCTCGTAGTGCATTAGTTAATTCATATGTTCAAAACCTTTTAAAGAAGGGGCTCTTAACATTAGCAATATATACCTAGTCTACCCATAAATACTGTTACAAACTTTTGACACATACTGTACAACCAGTTTGGCATGTAAACAACTGCCAGTGTGCACACATTAACCTTCGATCATTGGTAGTTTGTCTTTGAAAGAGGAAAAGCACTTAGCTCCAAGTGTCAACATGGAATGGGGTGATCATGAAAATAGCATTGCCATCATAGCATTGCCATCATAACGTTGCCATCATAGCATTGCATAAATTTGGAAAATCGGCATGTTACATTTTTAAGATGCTGCAAAAGCTGAAAATCAGTGGTATGTTTGTGTACTGGATCATTGAATGATTCACTGCACCAAAACTCTGAATGGTCGTCCAAGGGAGGGTTGCAGACTCAGTGTCAGGACTCCAGGCAGCAAAATAAGCAGCAGCATTTCGTGTTCAAAGAAATCCGACATGGAAGCAGGCTATCTTGTCCAATGAAAGAACATTTCAAAAAGGTCAATGTCCAGGCTACTGTCAGAGGACTTTAGACTAAGGGCTTATCACCCAGGTAAAGGACATTATCTTGATGTCGACCTCTTCTGCAGTGTTATGCACAAAATGGTAATTGGAACATCCTCTTCAGCAATGTAAAAGTATTCACTATTGAAGAGTCTTTCAATGTGCAAAATGACAGGGTTTATTTATCATCTCGAGAAGTCAGTAATAAGGTTCCTAAAGTTCAGAGGGCCCATTATCCCTCCTCAGTGATGGTATGGAGGGGGATGAGTTATTCTGACACCACTCAGCTGCATTTCTGTATAAAAGGTGCTAAAACCAGCACCAGAGTGTATGAAAGCACCACTTTGGAGCCTACTGTGAAGAACTCACGTGGCACATTGTTTCAAAACCAACCATGGACTTTACAGCAGGATTCTGTTCCAGTTCGCAAGGCTAGTCAACTCAAGAGTGGTTTCAACATCATGACCCTGACTTGATTTCGCCTGAAAATTGGCCCAGTGGCAGTCCGGACCTGAACCCTTTGGACTACCAACTGTAATCACTGATTGAGGGCATTGTCTGCAAGAGGAGACATCCACTATTGAAAGTTTAAAGCATTCCTTGTTGTTAGCAATGGTGGATTTCCCCATGGATGTTGTCTGTTCCGCCATAGATGAGTGACCACAAAGACTCAGAGTCTGTATAGTGGAAAAGGTGGCCATTTTGAAAAGTGATTGGTGCTGTGTGTAATGAATGCTTGTAAGTACAACATACTAAAAGCAAATTAAAATATCTCTCGTGGTATTTGCTTTTTTCATTTTTAAGTTGTAACAGTATTTATGGCTAGAATAGGTACTTTTCTTGCTTTCTTGTGGTACATCATCCATATTTCTTTGGATTTAATAATGCTTCATGAATAGTGGAGGTATCTATCATTACTTAAAAATAATTAGTATTTATTTCTTTAGTAACACTGAGTGGAACTTATTAAAAACATTTTAAGAGAGAGAGAGTGAGAACATGTGCGTGTGTGTGTATGTGTGTGTGGATGATAGATGCTATGATTGAGATAGAGAGAGAGGGAGAGATTTATGAATTGAAATGTCATGGGTATACTTTTTTTTTAAATACAGAAACATAAATTATTAGAGTAGTCACTAAACAAGAATGAGTTACCAGTTGCCCAGTGAGCAGGCAACAAGGGTGGAAGATTTGAGTATGTCACACCAAAACCACTTTGCACATAAAATTAGCAATGCTGAGAGAGCAACATCACTGTATTGGCTAGGCCCATGTCTATTCTTGTTTTGTAGCTACTCTAAGACTGAACACTTTCTGTAATAAATATGCAGTTTAAAGCTCTTGTCTAGTGATCAGTCAGGATTTGGTTCTGTGAAGGGATAAACATGTTTTGGTACCTTTGTTAGTGCTGTTTTCTGTTTGTCCATAAGCACAAAACAATTCTTCTTCTTTAGCTGATTACCCTCCCTTAATGTAGGACTTACATCCCCTAGGACTTATAAGCCAGTGCCTAGGGTGAGATGCCTGTGGGGGACCAGAAGAACCTATGGACGGGACACTGTGAAGACTTGGATGATATGAAATGCAGGCAAAATCAATGAATGGAACAGGTGCTGATGGAGCAATTGGTGGAATGAGTGGTAGGGGAAATTAGAGAACATGGAGAAAACAAGCCCAGATGCTGCTTTGTCCACCACAAATATCACATGTGGGCTGCCAAGTTGGTAGGCGAACAGCCTAAATGCTAGGCCACAGCAATGCCACACAAAACAATTCATGAACCATACTTAATTTAAATTTCATAAATCTTGTTAAAATTTCTACAGAAGGTAGTTTATGTGGTAAGAATCTGAAAAATGTAACAATTTTAGGAAAACTAATGCATGTGTGCTGTTTACATGTGTTACAAGAATTAGAGCCTGAAAAATATTTCCTGGCATATTTTACATTTTGGCAGCTTTTATAAAGGGATTTTAAAAAAATATTGTAATTTTTGGGTGAATTGTGGTTCCTAAAAATTTAAAATTGTGTATGTATACATGAGCTTGGGAGGCATCTGCAAATACATTTTGAAATGGGTCAAAATTTAAATAAGATTAGGTGTTAATTTATAGAGTGCTTCATAAAAATGCAAGCAATATTGTTACAAGGTTAACATTTTATATATAAGAGTTTGAATATTCTTTGGCTCACTTCAAATTTGGTTTAAATCAATACAAAATTAAGGTACTTTATATGGTAAACCTCAAAAGTTATGGTTTTGAAGCAATATGCTACATGTACCAAGCTGAAATGTTATTTTATAGGCTGGAATTTAACATTCATCCACAAATTTAAAATTTTGTTGAAATGGTTACATGATAAAAGGTAATTCATATCATGGGTCTCCCCAGTTTTTGGCATTTCCTGAAATATTCATAATACACATTATAATGCTGCCATATTATATTCACACAAAATGAATGTACTTGAAATTTAACACATGCATACATTGAAAATTGTGTTAAAACTGATTATAATCTATAATCTGCATCTGGGAATGGCAGTTGAAAGTTTGAATACTGTATGGTAGTGTTTCTCAACTAATCCATTGGTGAGATGATCAACAGGAACACTGATGTATAGAAAACAGGGAACTCAATCATTTAAGTTTTTGGCATTTGGCCACAAATAGTCACCATCTCACACATGTTAATTTGGGATGAGAGTTGCTTATCATTAGAAAATGGCAGAAATCAGCTTTAGTGTGGTGAAGATTTTTGTTGCTATATGAAATAATGAGTAGAGAAAATTTGTATAAAAATAGTTGAGGCTATTTGAGGCAGAGTTTTGGGGACTGAGGGAGTAGTGGGTGAATGTAGATATGATTCATAGGAATTTTTGTAAACAAATCCTGGACTTTGCAAGAGCCTCACTAAATGGTGTGGCACAAGCAGAACTAGAAGAATTGGAATTCAAAGAACAATTGTAGAAAAAGTGTTGAAATATTGGACCAAAGTGAGAAAGCTAGATGAACAAAATGTTTTACATTAGTGTTTGTCAGTGCAAGAAAGGCTTAGTCATAATAACACCTGGTTGAGTGGGATAAAGGAAGCCATGAAGTTAGGTTTTGGTGACATACAGAGGGAGAGAGAGTTGTTAGAAAATAGTTTCTGGAAAGTAATTAGGTTAAGGCTGGAAGATATTGAAAAACAGGAGATATTTATAAATTTCAGTTTGAAAAGTTCATTGTGAATTTCTAGAGAAACGAAAGTAGAGTAGAGTAGGGAAATGTATATTGATAGATGTGATGAAACAGTGAGAAGGCTTTGCATGGGCTAGAACAGGGGTAGCGAAATTGCAAGGCTTAAGATTAGGGAGTGATTCAGAGAAAAGTCCTTTATATAATAAACAAGGTAAGTGGCATGTAATGTTGGGATATGAGGAAATGAAGATTCTCAGGAAGAAAATTGGTAAAAAGGAATGGTAAATTTAAGGGAAAAAGCTTTTGAATGTAAAATTGAAAAGCATAATAGAAATAAGAAACTTTTTAGGCTGAATAAGAGCCAAGTGGTAAAGAAAAATTACAATAATTAGTAAGAAAGGGACAAAAGGGGAAGTAAATTTTAAGGATAGGTAGGGCCCAAATGAACTTTGCAACCACATGGTTGGAGTCGTTAGGGTCCCAGGGATTACAGTAACTCAATGTAGCGATAAGAAAGGGAACTGAACAATTAATATGTAAAATTGGTGTTATGGGTTGTGCAAAACACCATTGTTGTTTGTATTAAAATGTTATACTTTGATTACAATACTACATTATTACAATTACTCATGAGAAAGTTTGGGTGATGCATTTAATAAAGTTTGAATGATTTGTTGCGTATAACTCTTCTGTGATGTTCTGAAGGTATGGGGAAGGAGGAGGTTTAAGTCTCCACTTTGCAGTGTCTCTGTGTTGTAAATCTGTAATACTTGCACTGACATCAGCATACTTTAAATCCTAAATTAGTTATGTAAAAAAATAATCTCATAAAAATGGAATCAACTAAAAAAGGTAATACCATTGTAATCACCTTCATCAAAATTGAACAGATATTCAAAAGTAATTACAGAGAAATCCTTTGTATAATTGACATTCAGAAAATTTATTTACCTAAGAGTTACTTATAATGATGTATATACAATATGATGCTTGAATAAGAATGTTTCCATGCAATGGTCTTTTAAGACAAGCAACCTCAGTTCAATGCACATACTATTTTGTCTGATGCCCATGTGCCTGGAAGTAGGCAGAATAGAAGGTCAACACAGGCGGAAGGAAAGGCAGTGGCAGTTGTATAATTTGTAATATCAGAAGGCTTGCACTTTTATTGACAGTATTAATTGTGGATTCAAGCTGAGAAAGAAATATTTCATATTGCAATCAACTGGGTGCTTAATAGAGCACATGGGCATTCCACTTTATACCTCTTCTGCCACTTATGAGCATATAACAGTATTACATTCAATATTTATTCAATTTTAATTCAGACGTTGAGTCTTTTGTGCCCTTTTATTCCTAATTATCTTTGCAATATTTGGAGTAATAGTGTTTGTTGTTCAAAGCCAAAGACTGCATTTTAAATTGTTGTCAATAATTGACTTCTGTGACCAGGTTTACGGGTCTCATTAATGAAAAAAGCCATTTACCCAGGCAAGTAGATCCAATCATGCTTAATAGATGAGCAATGTGTCTGTATAGTTGTGGAAATTTAGAATGAGAAAACTTTAAGTAAAAATCAGTCAAGCTTGTTTTGTGGAGAAAGGGCTTCTTCCTTTCCCGATCATATTGCAGGTCAATAAGTTCCAATTAGAACTCATTTTCAGTAGTTTTGGTGTATTTGTGCTTCTCTATCATCATATCATGTTCCACTCCTTTAAAATCTTTAGTACCTGCTCTTTAGTACTTCTAAAATCTTTACTCTTTAGTACTCATCACTACAAGTAGTGTAGTATAATTGTAGGTTATATTTTGTAATTCTTTGAACAACCTTGCCACACCCTAATCAGTTTTCTGCACTGCCTATGTCTATAAACAAATACTGTTCTTCCCAAACAGTATGAAACATATAGAGGGATGATGGATGGAGGATAGATGAAGTAGACACACTTTGAGAAGTTGCCACTCCTATAATTCACAAGCTGACAAGGTTTATTATTTACATGCATCTGCTGCTGCTGCATTGAGATAAGCAACTGTAACACGATGTTGCACTCACTTGCTAGTACAGAACATACTGACCCTATCCACTGCCCATTTTGCCTTGAGTTGAGTTGATGCTGTCTGTTTTAAAATTTTGAAAGCAGTTGTGCACAGGAGTTTTCATTTTATTTTTGTAATTTGGAAAAGCTCAAAATCATTGAAAGATAAAGAGAGAAATAAAATTGAAGACCTTTAATGGCACTTACTTCAGTAAAATAGATACTGCTGAAGAAGAAATAAGAGGATTGCTGAATAAGATTTAGGCACGTGCATGAATACTAGGCCGGGAAGAATTTAAAGTTTTATTTGATTATTTAAAAGTAACAGCAATTTCTTCTTGGTAGAATATAAGAAGGATAATATATCACAAATAGAATGATGTTACAAAGTTCTGCAAAGACACAATAATAAGGGTTCTCACTATGTTTCACCATTGTATCATGTGATAAAATATGGATGTATCAAAGTGAAATAGAAACACAGTTCATCAACTTGGATCTTCAAGGATGACAAGCCTTTATGAGAGCAAGAAATGCAGAGCAGAGAATGGTCATGTTATTGTTTTCCACTAGTACACATATAATAGTTTTCACAGAATGGTACACATTAGTTTGTCTTCTGTAAGTTTTCCAAAAAGTATGTGAAAAGCATTTGAAAACCAAGATTCATTAGAGGCATGACAACAGTGTCTCCATCATACTTGCACTATTACACTTTACTTTTAGGAGAGTACTATTCTGAACTTCTCATCCATCCTTTCCATAGTCCTGACTTGTCATCCTACAATTAATTCCTTTCTATTCTCTTTGGTGAAGAACTGACTGCAAGGAAAGGAATTTTATGGCCTGAAAGTTGCTGTAGCTGCAGAAGAGCTTTTGTCACCAAGGTCTCGGTTGTGAAGACTAGTAGTATGAGGAGTAGTAGTATGTTTAAATCACCTTCTCTTCAATGTGACCTTTAATAGATCTATTGTGAATACCCTGGTCTATAAGTCCAAGTTTAATTTAATGCTTTTAATATAACCTATAATTAAGAGGTGGAATCAGGACTGAAAAATTGAAAAAGCAGCCGCTTGATAAGCAGAAGATCCATGGTTCAAATCCCAGCTATGGCATTGAATTTTTCAGTCCTGATTCCACCTCTTAAAAATTGCCCACACACAGCTTGTGTGCTTAAAAACACCAGTAGTAAGCTTGTTGGTATAAATAAGCCTATAATGCTCTTGGATGATGTTGAGGAAATTTGTCCTGGGGTTGGAAAAGCAAACTCCACATGCCTTATTCTTTGTTGGGCAGTTGCTTAACATTCACAAAATTTATGCCCTACTATTTCTTTTCCATCTAAACAGAATATTAACCTTAGATTACTCACAGAGATGATCTCTAGGAGGGCAGTGTCCAGTAAGGAGGCAATTTAAAGTCCTCAACTCCTGTTTGCTGAATGTGAGCATCTCTTTTGCTCTTTTTGCTGACAGTTCAATGAACTGTTTTGTTTGATTTAGCTTTGGAACTTGTTCCCAATATCAGCTTGTACTCTTGCACTCCCAGACTTTTAACTTTTTTTGGTATAGCATTGTGGTACTTCACAAAATGGTTCTGGGCTAATGAATGGAGTATTAACTCCTTGTTTGGCTAGGCAATCAGCAATTTCATTGCCTTCAATTCCCTCATGATCTGACACCTACATTAAGATGACCTTATTGTGTTTTGCCAGCTGATTTAATATCTGTAAACAGTCTTCGACAAGCTTTGACTCAATGGTAAGAGCTGTTTGACTGTCGGACAAGATAAATTTTGGCACCATGTATGCCTTTATTGACACTTATGTGGGTACATATTACTATAGCATGAACTTCTGCTTGAAATATGATGGGTTCAAAGTTTGCTATGGTAAAGTTAGGTCCGTGAACTCCTATGCCAGTTTTATATGAGGGGGAATACTTTAAAAATATACAATGGTATGCTTCAAATTATTTCATTAATATCTTTTCCAGAATTTTCTGAATGTCCATCATATATAACTTTTGGTAAATTTAGAAGTAAGCTGGATTTGTTGAAATAAGATGAAGTTTTAAAAATGTAGATTAATATTGCTGAATATTTTTGTAACAAACAAATCAGTAATAGTATGTCCATATAAGAAAAATATGTCCTTAATGAAAAAAGGAATGTTTCAATTGTTTCAGAGGCCAAGTTTATTTTATTCAGCCTTAAATATTTTGTGGGTGATTTGACTTCTACCTATAGATGCATTAGTCTAAAATCTATAAAACTTTTGTTTGTTGACATTTAAAAACAGTTTGCTTCACTTGCTTTAAAAATCCTTCAGGACTAGTTTTGAAGAGGTTCTTTTTCATCTTCAGCTGGTCAGCCAAGTGATTTCTCATCAGGTCACTGTCTCCCCTTTCCTTCCTGGAAAGAGAGCAGACCTAGCAATGAGGGAAAGGGAAAGACAATGACCTGATAAGAAATCAGTTGGCCCACCAGCTCTGAAGATGGAGAGGAGCCCCTCTGAAATTAGTCCTGAAGGATTTTTAAAGGAAGTGGGGCAAAAGTGTTTTTAAATGTCAATAAACATAAGTTTTATGTTTATGACTTGCTCCACTGTTCTTAATATTTTATTTTCACCATAAGTTTTATATGCCTTATTCTATGTTGTGATAACACTGGTTCACTGAGATATGAATATTATTTTAGCTGTTCAAAATGGGCACACCAATACCTTTAAGGGAACATGACATAAACAAACCAGTGTAACACTATATAATATAGTATATAGCAATATTATACAGTATAAAACCACAAGTTTCAGGGGGGTTTGCAATAGATAATGCAAAATTAAACTGATTTTTCACATTCCATTTTGTATTTATCATTTATGTTGCAGCACCTTAAAGAAGCTGCATTGCTGCTTGCTGTGTGTCTGTTTTACTGCCCTTTAGACCACATCCTATGGCACTTACAATTCCTGCCCATTCCATTTATTTTATGTTGACAAATGGTTTTCCATCTCTGATGTTTTAGTGAAACAGTAAATATCCAAAACTGCTTAGCCATAAAGAATACAGTCCTTCAGCAACAAAACTGCAGAAGTGAAATGTAATGTAAAGAGATGACTATAAAATAAAAAGTTTATTATTTATTGGTCAAAGTGACTCTTGTATGTAATCAATATGCATACCACAATATAGGTCTAACATTCCCTCCAGTATAGTTAAATTCTTAAATAGTATAACCAAATTTAACTTAAAATTAAGTATTATGGACTTTGTAACAGTAATTTGCACCAGTCATTTACATTAATTACTGAGTTGATTTTGTAACACTATATCACTTACTATGTATAGAAATGGAAAACATATCTCTAGGGCTACTTGCTCTCATCTCATTTCCTGGTCAACTACTAGCATCACCCCTAGTGATGGTTGGATGAACCTCTGCATTAGTTCATCCCTTGTAGGATTTCAAAATTGAAAGTGTAGTTCCTATTCTTTCAAATGTAAATATTTTCCCAAGCTGTAAGTTCTGTTTTTCCCATATTGCTTTTAGGTGTTTTTGAATTATTCTTGATTTATGGAGTGTTGGTCTCTCCAGAATGCCAAGCCGCAGCTGATTTTTCTCCTGTCTTTGCTTTATGTTCTTCATGTGTTATTTTGTTCTTGTTTTTGTATTCTTTTAGTTTTCCCAATGTAGATTTTTTCACAGTTGTTGCAACTGATTAGGGTGCATTTCTGTTTGTTCTCCAGTGGGGTGTCATCCTTTAATTGGAATTTTATATGTTCTTGATGTGGTAACTGATGATTTACTGTTTGAAGATACAAGGGTCTCACTGAATTTTTGAACAACAATTTTTAAAAATCTTAATCTTTGTGTTTTAGGCCACTCACCATCTTAATCTATAGACTTTTCTTTCACTTCTCAACATAGTCTCCATTTCTTTGCACACATTTTTACTGTTGTTCTGCAAGTTTGTTGTTCTGCAATTCCCTTTTGATAGAACTCTGTACCAGCAGCACAAAGACACAAATGCACTGCTTTCCAAATATTTTCCATTGTTTGTAGCATGGCCTCACATCTGTTCCTTAACAGAACTGAAAAGATGGTAGTTGGAGGGTGCAAAGAGGGAATGTAGGGAGGATGTTGAAGAATTTTTCACCCAACTGTCCTGATTTTCTTCACAGTGACATCAGCATTTGAGGATCCAGGTTATCTGGTTGTATGAAGGGTGTTTATTATGCAACACATGGCAGAGCTTCAAAAGTGTCTGTATGTAGTGTGACGTGCATCTCAGAAGACACTACCCATAATTTTCCCAGCAGATTGCACTGTCTTCACTAACTTCTTTGATGGTGCATCCAAATGGTGCCATTCCATAAGCTGGCATTTTGTTTCAGGGTCATAATGATGGAACCAGCTTTCATTGCCTGTCACAATATTCATAAAAAAAAATCATAATTTTCTTCTTCTTTCTCTTATTATTCTCCTTATATGAGAATTTATATACTCCAGGACTTTTAAGTCAATGCCTGGGATCCTATGCCTGTCGAGAAGCAAATTCTGGAAGCAGGGATTGTCCAGGATGGATGATCAGCCTGATACGTGGTATGAAAGTGAAGAAGGAGATGATATGAAATGATGGTGAAATGGATGAAAGGAAAGGTGATTATGGAGTACTTGTCCACTACAAATCCAAATACAGTCCCTTGGGATTGAACCTGGATCGCTTTGGTGAGAGTTGAGCAGTCTAACCTCTTGGTGCTCTTCAGTCACTAAATGTGGGACCCAATGGGTGCAAACTTTTTGATAACCGAAGCTTTTAATTATTTCTTGCACCCTACTGCAAGTTTTGCAGCAATTTCATCCACAGTAACATGCCTGTCTTCTCTTACGCACTCATGAAATTCTTTCCATTTTGCATTTCGTGGAGGCAGCTTCAGAGCAACTACTACAAGACTCATATTGGATCTCATGTTCCCAACTTTGAAATTTTACATCTATCTCCTAATAATGCTGGTGCCTATGCGGATATCTCTATAGGTACCTTGAAGTCTGAGGTGAATTTCAGCAGCAGATTTTTTCCTCTTTAAGAAAGAATTTAGTGATAGCATGCTGTTGAAGCTGAACATTGAACTCAACATTTCAAAAATACTGCCTTTGGTCATGTGGTATGTCACAATATGGTAACAGAGGTGTGAGTTTGTAGAGTATGATTCTGCAGTCCTTTTTGTTACATTTTTTGGACTTTAAATTATAACAATGGGTTGCTCACATCAGTACAAGCCTTGTATATCACAAAACAGCTTTCTACAAATTCCAGAGAACCCTCAAACAGTACAAAATCATGTTGACTCCAAAAACAGTTACTCCATGCTGCCATACTAGTTCAGAGGTTCATTCAACTGCCACCATGAACAAGGCAACAGCTATGAGGAATGATGCTGGTGGTTGATCAGGAACTGATGATGGGAACAAAATTCCAACTAAGTACAGTAAGTGATGTGGTGTTACAAACTGGATTCAGTAATTAATCTAAATGATAAGTAAAACCAAGGTTGATAATTTTAATATACAGCAGTGCCTTTGTAGATAACTGAATCTATTTATTTGTATTGTATTGATTTGGTATAATAACTTATCATTAGTATTGTACAATACCTAGATGTCTTTTAGCTAAAATTTATGCTAAGTTTACTTTGTCAAATTGGCAACCCTGAGATTAGAAAAGAAGAAGGAAAAATATTTTTTCATGTACAGGTTAAAGAGCAATTACTCATTTCCTTGTGGAATAATATAATTTTGAGCAGTAATATGTATAATTATGAATGATAATATTTATAACATCATTAATACCTTTTAGCCAGAATACGCAATACAATTGATAAAATGAGCCAAGTTTACCGTACCAAAACTCCAGTATTAATTCATGTATGTACCTTGTACTTCCCAAATCAACCCAAAAGTGCTACTATAATGAAATTTTAATATAATAAATTTTATTTGTTTTATCAATAATTAATTCACTGATGAAATTGCATAAGCTTTCATAGACAATGGAAGCAGCTCCCACTTTAGCCCAGTCCACACAGCAGCTGAAGCAATAAATAAACCATCAATTACCCAGACAAAATCTGTGAAACCAAACGGTTCCCTATCAGTTGTTGGAGACTAGCAGAGTACAACAGTCACACCACTGAGGATGCTCAATGCAGCTTCGAACAAAACGTCTGGAAGGAGATTTTCCACTAGACCACGGCCCACAAGCCTGGATAATCATTTTCTATTTAATTAATTCACTACTTCACTGTATGTGGTTTCTTATATTGTCATGTATTAAGTTGTATCACCTCAAAAATGTGTCACCAGACAGTACGACAGTATAAGCAGATTTATGTTAACTTAAGAAACTTCTTAATCCAATCACTATTATGAAAGATGATTATCCTAACAGTTTTATGATTGGTGTCAACTCATTCTGAAATATCTCACACAAGAAGCACATAGTCCAGAACCTACACTGACTGCGTTTTAATGTTCTAGCTGAAAGCATGTTTGTTCTGGAGGATTAGTGGTGCTAGCTGAGAACATGCCAATTTTGCTTGAATGAACAGATAGGGTAAGTACCATAGGACAGTTGGCATTGGCTTGTTCAAGGAGAATCTTGTGCATACTGTCTAGATTTTTGTGTAAGTTACAGAGATAAACCAGATGCTGCAAGGTTTCTTTTTTTGAAAGTACAATGAAGTGTTCAGCATGCTTCTCCATTTATCTAAATAATTGTGTTAAAAGTGAATGAAAAATTATAGGCCATAGAAGATTACTTAAAATAGTCATTGTGAAATAAAATCAACATTAATTATGTTTGAAGAATTCCCTTTCTAGAAATTAGAGCACTTTTGGGATAAAAAGTTTTAAACCTTTAATTAAATGAACTGCTGTATCTTTTCTTGACCCTCAACTTTTGGTGTTTTATTATGTTATTCCTGTTTTTTTTTTCATTTTTTATTGAAGTATATATTATTCCTGCTTTCTTTTATTCTTATTTTTTTGACCAAATCAGGAATAATGAAACCACTGCAGCTTCATTTGTTTTTCTCAATCTTTTCATCGTAACTGCAGTTATAATTATCAATGTTTGTGTTGGAGTAACAATCCAAATGAAAATACTTTGTATAATCATAGCAAATCGATAGGAAAGCCCCAACTGATAAATCTGAGGTATTTACATCTATTGTTATTGTTATCATTATCATTATCATTATTATTATTATTATTATTATTATTATTATTATTATTATTATTATTATTATTATTATTATTATTATTATTATTATTATTATTATTATTATTATTAGTATTATTATTATTATTGTTGTTGTTATTATTATTAATTATTATTATTGTTGTTATTACTATTTATATGCAGTACTATTTAAACATATATATATATACAAATTAAAATAAAAAAGGAGAGGACATCTATACTGTCAGCTAAAGGCAAAGGCTAAATCAGCAATGACCAAAAGAAAACGTAATAAAAGAAAAAAGGGTAAGACATACATATTCATGCATAAGGCTTGATTAGGAAAAACAGGTGAACTTACTTGCACTTTCTTTAAAATTAAGGCACTGTAAAAGGTAAGAAATGAAAGAAATATATGTATTTCTAAATGAATCATATGTTGAAAAAACTTCCTAATGAAGTTTAAAATAAATGAAAGTTTTATGGTCATTACTGATTTTATAACAGCATTACGGAAACAAAATACTGCCAAACTATGTGAAAAAACAGCACTGCTAACATTAGCCCTTTTTATATGAAACGTCAATGAATATATTCAACTTGATAACAACACAATGAATTTAGAGGCACAATTATACAGTTATATAAACAAAACAATTACACCAACACCCATTACATCAAATTGCTCTGGAATGTTCCCCTAATGAATCTAGCTAAGCCACTAACATTTACTGACCTCACAGAAACTTAAATAAGAGAAAGAGAAAGATGGAGAGAGACAGACAACCATAAACATAAACTAATCAAAGAGGAATAGTGCTGCAAAATGTTATCAACTACATTTTCCCATACAGTCATGGGTAAGTGATATGGAAACACTGAAATTTTGACTTGTTTTATGATCTTTCAGTTGTTAACGTGAACACAATTACAGAAATTAAGATGTATATAACACACAAACACACACATATATAAATTAAAGAGGCATCTATAAAATATTGGCTATTATTTTACATTGTGTAGATGAGGATCTTTACTTGCATTTAGCAACTGAAAGACAAGGACATTAATATATTTAAAGTTGCATGTAAATAAGACATTCATGTCAAAATGAAATTCCATATTCCACATTTTCAAATATATTTCATAAAATAAGTAGCAATTCATAGCTTAGTACTGATATTTTGTAAGGCAGTTAACAATTTATTAAAATGAATATGGGAAGACATAACTATACCTTTGATGCACTACTCCTCTTAAAATTAAATTTGAATGAAAAATAATATAAAAAAATATTATTGGGTACTGGTGCAAACAGCCAGTTATGTCAGTCAACAGTCTGTTAATACATCCAATTCACACGCAAACCACGCAAATAAATCCAGTAAAAGTAACCAAATGAAAAATAAATCACCGTACATTCATATAGTGAACGGGATTTAGTTTTCAAAATCAAAGTTAATAATAAAAAAGAAAAAAAATTGTGCACTACTTCTGTGATCTGAGCAGCCTTCCTGCTAATTGTGTGGGTGCAATCCAGTTCTTGAAGTAAAGTAATGAGATCTTGCTCAACTTAATTGGAGATGTGAAAGTATATATTGTGCAGATTGAACTTTATGGAAGTAGTTTTTAAGAAGAAACTCAGTATATCAATTTTAAAAAAGTATGTTGAATAAACATTATTACTCGTAACCAAACCATATTCAAGTGACACAAATCCCAACATTAACTGCAATATCAAACTGATGATCTGTAGTGTGATGTGTGCATAACAATTATATTACTTAATGCTTTCCTGATTAACTTATCCTAGCTGATTTGTCATTCAGGTCCAACAACAATGGAATTCTATGAAAAACCCAATAATCTTTGCTATCAATATGTTTCAGCAACTTCTCCAATATCTTCATACATTGAATTATTAGTAATAAGGTAAAAGAGGAACCAATTACTTTGAAAAAGCACATAAAATATACAAGTCAGATTCTAAAATTAAGATAGGTAACATTTTTCTCTTACATAATTAAACAACTGAAAAAATTGAATCTGTTTTGCAACCTATCAATTTTTGAAGTTAAGATTTGTAAGCTAATGGATTTTTTTATTTATTTGTTTACCTTAAAGAGATTATTTGCCATAATTTTCTTGTTTCCAGATAACCCGTATTTTTTCAGGCCATCTGCAATAGTATCTTTTGTTACACAGTAGTATTGTTGAACTTTCCTTTGCTTCTAAATATGTACAAAAGGCACAAGTAGTAATCTATAAAGCTATCATGATAACAGTGTAGCTACTTTCTATCATTTTACAGGCATTAGCTAATTGGTTTGGGTTGATCAACTCACAGTTCATGTTATTCTTCCACAACAATAAGAAGGTTTCAATGTTTGTATCTGGTGTACTAATTTTCATAGCCTTTTTTGCTGCATTATCAGCTTGCTCATTTCCAACAATATTGTTATGGGAAGGCACCCATATAGTTGTGATACTCTTCCCTTGGGGATGGTAGTAGAAAGGATTTCTTGCACAATTCTGTTGGTAGTGTAAATACCTTGAAGAGCTTATAGGGCTGACACAGAGTTGCTTAATCAGGTGGGTGTTATGTGAATTATTATTAGCTTGCATACCTTGCATACCACATCCATTGCCTTCTTCTTATGGAGCCATCTGCAGAGATGAAAAGACCATGTATTTTTCAAGTTTTTCATTAAATAATTGCTTGTAGACCAGTAAATCAGTGCTTGATTTATTGCATTTGTTTAGATCTATGTTAATGATAGGTGTTTTTTTTTTCTCTCCAGGGTGAACAATTGAAGTTGTGTTGCCTTGAGCATATGCAGGGAAGTTTGGTGTTTGTTTGTTTCTTTGAGACAGATTTAGACTGATGTGCAAAGCTAAGGAATGGGATTGTTGTAAGGAGAAACAATCACATAGAATATTTGAAAAAATAATTGAATACCTTCTACATTTTGGAGCTGCTGCTGTCTTAAGAGCATAGGTGACGCTAAGCTGTTTTCTATGCATTTCAAATGGAGCTTCATTAGATTCCATGAGATGGCTTTCAACAGGATTAGCATTTAATGCTATCCGAATTGCTGATTACGGTACTTGTATGATCAAGGATCTGGTAGGTACTGTTATAGATTATGGAATCATATTCCATTTTAGAGCAGATGAATATTAGTATGTGATAATCTGCTCCCCAGTTGTGTATGGCTAAGACTTTTAAGATGTTCATTCTTTGACAGTTGTATTTAAGACGTCTCAGGTTAGTGTGCCAGATTAATTTTATGCCAAAACATAGTTCTAATCTCTTCAAAGTATCTACAATAGTGATCTTATTATTATGGAGGTAAAGTTCTATAGTGGGATTCTTTTTATTCCTTGAGAATAGGATACATTTGGTATTACATGAGAATATCTTAAAACTAGCTTCAGTACAGCATTGTTAAATGTTCTGAAGGCAGTTTTGTAGATGTTCTTTTGCTGTTGTGGTTTGTTATTTGCAGTAAATGATTACATCACTTATAGATATGTTAGGGTTAACTGGGGTTTTTATTCGTGAAACAATAACTGTAATGAAAAGCGTCATGTTGAGAACTGAACCTTGTGGTAGACCAGTAAGAAGAGAGAACTCTTTTTTGGTAGTATCCCATTTGTTTTTTTCTGTCCTGTAAAAAGTTGTAAATAAAGCTGAGCATACATATTTTCTGTTCCAGTAGCACTTTTATGATGTAATTACTGTTGGTTTAAATATTCATAATATGTATGATATGTTGTTTTAGGTGGAAGGCTTCCAGTATTTCTGACTGTACAGATATGAGATGTCACTTGTTAAATGAAATTATCAAAATCCACTTTTATTTCAGAAAAAAAAAAAGTTATGTTGTTCAACTGTCCATCTTAGGCCCTTGTTTATTATTTTCTCCATCAGATTGGACATTGTGCATGTCACTAATATACTTTTTAGTTATTTCTATTACTTGTACTGCTACCTTATTGTAGATGCTGTAAATGTTGACCTTCTGCTCTCAGACAGGCAGCATATGTTGTAAAAATGTTGTTGCTCATTCACCTAAGCTCAGCACCAGGAATCCCTTGATTTATTGCATGATGTTATTCATGTAGTGTATGAAGGTTAGAACAAGGATTCCTGCTGCTGTGCTTAGGTGAATGAGCGACAACATTTTTACAACATATGCTGCCTGTTTGAGTGCAGAAGGTCAACATTTACAATATCTACAATAAGGTATGGACTTTATTGCACTGTGTATGGCACAATTTTTCCAGCAACTCTAGGTTATTTTGTGCAGTTGAGAGAGCCTGCAGAATGGGTTAGCATATGCATTAAAAATCCTACAATACATGTTAAACTCCATTTAATTTCACACATGTGTGGGTATTCTCTTATGGGAATTTTGTCTTTAGATTTGTGTCAATAAGGAGTCTTATGCTGTTCACCTAAGAAAGGAAGGTAAATTTCTTGAACAGTGTGTTGTCTTTATTGTACACATATGTGGTAGTTTGTATGATCAATCTATTCTTTCCGAAAAGTGAAAATGAATGGAAATAATTCGATTAAAGTGTTTCTAAATACTTACTACTAATCCTAAATAGCTTATTGTACTCTAGATTTCTTCTTGTGCCTTATGTACCTTAGGAAGACATATTGCCATTGAAGAGAAAAGTAGAATGCCATTAATAATTGGGAATAACTAATGTTATTATAAAAACCATATCAAATGCTTACGAAGAAAAATTTTGCATTCTCATTTTATCTTTAATTTGTTATAAAAAAGAATTGTCTTTTTAAAGTTTGTGTTCTGAAAAGTTAAAGACTTTGCATTTGGAGTGATTTTACTTATTTTCCACTTTATAATTGTGAAATTCTATCAATGCAGAAAAAATTACAATTAAATAATAACTACAGTGGTCCAAAAATGGCAATCGTGAACTTCCTAAAATGATGGGTTGAGATCAAACAAGCTTCTACAATAACGAAGCACTAGTATATCATATAAGAATGAGGAAACAAAGACATAGAAAGTCCACTGTCCTTCAAGATTTTTTAATAGTCATCCAAGAATAAGGGAATAATATGATGAGAGTCAAAAGGAGTTACTAAGATTATAAAAACAATCTTACCAGTAAAAAACTTGATTTGGATCAGTTAAAAAGTAGACAAAGAAAATAAACTTTAAATAGGGATAAAGGGAGACAAAATATTACAAGTCTGATATGTTCAACTCTCTGCAAAGATACAGAATCATGGATCTTCAAAAAGAAACACACCATCTGCAGAAGAAAACAACAAGAGCAATGATTTTAATTGTCAGCCTAGCATTGTATGCAAGTTATTCTATGATCTGATGTCCCTTTCAGCATGACTGATTCACGGGATGAGGGTCCACACAATTCAGTAATTACATTATGAACACCTTTCTTAGTCTAAGTTTGGTTAACAGGACAATTTTTACACCAAGTATGAGTTAACTAAACCCTCTAAGCTTCATTTATATCTAATTTATCGTGTTTAGCTGTTCTTTGACTGTTGGACCTCATAACTCACTGAATTTCTGTGCTGACCGTAGTGCATATTTGATGAACTTTTGTATTAGCCTGTTCTCTGTCAATAAGTGCTTAAAAATCGATTATCTTGTTTTCGTGTTTTCATATGAATAGCATTTCATAAGAAAACATGACTACATAGAAAAAATATCTCCAGAGAAAAAAAGCAGGGAATTACAGAACTGACTGGAGTTTATGGAAAAATTTGTTTATTGTAAGAAACTTATCAAAATCAAACTACAAGATAAACTTTTCCCCAGAGAAACTATCAGGGATGTATAGGATTGATTACTGTGGAATAGTTTATGTTGGGGAAAAAAACAAGTTAGACACCAGATTGTATAAATGTTATGTTTAAACAACCAGAGAAATCAGCAAAAGAAACACCATTTCTGGAAAGAAAATTATGACAAGCAATATAAAGTTATTAATATCATTGAACAGTTACTTTGAAATGGGGATATGGCAAAAGTTATTTTGTCTGCCCCCCCCCCCCCCCCCCCAAACAAGGCAATTAAGTTAGATGTCTATCACTCTTTTTGCAAAATGTTAGAATAAGAAGTAGATAACTTATGTAAGATTTGAAGCTTTCACAGTGAGTGTTATGGATCAATGCTTCACGGGTGATCAGCCGCATGGGCGTCACAAAGGGGGGGCAAGGGGGGGCCGCGGCCCCTCCCTGGAAGTTGGTCAACTTAATGTGCAATCAATTACTGACTATTAAACTACTATTTTAAAAGATCAATTTTTATTTAACACAAATTAACATGGATATATGCAACGAATATTATAAATTTTGACAATAAAATAGTGAATTAATATTATCTGATTGCAAATTTCAAACATGTGGGCCCCCTCTGGAAAAATGCCTGCCGACACTCATGATCAGCCGTGTCAGATTTATAAAGGTCGAGCTTTGGGCCACTGTAGACTCCATCATCCTGAAGATGGCCATGGAGTCTACAATGGCCAAAAGCTTGACCTTTATAAATCTGACACGGCTGATCACCTGTGAAGCCTTGATCCAGTAGGTAACTTACATTGCACATACTGAAAACTTCTTGAATTTTTGAGTAGAAGATTGCTGCCATTTTATGTTGGAATAGATGATTTGTGACTATGTTGGTTTCTAATGTTTGGTGGTTGACAATGAAGTCATTCACTGTCTTGCACTCCAGCATTTTCATGAAAGGATGGTAGATTTATTACAGATCATGGACTATATGTTAATAAACATTATTGGAGGTAACAGAGTATACAGAAGGTAGAAAGGGAGAGCAGGATGAAGAAAGCAGAAATGTGTCAAAGGCTGCTGCAGACTCAGTATTTGTTAATTCTAGATGAAAACTAAAGTTCATACAGTTTAATTTAACGCATGTCATGACAGCTTAGCTGAACAACAGAACAGGTCTCACAACATCAGTATCACCTCAAGTTGGGCCACTTACTGAGGTGCTGTCTCTCTCATAGTTTACAGCATTCGCTCATTCATTTCTTATGGCAACTGGGTGCTTGTTCATTCGCTCGCACCATGGCAGCTTAGTTTCCATGACACTGAAGGAAATGAATGGTAGGAAACAAAGCGATTTAATAAATTTTGTTTAAAATTTTCTCCAATTTCATCCTTTATTTATATGCTACTAATGTTATAGATAGGGAGTGCCAAAATAAATCAGATCTAGCCACTGCTTACAGCTCCACACTATCTGTATTAGCTTGTTCTCAAAAGATGTAGGCACATGATTTTGAGTATTTAATATAGGGCAAAATTTACAGTAATGTTTTGTTGTACTCTCTTTTCAGAGAAAGACTGGAATATGTGTGCAATCAAATTAAGGATTACCGGATATTTTTTTGGACATGCTCACTCTTACTTGCAGAGGAAAAAATTAACTGTATTAAATTGCTGTGACAAACTGCCAGAATACATTGGATTCTCCAACCGATTTGTATTTCTCCCAGTAGACCACAAAGGGAGTCTCACGTCAGAGACAAATACCCCAAGGGCGACTTACCATTGCAAGTACTTTATGTCCCAGGATTAAATAATCTTTAGATAGTAATTATTATTTATAATGAATTTTCCAACTGATTCGTGTTTCTCCTGGTAGACTACAAAGAGAGTCTCACATCAGAGACAAATACCCCAAGGGTGACTTACTATTGTAAGTACTTTATGTCCTGGGAGTAAATAACCTTTAGATGGTAATTATTATTTATAAATGAATTCTCTAACTTATTTGTATTTCTCTTGGTGGATCACAAAGGAAGTCTCACATCGGAGACAAATACCCCAATAATAATTACTTCAAACTTGATAATTCTGGGAATTATGCCACAAAAGGGCTCAGATGCTGTGAAAGAACCACTCGATGAGCATGTCTGCCATCTTATTGCCTCTAATACCTCTATGACAAGGGACCCAAACAAGAGTGAGTTACTACGCCAATTTATATATGGTTTTAATCACCTTTCCGGCTTTTAAGGCTGGATGGCTACCTGAATAGATATATACTTCTGCAGTTTTACTTGGCATATTTATTTATGCAATACACAAAATAGGATTGCATCTTATGCCAGCCTAGAAAACAGTGGTATACCTTTCCAGGGAAATAGTAAACCTGGTTCTAGGAACCCAGGTCTCAGCTCATCTCCTGTCCCCAACTGAGGATCATCAGTGAACTATGTTTTGGCCACCATTTTTTGGAGGAGACCCTTTCTCTGTGTCCCACTCATTTCTGGGAGGTATTTACCTTGTGAGAAAAGTGGTGTTAAGTTCAATTTCATCAGGGTAATGAGACATGTCCCTTGGTGGTTTGAAGAGGTACTAAACAGATATTTACATTTACTTTCAGTTTATAATTATAACACTAAGAAGGAAGACCTACTGGAAATATTAAATTGAAAAAATCCTGGGTATGTCCCAACACTTATGGCATTCTATCCTAGTTCTCAGTGTATCAGAAATTAAAGTTACAAAAATGCTGAAAGTTGTTGGCACATGCTTGCTGTGAAATTATGCCATTGTGAACAACCCAAACCAAGCATTTGGCTATCCTAAACAATGAGCATAGCAATTTTTTTTTATTCTTCGTTCGTTCCTTGGCCAGGAGCTCTATTGGAAGCTATACGGTTACACTAACTGTGAGCATAGCAATTTTCTATATAAAATGTCATGGCAGTCAAGTCAGATTTTAAGAAATGGGACCTTAGCTGATAGAAACACCATACAAAGGGTCAAAACAAGAAGAAATAAGCATTCTAAACTGTAACATAGTGCTGAAAGATAAATTTCAAAGAAGCTATACCGCAGTGAACCTTCATGCTTCAGCTAGTAATAGTAACTGCAATTGAGGAACATTTTTTCAAAACTCGATAGATGCACAAAAATTGTTTCTGAGAAAAACGTTTTTTTTATTGGCAATACTATTTGGTTAACACAGCAACTATATTAATCATTTGATTCTCCTTCCTGAAACTGTCTTATTGAATGTGAAAAGAAATAAATAGCATAGTTTAACTAGTGCAAATTTGAGTTTGAAAATTCAGAGCTTTTTCAAAAACCGATAGATGCTCATTAACTTTTCTGTGTGAGAGACAAATTAACACATGGAATTTTGTTATTTTTGTCATTTATTATTTTTGTTACTTTTTATTGATGTATTATTTTTTATTTATTTTCACCTTTTCATAATACACAATCTACTATACAACGAACATATTAATACTAGAAACAATATTGTGACTTTTGGTGGGTTGAAAAGTAAAGAAGACAGATGTAGTCGAGATAAAGAAACACTTTTATTTGCGTAAACAGTAACTTTTTACACTCGTTGCAACAGCAAGAAAGTCTTTTCCGATTCTCCAACAGCACGGCTCCGAATTCATAACACAAAGAACTGTTCCTTCTCCGTCGGCACGACTCCTCAATGCTTCACATACGTCTCTTCTTTCCGTCGGCACGACTACTCAACGCTTCACATATGTCTGTCCTCTCCGTCGGCACGACTACTCAACGCTTCACATACGTCTGACCCCTCTTCTGTCGCACTTTTCCGCTATTTATATCTCCCAGGCACTATTCTGGAAAGTTCAGTTATTGCGGTGAAATACAAAGCAGAGCTTTCTCGAAGTTTCTATCCTTTTCTCTCTTTCGGCAAGCGCCCCAACAATGCGGCCATTCTCTGTCTCTTTCCTTCGGCTCCTTTGCGGTAGTGCCGACAATAATGCGATGGGTGACACTGCTGTTGTCGGCAATTAGATGCGGCGGGCGTGGTGACAATATATTCCGGGCTTATGGGCCATGGTCTACTGGGCTTCTTCTATTGTTTCTAGTATTGACACTGGCCGTGAAAGCCTTAGAACCTCAATGAACATTTTAATGTCTATAATAATTATTTTATTAGGTATAAACTTAGAAACTAAGTACTGATACATTCACAATAACAATATATTTTGTTTTACTTATATAACAAACATATTGAATACATACAAAGAAATTTCAAACAATATGAATAAGGAAGCTTTAACCTTTATTAGTATCTTCTAGTACATCTTTATAAAATTCTTTTGCAGTTTCTGGAATTTCAAAAAAATTTAGTTAGATTTTGAAGAGCCTTTTTCTTTTCTTTGCTATTCTGTTAACTTTGGGAACATTTTGAGATTGAAGCAGGAATTTGCTGCAGGACTTGCTGCGCGGTTTCATCACATCCACCTCCACAGGCAAAGCAGAATATGTATTTTGAACCTCTAAACATGCCTTAAGGTCTCTTTGATTGCTTGGAATATGCTATGATTTGCTGGGTATTCATTTTGAAAGGAAGCTTTTACTTCAGTGTTTGTTTTGCACTTTTTTCAAGTCCTTAATTTTCCAGTATTTGAACAACAGTTTCACAGAGCCATGATTTTGTAATATCTGATGGTACTCATCAGGGTTCAAGATATTCTCTTTTTCAATTCTGCCGAAAACTTTTATCAGAAGGCATATAACTGTGCCCATATATTGAGTAGATATGTGTAATGCGGGAAAATTGTTTTACTACTCTCCAAGAATACAATAAGCATGAACATCACCACTCTATCGGTGTGTTCTGACTAGTGCAAGAGTCTGAAAATAAATGAATAGTAAGAGCGTTGCTGGACATTCTTTCTTCAAGTTCCAACAAGGAGTTGGTCCAAAGCTAAGGCAACTGGTTGCAGCCTTTAGCAGATTCAGTTTTCAACCATGTATACAAGAAAATGTCGTCTTTGTTCTGGGTTTTAGATGGAATCGTTATGCATAGATTATACAGCAACACCTGCCTAGTATAGAATACCTCGTTAACATAAAGTTTTGGCAGTGGTTGACTCTTCTCCATATAAAAGCAGATAATGATTGCTTGGGTGTTTTCCTCTTTCAATAGCTGATAAAACCTTTTTGGATGCAGTTTGTGCAGTCTGTTCTCAGTTTGTTTTTTCTTTTCCACATCTGCCTCTGTCTTAATCTTTATCAGTCCCATTTTGCAGGTTGAGCATGTGTCAGTGTGTCGTGTACGGAATAAAAGATTGAAAAAATTGTAAAACATGTATTTATATTTTGACAATGAGCAGACTGGTAGATTTGTTAATCTTCTTTTGTTGCAAAAGTTGGTCCACATTTTTCTGATATTAAGTTCTGGAGGTAAATATCCTCTCCTAGATTTTACTCTTCCATAGTGGCTTTTCTACATCTGTACTTCTTAATGGCTTGCTTTATAGCAGCAGTAATGCCCTTCTATAATATTCCCATTCTGTCACCTCTTCTGGTTTCCTTTGGCGCATTCCCAGATAAGTGAAATTTTCTAGCCAGGAGAGATAATCTTTTGGTACCCCTGTGATTCCTTGGAAGCTTGCAGCACATACTGACAATACTCAGCCATCATTAGTTCTCACACTGTATTTAATGCTAACAGTCTGCTTTCTATTTGTAGCTTCTTTCTTCACCACTCTGCGATTAGGAGATGTAATACTCATATATTTCATATGGAATTTATCTTGATCTATTTTCTTGAGCACAGAAACATGTTGGTGAAATTCACTTATATTTATAAGCTCACAGTGCTTATGCCCTTTACTTTTAGGATTTCATGGAGTCCACTCGAGACCCTGTGAACATGTAATTGCTGGAGTATGAGCTTTCCTTGACTTGTATTTTGATTTCCTTTCCTTGTTTTTGCAATTCCTACCTCCCACGCATTCTACGACTGGTACAGTTTCACAATCTGAGCTCCTGTCCATTGTGCACAGTACAGTGCAGTGTCTCAACTAAGAATAAAAATGTAAGTATAACAAAGCTTGCAGAAATGCATGTGAAATCCAAGTGCCAGCCTGAGTTCACAGTTATTGCCAATGATGCAGGACTGCACAAAGCTTGCAGAAATGATTGAGAATTCCAAGAATTGCAACAGTGAGATGGCAGTCAATGCCAACATGCATTTCATAGAATTGAGGTTGCTACACACTGTATCATAAAATCGTAAAATTGCCTCTATCGACTTTTGCTTTAACTGAGCAAGTGCATCTATCAAGTTTTGAAAAAAACTGCTAATATTCCCTATCTTCTACACAGGACATGAATCGAATTTTGCAAAATCTGATTTCACATAACGATGCAGAACATGAAAATTATGCCGATACTATATATAAGTCAATTTTGTCAAATTTTGCATCTATTGAGTTTAGAAAAAAAAGGCTCCTTAATTCTGAGTGGCTTCTCTAGAATCCAATTAATAGAATTTAATTGTCTCTACATGAAAGAGATTAATAATCAAAGGACATTTTAACACTAAGCTAATGTATTAGGTTTTATCTCTCAATAAAAGGTGCCTTCACTCAAAACGTCTGCTATATCTGCTATAGCAGAAACCATTACAGTATTTACTTTATGTTAGCATATGCTTTATTGAAGCAAGCCTTTCAAAATCATGTTATACAACACAGTTTTCAGCTTTTTCAACCACTTAAGAAACCAGGGAAAAATATAGATATTTTTCCTCAATGTCATCCTACTCTAAAAGTGTAAAAGAAGCAAGAAAGGATATAAGAGTGCACTAATCACAAAATTAATTCATTTTAACATTTTTTTTTGCTATCTTAAACTCTTTGATGAACAAGAGCTTTATTGCTCAGTTTTGTCTTGACTTACAACACATCAATCTATTGTACATCCAGTGTAATTTGCATGTCGTTCATTTAAATTTTATGGGTGAAAATGGTACTTGATCCATATTTTGACTTGAAGTATAGAATTTTGTGCAAAGTTGAATGCTCACAAAGGCTGCAATTAAATTAATGGCTTCTGAATAAGCAATGGCTAGGTCTGATTATACTTGAACATTTTGGTGCAGAGATTTTAGGTATCTTATTCTTATTATAATTTGATCCTATGGGTGTATACATAAGAGTGTGCCTTATAAAATACTAGTTCTATTAAATATAGAAACCAAATTAATAAAAACTGAGTTTGAATATTGTTTTTTAAAGCCAGGATAGTATTTAAGTTCAGTTAAAGCAAAATGTTCAACATTTCAAATATTAATTAGAAATAAAGCAATTATGAAATGTGTAATGTTTTCTATGTAAGGTAACAAATTACCTGCATATGGCTAGAGCTGCTGTGGCCACTAGGCTACAGTGGGGGTTAGTAAGGGCGATTGGCATCCTTTGGTCTCTTCAACTGCACTTTGAGCCGCTTCATGCCGATCTGGAAACCATTCATAGCCTGGATAGCTGCCTGAGCGCTTGCAGGGTTGTCAAATGATACAAAACCTGCAAAATTAAATATAAGTTGTTCTGAAAATTTTAAAAATGTTCCTCTTATGTTTCTTTGGTTTAAAATATAAATTCTGGATATTAAGAACTTCTTCTAGCCTTGAAATAAAGAATTTAATCTAAATATAATCTTTATTTCACAGACAAACAATAATCTTTATTTCACAGACAAACAATTATACATCTGTCTACAAGATCATGTTCATATGCTAAATGCAGCAATACTATAAAGGTAATGAGTGAATAGAACATTAATGGAAGTTTCTGATTGCAATCCAAAGAGTTTATCATTTTCATGTTTCTTAATTTTGAAATAAGACTGCAGTTATATTCATTCAATGAAGGCATGAGGAATACCTTGGGAAACATATTTACTGAGAGATGTCATGTTTCTTTGTATAATTCATTTGCTGGAAGTCTTAACATTGAGCTGACCATTGTTATCCCGAGTTTTTCTTCCTGAAATGATTGATTAATTATTTGAAAGAAGTACAGCAGGTGACTTACAGGTGCATGAGCCAATTGAAAGTTTAATTTTACCCTCTATAAAGTGTATGAGCATTACTCTGAAAGTCTTGAGGACAAAAGGAATATCACCTAGAACTTCTTTAAGATGCTCCATAATGCTCTAAAACAGCCTTTCTATGTATTTTTCTGGCACTCTTCATAAGCAAATTTTTACTCTGACAATTTCTAATATTAATTCAAATTTCAAGACAAACTATTTCCTTCCAATATCTTCCCAGCACTCACCCATGAAGCATGTTTTGGTGCACTTAAGGCTGTATTCATTACTTAATTAGCCAGTGCTTTCTCTTTTTCCTCTCAAAAGAAGGTTACCTGCCCTAATGGATTGTGATGGCACCTGCACCTCCTTAGGCATGAGTTAAATGTGCCTGAGCATAAGAAAGTTGGACAACACTACCCTATGCCCTCTAGCCAGTTCAAAATAGTAAACTTATTTCTTTGGGAATATTATAAACAACTTCATATTTAACCATTCACTTCCAAGCCATTCAAATTGATCATTATAAAATAGTTTGTTACATCTGGAAAGAGATAATAGTAGCATTGGCATGGATGTCAACTTCAGTGGGGAAATGGAACATATATTTAACTCTTGCATGTATTCAGTCCTATTTTGTACGTTGTGAGAAAAGTCACTGTCATGATACAGAATGAGTTTTTGCAGGACGTTCGCTGTTAGTTCTCTGAGAATTCATTGACCATATTGATTTTGTTGCAGTGTGCTCTCCTGGAAGGATCCATGAAAATGCATATATTTCTAAGTCATTCTGCCAAATAGTATTTTTCAGGTGCTGACAAAGAAAGAAAGATAGCATTCATATTTCAACATAGGCTGAAAATAGCTGATGCAATTGACATTGTTTTAATTGCTATTCATCAAAGTATAATTCCCCCTTTGAACTTCAAAGATCCATAATTAACAGGCAGATACTTCAGAAAAATAATATGAGCACATCATTTGAAAAGCACTTTAAACTTAACACAATAACCGGCCTTGGAGAAAATTTTCATTTTGAAAAACAAAGATTGGGTCTTCAACTTTGAGTTACCTCCAAGCAACAACTTCAGTAAGAAATTCCTTGAAAAGACACCAGCAACTGGCATCAGGTTGATGATGGAAGCAATTGAGCTCTCAAAGCATATCCCATTTTACATACATGGAAGTGAAGGAGTACCACTAAACAAACTCACATATGAGTCATCTTTAAATTCCTTACACATCACTCTGTATAAAACCTCTGACAATAAGTGAAAGTATGAAAGTACATTGCTAACTCTTCTGCCTTAGAAATCCCTAATCATTTTGCTTCACATTTAACACTAGCTAAACATAAAATGTGTATTGTTGATCCTGCAGGCATATGATTTCTGCTGAAGGATGTCAAGCAGCCGAGGTATGTGGATGTCTTGTAATATTAGAACATCAATTTCAGGCAATTCTTATTGAAATGGGCAACAATGCTATATTCTCCATCTTAACAAAAATCCATTCTGCCGGCAAAGTTGCGTATAAGATATTAAAGTACCCTCCCTATTCCCTTAAAGTCCAATTTCATTTCAGGTCTTTCTTCACTCCTGCATATCTAATGTTCAGAGTTATACTGATTATACTCCTGGAATATTTTGTCTACTTTCACCATACTTTCATATGTTGTTAGGGGTCTTCATCTTCAAGGAAGCCATTTCCTTTTCTAACACATTGAGAAGAGGATATTCAAACCATACTAATTTGTTCCTGGGGAGTTAATACCTTTAAACAGACTTTTGTTATTCCAAAAATTAAAATTTCCAGTAATGTAGAGTATGTGATATCTTTGAGCACCTCTCTTTCTGTGAAGTGGTGCTCAGCATATGTATTGCAAGTGTATAATTTCATCCATTTTTTCTGAGTTACACCTTGCTGAGTATTACTTTCAACTTTTTCACTTTTTACATATCACCATTGGATTAAAATCTGGCATTAGTTTACTATCCAGGATGCAGCGGGGATTTGCAGTGTATTTTAAATTAGCATTTAATTTTTTGCAACCGTTTGAAAACTACTTTTTCAAAATTTCCTTGTAATTGCTGTTGTAATGATGTGCACATTTAAGGATCATCTTAATTTTCACTACTATTACTAAAAATATCAGGTAAAGCTCTGGAGGAATTTCTTCTTCAGTGACAAGTTTCTTTACTCCTGGTGGGGAAAAAAAAAAAACTTATTTTACTTGTTACAAAGGCATGAATAAAAGCTAGGTCAACTTTCTAATACATCTAACAAGGGAAGGTCACAATAGTTGTCATGGAGAAGAGAAAAAAAACTATTTTTGTTTTGTTACTGATTAGAGAGAACACTCTTTGTAAAGTTTTAGCTGCTAATGATTGGAGAGGGAGGAATAGTTGAGGCATTTATAGGCTTCCCCTCTCTACTAAAGTCCTCAATTTATGTATCAAGCTGCTAGTAAAATGGCCAGATATATGATTAAAAACTAAAGCCCTTCTTTAGGTTGACTCCTGGACAGCCAATACATATGACAAACTAAACCAAACAGTTCTTGAGGACATTGAATTCATACAGGCGTTGTGCAACCTGCTGATATTTTCTTTTTCCATCCATACATAAATTTTGTGAAATGTATCACAGATACAATTATAGCATCTTCTGACAATGACATTAATATTATGTCTTCAATCGTTTGTGTATTTTCAGTTCCGCAACAAGATGCTCCATCTTAATCAAATATGCATTTTTTCAATGTGGTTACACCAAAGATGTTATTGGTATATTTCAAACACCCTAGGGAGTACTGCTTCAAAGAAGGATTAACGGAAGAGTGGCTCCATTAGAACTGTGACCAGCCTGCTTTCATCAAATGTGCACACTGTCTATGAGAACTGTCTATGCATTGACCAAGCTGTTATTACTGATTTGTATATTTTTTGCCTCTCATAGTGTAGTCAAGTGAGTAAGCTCTATTATAAGAGTGTTTTATGATATATTATTACCTATTTGTCTCAAATAATCCATTTATTTCATAAGTCATTCACACTTATGGTATTCTCATCATAACTTTGATGACTGTTATCTCCTGCATTAATAGTCCATAGCAGCTAAAAATTTTATGCTGTATGTATATTTTGTTGCTTTATGAACTGTGCTATGTATGAATATAATTTGCGTGACAACATAGTATGTTCTTCCCTTATGAGATGTCTTATAGGGTAATATCATACCCTCTGCCTAAGAGAAATGTGCAATGCTTGGACGTAAAACAGCATATTTGCATCATTTAGCTTCTGTGCTTGGAACCAAAGGCATAAATTTGCATCTTCAATTCTCATAAAAAATTCATTAATCATTTAGAAACTATAGAACTTACAGGGTGCTGATGACCAAATAATTGTATGTCCTTAATCCTACATCATCATAGAACTTAAAATGTTGAAATGCTCTTTAAAATTAAGAGCTGAACCATCTTAAAATATGACACTAATACAATCACATTTACAAATTCATATGCACTAACCCAATATATTTATAGGAGCATATTCAGACATACTCTTGACTTTAGCATAAAGGAATATTTGCAGTGACTTGTCCATTCTATACCGTAACAGTGTCACTTTACAATATTTTATATTATGAATGTGGAATCATGACTTTGATTTTATGTTATTTTTCCCTCCCATCTTCCCCCCAAAAAAGAATAAAATAAAAAATAAGAGAAGAAAAGGGGAGATAAATTTAGGTGGGCATTCTTACCAAAGCATTTGCTCTGGTTGGTGGCGCGGTCAATGAACACCTTGGAGCTGATGACATTCCCAAACGGTAAGAACATCTGCATTAACTCTGCATCACCAAACTCTTGAGGTAAGTGATAGATGAAGAGATTACAGCCTTCAGGTCCCGAGATCGAACAGCCTATACAAGAGATATAAAATAAATAGCATTTAGAACATTTTTTCATGTGTTTAACTTCAAACTGGAAGCTTGATGAACTTCAAAGTTCTTTTATACTTTGGTGATGCCAGTTGTCAGGCAGCCTCTATAATTTTTAGCTTTAAAATAAAATTGACAGTAGGATGCTAAATTGTCAGTATTTTTAATATTAATTAAATGGATAGAAGGTTAAATATTTTTATAAAAATTATTCAAGTAAAGAATTTAGGTTCAAATATGTTGCATATGCAAGAGGAGTGTACTTATGTTATATAATACTTTTTACATTTTGTTTCCTATAACTAACACTAGGACAGAAGTTCAGTCTGGGAGGCTCAGTTGGTTACACACTGGCCTACTGATCCTAAGGTCACGGGTTCAAATCCAGCCCAGACCGATGGTTTTTAAGTGTGCTTAAAAACGATTCTGGCACACCGGCGATGCTGATGTGATCCTGGCAATTGACAGCGTTGTTAAGCAACAAAATATTATTATTACTAGGACAGAAAATGCCACAGGAGGAAATATATGTGCAAGTTATTTTTTTTTTCTTTTGAGCTTGCTGCATACCTTGTGGTAGACCCATGTTACAGCCCTGCAATGTTCAGAATTTCCCATTAAAAATTCCTAACACCTGTAGACGACATGGATAGATTCATTTTGAACAGGAACCCTGTGTCTGGAAAAGTTTTTATTTATGGATATTCCTTAACTGCTATAATTCTCAGCATTCCATTGCTCAGAGACCTCTTTATCAGGCTTGAAATTCTTTTACATACATGAGCCCACCAGCTTTACTTTGCTTATGTAGGAAGCAACTTGATTTTGTTGCTAACAAACTTTCATTGATTTGGTAACAATGACCAATAATAATGGAAACAAATATATTTATTTTGATACAACAGCAATTGTTTTTACGTAATCTGTTTTTCTTTTGTTGGAATGATGGTCAATACATGTCTGCCAAGACAGTGTTCCTATGTGGTGACTGCCAACCTGTTTAACACATTTACCTATGATACATTGTATCAAATACTCGCTTAGGTATCTGTTGAATCTTTTGTACATTAAGGGTTGTCCATACAATCTTAAACAATAAGCTTCGTGGAGTTAAACCAGTGACTACTTTGGCATACTTATCTTTGCTTGAATTGGTTTGGATAACCTGCACAAGCAATCACTGTAGGAACCACATCTATCATCACATTTTCAGGGCAGATCTAAGCTTTCGATGTGAAATAATGTGCTCGAAGCAAGTAAGCAGTTTTCAGACATGAGTTCGTTCAAATCATATCAATTCAGTATTCTCTGCAAATACTAGGAATTTATAATGAGAATTTTCAAACAGCTGTAATCATAATGTTTGAATTGGAGGCCTAACTCCTCTGGACATATTTTTTATGTAGATAAATTTGGTTTAAAAGAGATAATGCAGCAGATTGCTGAAAATGAAAAGTAAACAAGTGAACAATTCTAACCTCCACATGTCTTGGTTACCCTGGACTTGCACAGGCTGACTTAAATGGTTTAGCCATTAACAATACAATTAGCCATTTCACCAATTTTGAACTTTCTGTTTTAAAGAGTATTTGATTTATTATAAATTATAAATTAATTTAGTGTTCTGTAAGAATTGTTATTTTGGAAAACATTTATGAAGGAAATGTAAGAAAATAAACATCAAATCATGTTTACTTTTTCTGCTACATATAGTAAGCAAGGGAAGAAAGGAGGTATTGTATTCTACCCAAAATTTTATATCAAGATTTCACTATATGTTATTTATTTGTTATGGTTACTGGTAACATGCCCAGTGAAATTTATATTTAGAAAACAAAATGAGTGAAGTTGTGCTGCTTTATTATACTGTTACTTTTGTAAGATTAATTTGTGGAAGAATGGGTAGACAGTCTTATGAATGCAACTTTTTTATTATAACAGTTCACTCAAATTTTTTTATTTGTTCATTCATGGAAAAAAAAAAAAAAAAAAAGGACAGAATTTTCATTAAATGGATTTCAAAATTTTAACATGTTCAAACATTTAACACATAATTGTGAAATACTTACCAATAAGTAAGTTAAGGTTTGATGGTTTATTGTCACATACACTTACAAATGTTTGAGCAAAAACTCAGTAAACTGGCTAAACACAGTAAAAATGTATTCTTCGCTATAAAATATGCCATTTCAGGTAAATGATCCTCAATTTTTGCATTAATGACATTTTCAAGATTGTAAATTGGTGAAAATTTGAAATGCAAGAAATCGTACTTATTACAGGCTGTATATCATAAAACTTCAAAGCCCAACATTTGTAGTTTTAAACTGTACTCTTAGAAACAAAAATTAGAACACGAGATTAGTTTTCACCATTTCTTGCTATCCCTCAACTTAATCTGTAAATGTGAACCTCTTATATGCTTTTGTTTGTAATGAAGCAGATTTAATAGGTTTTATTGTGGCATATTCATGTCTTTTGCAACCAGTCAGATAAGCTCAGTCATCTAGTATGCTCAACTTTATTTCCAGTAATATTAAACAGATCAGTTACATTTCCTAAGTTTAAAATAGTAACCCTCAACTACTAATGAGCAACTGTTAAAGACCTCTGGTAACAAGATACAGTTCTAGTGAGAAAACTTTAACTGCTAATGCTCACTAATACAAAACACCAAAAGTTTTCAAGCTTCAAAAATTAAGTTAATTTCAGATACTAAAGCTTTTCAAACATTCTCTATTAAGATCATTTCCCAAACATGTTAATCCATTATATCAATGAGGTTTAAATATGGAATGATATAACAAGTGCATCATTCATGCAAATTTCTCCACTTATACAATTGACTAATGCTAATTCTTTCTCAGCTAATGAGTACATTAGAAGTTTGAATATTTATGTCTAAAACTATACACTCCTCATCTGATGTAATGAAATGTTATAAGCTGCTTTAAAAATGTTTATGTGGTACTTTGTGGGTACTTCCTTGCTGCTTATTTCAACTAATTTTGTTGCTTCTGTTTTCATCTGTTCACTTTTATTTGCTGCAAAAATATTTAAAACTTAAATGAGAGCATGTCAATTTATGGTCATTTTTTCTTAGCTGTTCAAAGTTGAACATTAATTTCTAATGCCTCTTGAAGCATTTGAGCACCTATAGCTTTTGAAGAACTTACAATTTGTAGTTCAAAATGGAGTATTGAAGCAGGTACATTGTTACATTTTGCTATATGAGTATATAGAAACATCTCATACTCATTTAGAAAAATAACATCTATCAGCATGAAGTATTGACAGGTACCAGTCCAAATAATAGATGCTGTAGGATTAGAGTCACTAAAGTTGAAAAGAATACTTTCCCTAGGAAACATTATATTCATAGAAATAATTACTTTTAAATAAAGATGCCTATATAATCAGGAATGCAAATCTAGAACATCGCTATTTTTCGATCTTTCTATTTACAAGCTTAAGCCTATCTTCTAGAAGTGTAGGTTTTGCAAATACGGTAGAACTATGCTAATCAAAATTAATTGGTGGTGTGGCCTGTTTGGACTCAGAAATAAAAAAAAGTATATAAATTCAGCTACAGGATTGGCAGCTACAAGATAATGCTGCGTAGCAATGTGAGGAAGTGGCAAAGTTGCGATTACCACGCATAACATGATGACAATCACTACATTTTCTTGGGGAAACGAAATCTATTTGAGTCCAATCCCATTCTTAATATGATCCATGTTTCCAAGATGAATTCAATCTGGTATGAGATTGATTTGGATATGCAAGGCTCAAGCATAAATAATTCAAGCTTTTATGTTAGTCACTTGGTTTATGTTGGCAGATCTGCATATTTTAAGAAGGTTTTGTGGTTAGTTAATGTATTTTAGAAGAACATATTTCAAGATTCAAGAAACAATAAAAGTGGCTTTGTTGCTGTGTTTTATCACACCACTTTCACTGAGAAAACAAAATGACAATTGTGTATTATGTTACAAGCATGGTAGAAGTTAGCATCTTTGATGGACTCAGATCAACTTGAATCTGGTAGGAGTTTCCATACAGCAAAATTTCAGATCCAAGGATTAAGTTCAATTTGAATCCGTGTTTCCATGCAGTATTCAATTCAGAATGAGAACTCAAATTGCTTTGAATTTCTCAGGGAAACGTAGTAAATGTATTCAACATAACGAAATATATTCTTCTGACCTGTGGACATAACCAATCGCATGTGATAGTTGCAGGACATATGTAGGCAGTTTAATTTGTTTCACCATTGTTAGCAGTCATTTATGATTTTTGCTCATAAATTAATAGAGAACAGGTGCTTGTTTGTGTTATACCATGCACTACGATGCCAACCAAATGAAAGCATAGTTCCAGTACATTAAAAGAAAAACTAGAAATGTGAGTTGACAAGGGGGAGAGTGCTACAAAATTAACTATGAATTTTTTGTTCAGATTATCTGGAATTTTGGATTTGTAGGGTTCGAATTAGTGGAGCTCTTCTGTATTATATTCTTAAGATCTGTATTACAATGTTTATTTAAAACAAGTTTACTTAATAATTTACTGAATTCTGCAAAAGTATTTTCAAAATTCTATAGTTAGTGACTTTTAATATGATTTAATGCACTTCATTAAGAGCTTTCAATTAATTAGATATATAATTCTTTTAACATTTAATTATAACTGGAATGATAGCTAAGAGCTGTATGGATAGCAGTTTAGCTTGGGGTGTATATTTTTAATTCCTAAGAGATTCCTATGTTTGCATTCAGAAGATTTTAAAATTGTGTAAGGTAGCTTTCCTATTTAGTATAAATAAATACATGGAAATTATTTTCTCATATTTAATACATAATATTTAAGCATGTGCTCATAATATTTTTTAAAGATGTTTCAGACTAAAAATCACAAGAAATGGTGTGCAGTTCAGTGGTAGCAAGACAGAGTTTCTAAATAAAATTTATGATCTGGTAAATACAGTTTGTTATTTTACATTTATTGTTTACTTACATTTAAGATTTTACAGATCTGAATTACACTTGTGCTTCCCTTGTAAACAAATATTATTAAAGAATATTCAAACCAAAACTCACCAGTTTGCATTGTAACAGCATTACTTTTAATAGCAATATACTCGTATTTACCTTTGTCATATTATTTTCCATTTATATGTTACCAACATGTGCTTGCTAAAGAGGAGGAAATTCCTTTTCTAAAACTAAGGAACCTATAAATTACTGAAACCTCTCTAAAACACCTCTGATGAGTAAGTAATTTTGTGAGCACAGAGTGTTATAAAATGTCTTGAATTTTCATGTGAAAATCATAATTTTTTATAATCAATCAGTTAAATGTAAAGTGAAGTAGACTGATTTTGATATAGAATCAAAGATCCTCATATAATTAACAGAGAGGGACACATTTTTAAAAAGTAGTTATTTTTATAGCAATATCTAAATTACTTTTTTTGTCTATAATTGTGTATTAGATGTTATGGCCATATAATAGATATTTTATTTCACAGAACTTTGTTCTTTCTTATTTTGATATATAATAAATGAGTACTACCATTATTGACTACCATTATATATTGATAGCCATATCATCATTGTGATTATTATGTTTAAATAAATGTCAAATACTAAATCCCAATATTGAAAATGAAAGCAGAAGACAATCTATTGGGTTTGTTTTGTTTTCTGTGCATTTGATAGCTGTTCCTTTGAGAGTGAGATTCATAACTAACTATATTATGCTTTTCATTGTACCTTTGTTGAAAAAAAAAAAAATAAAAGTAAAGAACGAAAACTGTTTATTAGTATACAAATGGATACATATCTGTAGCATTGTTGAGTCACATATCAGGTACTTTTATGGGACAACATTATATATATTTCAGTCAAGGAATTTGGGATTTGAAAAATTCATTATTTTACTATTCGACTGTTTTTGTTTTCTTTTGTACAAGATTTTCAGTTTAGGAAAATATTTATGTCTATATTTTGATAATGCAAATATGAAGATAGATATACCAAATATTTTTTTAATTTGAGAGGTAGAACTGGAACTTAAAAATTCAATGCCACAACTGGGATTTGAACCACAGACCTTCCGCTTACCAGGCAGCTGCTCTAACCATTGAGCTGCCAGAATGGCATTAAATTCTCAAACCAGTTCATATTTCTCCTGGTAAACCACAAAGGCAGTCTCACATCAGAGACAAATTACCCCAATGGTGACTTACTATTGTAATTACTTTATGTCCCAGGATTAAATAACCTTCAGATAGTAATTATTATTTATTTATGCCAACAAACTTACTGTTGGTGTTTTTAAACACACAAGCCGTGTGTGGGCAAAGTTTGAGAGGTAGAACTGGAACTTAAAAATTCAATGCCACAACTGGGATTTGAACCACAGACCTTCTGCTTACTAGGCGGCTACTCTAACCATTGAGCTATTGTGACAAACTGCAGTTGTGGCATTGAGGTTTTAAGTTCCAGTTCTACCTCTCAAACTTTGCCCACACACAGCCTGTGTGTTTAAAAACACCAACAGTAAGTTTGTTGGCATAAATAAATAATAGTCTTTTAATTCTTAGGCAATGAGAATCATTTCAGATCATGAGAAAAGAATATCTGTTTATATTGGATGAGCAATCCTTGGCAGAACCAGTTTCATGCTGACTGGCAAGGCTGGTTGCTGTGTCAGTAGTGTAGGTGAGGGAAATCCACAGTGAACAGAGTACAGTTTGTTGTATATGTTATTTCTAACTCATAACATAAACACTTAAAAAGAAAAGTAAATTACTCAGACTTGTATATCAAGCAAGGAGATGTTGGAACTTCCTCCTTTTGTTGTTTGAGCATTTCTGGCATCTGCTTAGGAAATTTCTCCTTACCTCTGCAGTTTGCTCTGAGAAATGGCAGCAGTTTCTTAACAAATGTTTATAAGTTCATCTAAAGTGAAAGTGTGTGGATTTGTTCTGTAAATTTCTCTTATAATGTCCCCTGTCATTTCTCAGAAAGGACTGCAGGAAAATTTGCTAAGTGGGTGCCAGAAATACTTGAACAATGAAGGAAACAGTTCCAACATCTCCTTGTTTGACACACATGAGTAATTTAATTTAATTTTTAAGTGTTTATGTTATATATGTTGGAAATAACTTCAGGAAAATTTACCTTACAAATCATGCTGTGAACTTCCCATCACCCATACCATCTACACAGCAACCAGTCTCACTGGCTGGCCACAAACTGAGAAACTGGTCCTGCCAAGAATTGGTCACTCCATTTAGTTATTCCAAATAGTTCAGTCAGGACTTAGAAAGATTGGGGTTCAGCAGCTTGCTGTGCTGCCAGAAGCTGCTTCTGTCCAATGTAATAAAGAATAAAGTGCTATGCTTTATCTTGCATACTTTATCTTCTACTAGATATTAACATTATTTGCCAATAGAAAAAGAAAATTGGCAAGTGAGAGTATATTAAGAGTTGTAAGACTATACCTACACAGATTATCTCATTCAATTCTAAATGTCCATTAGAGCCTTTAGGTATCTTCAGAAAGCAGTGTTTAGCTAACTGAATGCTCTGTGATGTTAGAGAACTCAGCTCTCTGCCTCCTGGCACACAAAAAGGATTTCACTGAGAAGTGCAGGGCAGGTGGGGCAAGGAGAAATGTGAAAACATGTAAAGTGACCAGATGTCCTGTTTTGAATGGAACAGTACAGTACAGTTTTTCAACCTATAGTCTCAATGTCCTGATAGATTTTGTTGGGAGGCCTGCTTGTTTTGTTTTGTTAGAAAATAGCATTTATTTTTTATTCCCTGTGTTATGCTATGTAATATTTAAATTCTTACATCCATAATTTCTAAGGACAAAAGTTATGTTATCGATGGACAAAATTGTTATGAAAAACAAATAATCTAATGGCCACACTCTGGCTTTGTTTTGTGTCCTGTGCTTCACTTCAACAATTTGATTCCACCCTCTCAGTGACAGTTGGAGTGTGATGTTTATTGTTTTAGCAGTTCTGTGAGAAATTCAAAATGCCAAAACTTGTTCACCGCTGCTTTGCAAGTCATATGCCTCTGGTATATGACTTGCAATTTATAGAGAAAAATATGGACATCAGAAAAAAACACAATTGAAAGTTGAAACACTGAAAGCCATTTGTTGTTATCCATACATTTTTGGCATCTTTTTAGGAAACTATCCATCATTTGCCATAGTTCACATTGAGAAATGCTGGCAATTTCCTGGCAGATATTTTATTTTAATTCTTCCAGAGTGTGTGGATTTGTCTTGTACATGTTATGTTTTAAGTTACCACAAAGATAGAAATCACTTATTGGAGCTCTGAGAAACCTTTCTCCACTAATGACACCCATACTTCATGAAAAATATTAGGTTCTGAGTCGGTCAATTTTTTTTTGTGAGTCAACAGTTGCTGCTCATATATATGTAAATACAAGTTTGTCCCTATTTTTGGAGAATTAACAGACAGGGAGTATGAATTTGCCTTTTTTCAATAGGACTCTGCAACAGCTCATACAGCCAATCTTTTGATTAGAACAATTGAAAGTGTGTTTCAGGACAGAATTATTAGTAGAGATTTATGGTACCCTGACCTAACTCCCTGCAATTTTTATCTCTGGGGTAACTTAAAACATAAAGTGTACAAGACAAACCCACACACCCTGAAAGAATTAAAACAAAGTATCTGCTGGGAAATTGCCAGCGTGTCTCAATATGAACTGCAGCGAGTGATGGATAGTTTCCTAAACAGGTGCCAAAATTGTATGGACAATGATGGTGGCCAGTTTCAGCATCTCCTTTCATAAAGTTGGTAAGTGAAGCCTTTAAAAGTAGTTTTAAGAATGTTGTATGGTTTCATCCGTGCCTTTCTATGATAGGGACAGATAGACCAACAACATAGCAGGGAAAACACTGTGCAGCCTGTTTGGACCTTTTCTTATCTCCCAGTATATGTATATTTAATGCATTTTTGACATCTCTCAATTATTGGATTAGAAATGAAAAGAAAATACCAAATAATACTTGATTATACCCAAGTTGTTTTTGTATGCTTGCATTGTCACAATTTTATGACATTATTTGTAACTTGGTCTCCATTCTGATTTATTCATTTTTCATTACATGTGACAATGACAATATGAGTCCATTGCATGACTACACTACACCATGGAACGTAGTTTTAAATGTTCATTATAGGTTTCCACTCCCTTATATTACAACCTCGGCATGCACAAATTATACCGTAACACAGCTTCTTCCATTGATGGAATTGAGTTTATAAGGATGTTTCTATAACAATTGTTGGAAGTACATTTCAGTAAAATATGCTAGATTCTGATTTAGATTCTATTTATTATTTACTAACATTATTCTTAAGACAAAATGAATTCCATTTTACACAAAATATCTATCTTTCAGTTCATATACCCTGAGTATGTATATTTCTTGTCTTGTTTATATGTATCTATAAACCTGCACACTCTGCTAATTTGGCATGCCTGTTATTGGTTTCTGTAAATGGACTGGAGGACAAGCAGTTCATGTAAAGCTTAGTATAAACAGGACAGTTAGGACAGAGATTGGGGGAAGGGACTGTTTATATAGATTTTTGTGTTGCTCCCATAAAAAATATTCTGCTATGTCGTTCTATGCCACATTAACTTTTAGCTTTATCAGTGTGTAGTAACTCAGCAGCAGACAAACAATACACATCTATTTACAAAACAGTAGGTAGTTTTATTTTTCTAAGCATTTTAATACTTTTTATTTTATAGAATATGAATATGAATATGTTCATTACTTTCCTTAAATTAATTTCTTAATTATTTTATATTACTCATCAATATTAATATATGGTATCAGTTAAGTGAAATCATCACAGCTTCCAGTTTTTACACTGCAATATACTCAACTGAAAAATAAAAGTTTATACCTTTATGTATATACATCGTGATCTTATGATAAATATTATCTAGCTTATGCTCAATCAGTAGCAAAACACTGCAAACATTTTCAGGTTTGTAATCTTTGCTTACATATTATGTACAGTTAAAACTTCTATATGTTTTTAGACCTTTGCAAAATGTTATTGTTATATTTACTTATTTAATTTTTATTACAAAATATGCTAAACTAATAAAAAATGTTATTTACTTCTCTTAAAAATAATTTGCTCAATGGTAAAATAAAATAATATGAATGTTAAACATGAAACATGTTAGAGTGTTGAGCTCCTGATTAACTTGCTTCTAAAGCTCACTTTGCTTGTGCATGTGTACAGTCACTATTATATCATTAGCCAAACAAAATTAAACACTAGTTAATTATAAAATAACACACAACAAACGAACAAACAGTGGGTAGGGCATGACACTGAGAACATGGGAACATAACAAAACATTTACACAAGGAAGAACAATGGATGGATTATTAAAAAGTGCACGCACAATGTTTTGCGCCAAATAAATGAATAAATAAAACTAATTCATAAAACAGAATGCTTATGACATCCACAAAGAATGCAAGTTTAAAGAAAAATTAAGACACAGACAATATATATAATATATAAAAGATGATAAATAAATAATGCAATGCTTTATGCACCACAAGAAAACAAAACTGAAAGGTACTAAACCATCACAAACACATACAAATACAATTAAAGTAAACACACGCTCTTATTCTCTCAGCCAGCTGCACACTCTCCATTTATTCCTTTCAACAGAAAAGGTGTTACAAAAGGTTTCAGAATGTAAGTGATTCACAGTAAAACTTCCAAATAGTGAACCAGTCTGATGAAGAGTGAAATATTTCATTTCAGAACAAATTCCAAAACTTTTGTAAAGGAATGCAAGCTGCAGCAAATATAAAGCATTTCTATTACAGCTTACTTTCCTTCCTTTTCTGTTTGCATTTACTTTGGAATTTTCAGCAGGGGTGCAAAAAGTTTTGTACGGGATGTAATCACTGTTAATATTTACAAGTCCAAGGAGGAATTCTTGAACAGTATTACATTTTTTATTCTTGACATTAATAAATACAGGGATGGACAGTATGTTTATATTATCTATTTATATTTTAAATTAAATACAGATTGTAACTCAACAGTGTAACAATACTGCATAAAAATTAAATAAATAAAACAGCATTTTACAATTATAGCAACAACAATTTTATGTTAGTTGTTAACCTGGGGAATTTACCTGCAATTATTTATCTAAGTTATCACTAAATGTTACAAAACACACATTAAATCATGCATGAAACAAGTACAAGAAAAGCCAAATACCTAAATTTTGTAATAAGATAATGCAAGGAAAGATCAGGGACAGGAGAACTTTTTGCACCACTGGTTCTTTAGAATTTAATGGAATTACTGTATGTATAAATTTTGATTGTTGTTTCCTTTTCTGTGTGTTTCATTTAAGTTTTCTTACCTTCCCTTTGCGTAGGGGGGACGGTGGACATCGGTTGGGGAATGGCCTGCGGGAACTGGCCGTAAACCGCAGCAGCGGGATACGCTGCCGGAACAGAAGGGAGAACACACCAAAATAATAATAACCACTGTTCTTTTCATATTGTCCTTCAGTTTTGTCTTTGTGAAAAAGAGAGTGTAACAATGTGTAAGAAAGGATTATGAGTGATCAGAAAATGAAGGACTGGAATGTAAAACTTTTGGAGTGTGAGCAATACTTTCTACACCATATGCCCATTTGGCATAGGTGAGAAAACAGCTGTTAATTAATTAATATTTATTAAATGAGTTGTCCAAAAATTTGGTTATTAAATCTTGTTTCTGTTTGTTGCAATTATAAGTTTAATATTTTATATTATCATTTCATTTTTAACTGATCACTCTGTAAATGGAGGGATTAAGAAGGAGAATATGGAAGAAAGCTTTAGTTGGGATTATGAACCAAATATACAAAACATCAATCTTTCTTAGAAAGGGAAAATACACTCTGTTTAGTGTTGCATCATAACAGTAAATATTGTTATGAACTTAAAACAAAATGAATAACGGGAACAGAATAGGTAATGGGCCTTTAAATATTTTAAATTTCAATATCTTTTTCTGATTTGCCTTGACTATTCTAAAATATGTTAAGGAAGGAAAACAGGGATCTCTTTGTATTTAAAATGTTAAGCTGATTATTTTAAAAACTGTATAATTCAGTTCTCACTTGAAGCAATAGTCTAGTGAAATATTATTTTTGAGATCCTAATATGAATGTATTTTAAAAGTCCTTTTTATGCTGTTTCTATCAAAACCAAAGGACAGGTGACGTTCATTTCTTCAATGTGCTGTGCAATGAGCAAGGCCCTTGTTTATGTTATATTTTATGGCACAAAGCCTGTGAATTAGTCATTTTGTTTTTTGCAATTTTATATGAAACACAAATTTGGGTGGTTTATAGGCAATAGAATTGTGAGTAGCTTACATTATAAATTGAACATAAGAAGCAAAGCAAAAAAAAAAAATTATTTATAAATATATATATATAAATATATATGTTCTGATTTTAAGCAATATATATATGTGCAATTTTAGGAATAACATAACCATGCAAATAGAAGCAAGCATTGAAAGTGTATACATTCATATATCATAGTGATAATAAATATTTATAGATGCAATATGTGTATGTATATTTCAGATAAGGATTAGTAAGAATTTTACTTTCTTCCTTTCATAGAAGTTTGAAAACAGTATTGTAATAATCAATTTAATTTAATTGTAAGTGTTGTTTAGTGTTATTAATTGACTCCCCTTTTAAATTAAAAAGAATTCTACTGTTTAAAGCTTTTCTTTCTTTTTCTTTGATTAATTTCTTTCCTGATTCTAATGTTTTTTTTTAATACAGACATATCCTTGATTAATGCTATTGTTTCAGTTTGGATTTACTGACCACCTGCAATAATCCTACAAAGCTTTTTCAGGGGTATAAATTATATATACTCATTATAAATCAAATCTAGGTATTAGATCTTGCTTTTCTGATGGCCACTGGAGAAAAATATTTAAGAAATGCTTGGAATTTGGGAACTTACAATAACATTATTTGTTTTCCCTACATCAGAATAATCATTATTTCCAACAAAGACTAGCTATATTTTTACTAAGGAATAATTTTTAGTATCGATATTACAAATTCTGGGATTTTGATGGATACTCTCTGTCCATTGACTTATTCAATACTGTAAGAGAATTAGTGTTGCTAGACACTTGAGGTCAAGGTCACACTTGAAAGTTGCTGCTGAACAGTTTACTTATGAGCATTTTGCCACATAAACAACCAATTTATATACAATTGCTGCACTGCTGTATCTTGGTTAAACCTATCTCTTTGACATGGTCTTGACATGTCTTGTTTCTGAATAAGAGGGTCAGAGTTTGAATCATAGTTGGTGTAGTTGCCCTGGATATGATTTTATCCATCATCTTCCTTTACCCTTATGAGAGAAATACCCAAGATGTTACAAGCAGCTCTCATTTTGTATCTGGAAAGATTGGCCTGGGGTGCAAAATTTTAAGGGGTGCAACATAGATTTTAAAATAACTGGCACCCTGTTAATTGGTCTAGTGGCAGCAGTGCACTTGCACACCATGAAGCTCATCTAGCATAACAATTTTTTTTGTCTATTGTACTGACCATTTATATTTGACCTTTAGCTACAATAGTCATATTGAGAGTCTTTTACTTTAGGAACATATTGCCCATCAGCCATGATGTTAACTTGTATACAATATCTTTTCTTTGGGTTTTGTATGTTGGATTATACACATTCACACTCTAATTCATACTTCCAGACTCTGGGGAGGATAGGAAATAATTTTGACCTGAGAAAAATACTACTCCCAACCAGGAATCAAACACAGGACCCCTTGCACAGCAGACACATACTCTATCACCTGAGCTACAGAACCTATATTGGATTTGTTCAGATCAAAACATGCAAAAAGCTTTTGATCTACATTGTTTTAACACGGCTTAGTTCTGTGTTTTCCTATACCTTTAGCTAAGATAATTTTTGGGCATATTATGCTCAACTAATATTGCATATTAATCAGTTAATTAATGTCTTTTAGTCTTAGTTGTAGCTGTAATAGTCTGATATTAACTGTGATAAAGCGAAAAAGTTGCCACTTTTGTGTGGCAAATTAACACAATTTCGTTTCACGTTTTGCTATGTGAACAGGAGTAAAATAATAAGAAGGGAGTGTCGCAAAGTGTTTTGCTCAGGCTGCTAATGACCTAAATTTATAGTCTAGTCATAAACGGCATTTAACCCTACCATAAAAATACATTTTGATTAGTGATGTTCTCAGTAACATGAAAAGCACCACAGTAGGACTTAATACTGAGAATACTTTGACCACGCTACTGCCACTGAAGATGTCTATTATGGACATAGTAAAACGTCTGTGAAGGAGTCCAGTGAACCATGGCATACAGGCCTGGAATTAATGTGTTCTCTTTCCTAATTTACTAAATTTCTTAGAAAGTTAGAGGTGTAGGGCTCACAAAAATTTTCAAGGTGCTCTTTAAGGCCTCTTTTTCATTTAAAGGATAACATCTATATCCCTTCCACTTGGTATACATAAAAATGTGTGTAGAGAAAACTCACATAATTTAAACATCTGGACCACAAATTTAAGTGTTGCAATAAATGGCTGGTACTGAAAGTATTTGCTACATAATTATTTATGCTTGTGGAAAAAAAAAACATTTTTGTATTTAAATTTTATATGATACTTCTAAGAGAGCATGAAATTTTATTATTATGAAAAAACCTGTGCTTTACTTAGGTACCCAGTTCTGTGGGTATCTTGTTTTTCATCCTGCCTGATTCTTAGTTTATCATATTGCTGATTTCAACTATCCAACACATCCTGATGCAAACGTGAAATGTAACATACAAAAATATGTGTTCCTCTTATATTAGCAGATTTGAACAAAAGCCAACTCTTTCAGAGTTTGCATTCACTGTTTGAATAGTTAAAATATACATACACATTTTACTAAGAAATTAATCTAAAATATAAAATCCCTGAAAGTTCCTGCCTGGTTTTCATTTTTAATTTTTTATTTTCACAGGAAAAGTCTTTAAAGTTGCATAAAGTGTTTTTCCCTAAATTAGAAATATAGCTACAATTGCTACATGAAACCAGGCAGTGGAAACTAAACTTCATCACATGGACAAACACACAAGAGTACAGCCAACAGATAGGCAAACAGCACATCAAGAAAACTCTAAATATGAGCAGATCTCACATGAAAATCATATGTACATATGGTAAGTTTACCTAACAAAAGACATGGAAAGGAAGAAAAAATAAATAAAAAGACATATCTGACATAGACCAATATTTCTCCTAAAACAGTGGTATTTAGTTGAGTGGCATTTTTTAGCTAAGTTACAAAATTCTAATGTTTACTGTGTAAAAATCTGGATATAAAAATAGAAATAAAATAAAATCAAGAATAGCAAAACTTCAGCTAAAATCAAACAGTTTGCAGGGTGATGTGAAGACTAAAGAGAAAACAAATCTGGGATATATGAAACAAAGTGTTTGGAAAGTTGCTGTTTAATGTAACTTTGAAATAGTTACATCTCAAAAATATGAGAAAACCAGCATTTATCCATTTTATACTATAATGGTGTGTAAGATTTCTGAGACAGACATGAGTTCAGATAAAGTATACCTTGTAAAATACCTTGCCCAGAAAGTATTTGACCTCAAGAAATCATAACAATAATGCTCATCAGAATTACCATCAATATTGTCTCTATCAGATAGAACAGAGAACATACTGAAGTATGGAATGTATGTGGGAATGGTTGGTTGTATTTCTGTAATTTATGCAGCTTGTAAATAATATTTTCTTACTTGTGATACTTTATTAGCTGTAATAAATACCTCTTGGCTTTCTAACCAGTGGCGTAGCTTAGGTTTTTGGGGACCCTACTTACTAATAAAGCTTTAAAATGGAGAGATTAAAATATGACATATTTACTCATGTAGAATAACATGAAGGTGAAATAAACTCATCTAATGATGAACTCTTTTTAGAACAAACAACCTAGCAAATTGTTAAAATAACACTCCCTCATTACCAATACTAATGATTATTTTTCCTAAAGCATCATTTTTTCTAAAGCATAATGTTTGTTAAATGCATAATGCACATAGGTTGACAAAATCGTTACTGGCCAATATTCTGGGTAACTCAGCAAACTTCTATTTGTGGTACCTCAGATATCATTCAGAAACTATTACACTGAAAACTTGTTAGAACAACACATACTGATTTATTTTTATACCTTATGACCAAATTCTGAAATAATCCAATTTATTGGCCAATTGACTACATTTTTGCATAGTCTAGTATAGTCGTACATACTATATAGTTTGTTCAGCTTTTATAACAACCATACTGAATAAAATGAAGTCTTTAAGGAATTTCTCTATATGATTGTGAATGCTTTTGAGGGAATATGCACTTGTTTCATACTTTTAAGCAAGAAAGGGTAGGAAATGCTTGCATGGTATACTTCCATTGTCAGTATGCATCAGTAAACCGCATCTGTTCCAGCACTTCTTCCTAGCGATTTTCCATGGTTGCATCTAATATAAAATGTCATTTTTAGGAAAATTATTAAAGGCAGTCTGGGTCCCCTAAAGATCGGGACCTCTCCTGCGCTGCAGGGTCTGTGAGGCCATTATTTACGCCACTGTTTCTAACAATAAAGGAACTCTGTAAGAAGAACTTTCTGCTTTTTTATTTCTTGGACAAATTTAATAAGAGAGTATGCCAAATGTAAACTGTTCATACAAGCAGTGGCTTGGTTATAATGCAATGTTTATCCTATTGGTTTTAATTGAAGAAAAATGTCAGCTTTAGGATGTCTACATATTGTTTCTTTCTGAGGTTTAAAACCTGATCTTTATGACATAAATAGCTGCAACAAACAAGTGTGGGCTGAAGATAATAAAAGAAAAGTGTAAACACTGAATGTCTGGTAATGTTTTGGATGTGATGTATACACGTGATGGCTAATGAAACATCCTGAGCGAACATATTTAGGACATATTAATGATTTTAATGCAAGTATGTATACAAAAATATAGGCAAATGGTTTAACAACATGAGTTAATAACAAAGAATAATGGGAGAATGATAAATTTACAAAATAATGACATAGCTGGTGGGACATCTTGAAACATTTTTAAAAGCATTTCATGTGAGTCTACTCCTTGTCTTACAAACAATAACCAAACAATGGAAATGATCATTCATTATTATCTAATTAGCATCATCTGAACTAAATTCTTTTATGAAATGTTTGTAATTGCTTGCTAAGAGGATATTATATTTCTTTAGAGTTAAATATCTGACATTTATGCAAGTATTATGACATTTTCACAATCTGAATAATATTTTAGGTTTTTCATGAAACTATTGAATTACATTTTAGAAAAAGGAATGTGTAGTGACCAAATCTATCACAGAATCTTATATTTATTTACTTTTAAATGTAACAAAACTAAAGCTATGAAAACTGGCAAATATTCTTTATATTATAAACATAATTTGGAGCAATATTTACGTACTTATCTTTGAATACTTACAGAATGCATACACTGGGGGAGGATATAAATTTTTTGAAATGTAAACCATTTATACAAAACACGAATGGTTTTATACTTCCTACTCCTAATACGAGTAGCTCCAGATCTCAAAGCCTATGCATTCTCTCCTCTGTCCACAAGGACATCATAGACAGAGTGCAAGAGTGTAATTATATGAGTGTGAATTTAATATGGTTGCTTTTGAGGCTGCTTATCAGTTAAGTAACTGCTTGTTATTAGACCTCACGAATCTTTCAGATCTGCCAAGACTGAAGAATGTCAGTTATATGTCAGGTGATCCCAGTAGCTTAGCTAAATTGCATATCAGTGTCCTGTTAATGGGAATTATACATGTAATTGCAGAGAATTTGGAGTAACTGAAAAGAAAGTTTAATTGGAATGCTTTTTATAATTTTATAACATTTCTGTTTGTAATAAGAGTAATAATCTCTTGAGGAGAAATTTATCTTAGGTTATGGTACATGTGTCATAATATTTTATTAGATTTTTCATTAATACTGTTTTCTTTATTAAGATTGCAACAACATGCGGTTCAAAAATAGTAATTCAATCCAGCATCCTTATAGAATGAGGATAGCTATAATGTTTAGGTTCTCCGTTTCATAATGGCTGATGAAATGTGGAGTTTTCCCTTATTTTCTATCTTGTTATTGTTTTATGCAAGCACAGACCATTTTCTGCTATAATTCTTGGTGTTCTAAACATTTGCTGCATATATTATCTTGATATAAAACGTTCATAAACACCACCAAAAGCAATATACTTTTCATTGTATTTGGAAATGGAACAGCTATTTTTTAGTGTTTGATTAGCTGTTGGACAATTTGAGGAGCATAGTAGTTGATAAACATGTGTGATTTTATTAAGCAAACTGTAAATTTATAATATTTTGAGCTCCATCTAGAAAAGCTAATATGTTGTGTCAGCACTTCAGTTGTTTGGTTATTTTTTGTAAAACATAGCAGACAGAAAGTGATGCTACATAAAGAGGATAACACACAGAGAAAGAGATAGAGAGAGAAAAAGATATGTTATGTGTGCTACAGACTCACCAACACCGGGATAAGGCTGCATCCCTGGATATGCGGCAGCATGCTGCAGGGCAGCCTCGCCGTTCGGCAAGCCCTGTGCTGGAATGGACAAATGAAGCGCATCTACATAAAAGTTATCTCAGTCCTCAGCCAAAGTTGTGAACACAGATACACATTGTTGAGAGAAGAGCTACTGGAATGGTACTCTGCTACTATGTTGAAAAGAATGCAAGAATATGAGTTACTAATATTAGGTGAAAAACAAAGGAAATGAACAACATACACAGTAGGGAGGGTAGTGTAGAATTTGTTGCATAATTGTGCATAATTGGTTGATTAACTCTTAAATACTGCTGAGAAATAATATAAAGTAACAGATTTTTGCATTCTTTTCTCTGTTTCTAAACTAACAGTAGTGGTTTAACAAAGGAAAAATATTCACTCTTTTAAATGACAATAACCACAACAATGACATAGGTGCAAAATAAATATAATATTTAACCTGATATTTATAAATATTATCATATGTCACAAATTCAACAAGTGTCAATCTTTATAAGAATCATTTGAAACAAGAAAGAAAAGAAAAATCATGATATAGATAAATGTTTTATACATGAAAAAAGGAAGAATATTAATGGTCATGCATGCATAGCAATGAAACAGCAGAAACACCAATTGAGTGTACATAAATATAGAGTTATTAAAATATGATTATAAATCATCACCCATTTATGTACAAGGCTATATGATTAGGTGATTTGCTGGTAAGTGCGAGTTTATTTCCACTAACCAGCGCTTTCCAGTAACAAATGTTTAGCAACAAGTTAATAGAATAATATAAAATTTATTAAAGTCAGCCATGCTAGGTACAATTGTGTGGATGGCTTTAAAGAAAATATTAGAAATCAGAAATTCTGGACTACAATGATAGCTGCGTCCCTTATAAGAAATGTATACCTTTTAAGTATATATTCATTACAACATTTAATATAGCTATTTACTAAAAGAGTAAAACATATGTAAATACATTAGCATCAGTTTTCAGAATTCATTAAGTGGCATGAAGTAAATATTGCTATTGGAGTAACAAAGTTTTATTTTAGCTCCGAGACAAACTCCAATGTCCTTGCAGTGTAATAATATAGCTTTCTAATGCACTGCTTATAACAGCTCTAAACCTCAACTATAGGTATTAAATACTCATTTTGAAGTTATTGAATCACAAAGAAAAATAGGAAAGCACGGTTCTTTGGAGATAACGCAAGCCAGTAGATAAAGTAAAAGTGATGATGATTAGATTATTATTTTTAAATAGCTGGAACCAGATATTTGCACCACCAACAAAAAGGCTTGTGAGTGCTCTTACTAGAGATGAGGCAACTTGTATTAACAGAGAGAAAGAGAGAGAACAGATGCAAATCCTGCTCAGCTAAGGCTCTCTATTTAAAATCATTGTATAGTTGTAAGATTTTGTGGTAATCATATATTGCCCAAAATTATAATTAGAGCCATCTTATGGATATAGGTAACTGGTTAGTAGTTGTTAGTATAAAAAATGGCATTAAAGGAACATATAAAACATGAACAATAGGGGATGGAATGGGTTATAAACATGAGATGAAATATTCTTTAAGTAGTTATAAGAAAAGGAATTTCAACATTTTGTAGAGTCATAGAGATAGAATGTCAAGTGAAAATTAAAACAAAATACTATCTCTGCGTCTATAGTGCAGAGGGGAGAAAGACATCCACATTTGAGATTCAGAGCAACATTAGCTATGGTTTCTACATATTGAAAACATATCTCTAATGTTGTTTACAGTAATACATATAGCAGAATTTATAATGGGGATATCAGCCAGATTTTGAGATCCTTTGATATTATGTAATATAATATCAAAAATATTGAGGAAAAAAAAAAAAGCCATACATTCTAAAGCATTACCTATTTTAATAATGTCAATCTTTAAGGAACATAATTTAAAGTCATGGTAATATAATAATAAAAGGCTTAGGTTGCATTTTTGGTAACCTCCTTAATTAAATCTTGTTGGTGTAGTTCACATTTAATTCAATATTTCCTATATAGTTACACACAGAAACACTACTAATATATAAAACTATTCCACAAGGCTTCATCTACAATAGTAAAGCAACAAAATGTCAAGACTGTTAATTGGTACTGGAAATTTGCCTTTCTGGAGTTAGCTTTTTCTTGTGGATATGGTGCTATTACGTGATGTGAGCCAACTATCATTTCTGGAAAACTGCATTAAGTATTTATTTGTGAACTAAGCGTTTCCATGTTCTGCGGATATGTTTTTAAAATTTGTGTTAGTCGTCTATAAACCAGGCTTGGTTTGTATTTTTAAACTCATGTTTCAATATCATTAATTTTCTTTTCTCTTACAATCTTCTAGTTAGTTGTTCTCCTACTTAATGGATCCTCTTAATATGAGCTAGTTACTCACAATATCATCATTGCTACTGCTTATACATCAGTAAAAAATTGGTGGTCAAATGCTTGTGAGAAGCAGCAGCACAATATCACTCACGTGGCTAACGAGAAAGACAGGCTGCGGTGCAAATCTGAGTTACGTATTAGTGGTATTCTGATACATGCTTACATTGTATGCTATCATGATAAAACTGTATTTTTCGTATAATTTAACAAGCGACTTTTTGTTTGTTTAAAACATGGATGTATTAGGCCATTGTGGTTTTACTTCATTGTACCATAATCAGACTAGGACAATTACATCACTGCAGTTTGCACTGTACCTGTCTTTTTCATTAGCCATGGTCACTCACTATCCTAATCATCATACAGAGAAATACATTCAGAACTGCTGAATCCCTCTATCACTTATGTACTGCTCACCAATTTTGTCATAGTTGTTCAGACTAAAACCTAAGTCTTTTTCATATTTATTTCACATCTGTCATATCTGAAAATGATGCTGAAAATAACAGCTGATAATACCATTACTAATAGCAAAATGATATTTAATTTATTACTAAAGAATTCATGGTTTATTTAGTGTATTTTTACAGTTGTAACACAGGTTCAAGAAGTCTTCTTAAGCTACCAGCCAGATATGCTCTGGAGGGGTTTCCAAACTTTCAAGAACCCACATTTCTCTAATCGTCAGAGAATAATGTTGAGATGCATTCATCTTATTTTCTATCAACTTTGAAGGGAGAAAGTTAACCAAGAACTACCTCATAAATGAATGAGTCAGATAGTGCAGGACAATGGCACTTGCGTCATGAAGGATTCACTCCCTGATTGTTGTATTCTGTTGATCAAACCCTTTCACTCCCTAAAAAAAATACTTGTGCAAGTTGCAGGTAGTACAGCATTGTTGAATGTAGGCATGTTGAGCACAGAGCCTCAGTACTACTTGGCTTCATACTGTTCTCTATTTATGTGGTTTTATTAATTTTTAACCCAGCAATAATTGCAGCTGATCTAACAGATGGTGAAGGGAAATTTTAAGTTATCTCTTGGTCAGCATTCTTTTACATTAGTGTGCTGCATTATTAGGAAAAATGGAAGTAACGCCACCACAGCATTATAATATGAAAAGAGTTCGTAAAGTCTGCCACAATGTTGCAAAACTACATGCCCAAACACGTGATGCGAAGTACATCCGGTTTGTATCACTCATAGCCTGAATTTCAATATAGTGCCACAATTCACACTATTCTAGCTCTGCAGAAGCAACATACTAATGTGGGTCACATGTTGCCATTGTTTAAGGTTGTTTGTTACAGCAGCGTTTTTGATCTCACAGATCACAATGACTATAGAGCTAAAGATGTATAATTTTATATTTTGCTTATAATAAACTCTTATAACTTTTTAAATTTTCTCAATAAGTGTACAATAAGAAGAATTCAGTTGTGTATGCATAACCAGTTTAGTTTTTGTATTTCAAACTACAAGTGATCTGTGACTTTGCCACAACTAAAATTGACTTATTTATATTTTCTTACATTTTTAATGGATACAACCAGAAGATGTAACCTAAACAACAAAGATGATGTAGAGGAGGTGGTAAGGATAATTACCTTTGATAACTGGTTCACTGATTTCAATCTCACATGTGACGTATGATAACCTTAATTGTCCTTAGAAGGCACAATGAGGAAAAACAAATCTCAAATACTTCAACATTTTAAGGATAATGTAAGAGCACCAAAAAATTCCTTATTTGGCTTATAGGAAGAAGGAATTTTTGTATCACACAGTACAAAGAAAGGGAGCAATGAAATTTTTCTAGATAGATGACAGTTCAAATGACACCAGGAACATAATATTTTATAATAGGACAAAAGTTGACTGGATGGTTGGGCATTATGACATTTCTCAAGCTAATATATGCTGGTCCATGGTTATCTTTTACACAATTTTAAACACTGCTGCAATAAATAGTGAAATTATATTCATAGTAAATAAAAATACCACCAGCAGAAAAAAATTCTTGGTAGTGCTCTCTTCTAAGGTGTTTTCTGCTCACATACATAGAAGAAATGTGAACAATGCTGGATTACCAATGTCAATTTCTGGTGGTTTAAATAGACGCTGCTTCCTTCACTGAAACAGAAGCCTACCAATAAAGGTTGTCTTTGTCGCTTACAAGTGTGAGAAAAGAAGGCTTACACAACAGACTTGTTATGCCTGTAACACACACAGCTTTGCAGAATGAGGTGCTTTTCAATTGTCAGTCCATGGATGACCAAAATAAAGCATGAAATAATAGGCCTCCATGAAGAGTCTCATTTTCAATGTTCAATAAAAGAATTTCCCTGCAGCAATGGTGTACCAAGCTGGATTTTTCTGGGTATTATACATAAACGTTCTATTATGATCTGTAAACTGTGCTTGAAGGTTCTCTTATCTCCCAATTTGCACAATTTTGAATAAACAGCTGATGCTTATACACACCTGAGTACAATTTTGCCCTTCTTTTTAGAGAATAATCAGACAGGGAGCATTATTTTGCCTTTTTTCAATGATACAATTGCTCATATGGCCAATCTTTTGATGAAAACAACTGAAAGTGTGTTTCAGGACAGAATAATTATTAGTAGAGGTTTGTGGCCCCCTCAGTTCCCTGCTCTAACCACTTGCCATTTCTATCTCTGGGATAACTTGGAACATAAAGTGTATAATACAAAACCACACACCATGGAAGAATTAAAACAAAATATCCACCACATATTATCAGCATTTCTCAAGATGAATTACAGAGAATGATGGATAGTTTCCTAAATAGGTGCCAAAAATGTATGGACGACAGTGACAGTTTCAGCATCTCCTTTCATAAAGTTCATAAGTAATATATAACTGTATTGTGAATTATTGTCAAATGTGTGTGCGTGCGTGCGTGCGTGTGTGTGTGCGTGCGTGTGTGTGTGCGTGTGTTACAATAAAGGAGTGCAATATAATGTTATATGTGCACAGTAAGCAATGTTGAGTGTTGATTCCAATATGCAATTTAGACAGGTTACTGCTTCATTTTACTTATATTCATTGATTTATAACTATAGTCCATACATAACTGTAACTACCATATCCTGAGTATAAATTATTGTCAATTATGTGTATTACTGCAAGTTGTGCAATAAAGGAGCACAATATAATACTACATGTGTGTAATAAGCGAAGTTGAACCTGGTCTGTAATAAGCGACATTACTGCTTTATTTCAAGCAAATATATTTTTACCTCAATATATAACTAACTACCACATTGTGAGAGTTAATTGTTGTTAATTACATATATTACTATAAGTTGTGCAATGAATGTGTGCAATACCAGGCTACATGTGCGCATGCACAATTAGTGATGTTGAGTGTTTGCATGATATACAATCTTAACCAAAAGAAGCAGACATTGATTTGAGTTACACTAAATAAATTTGCCTAAAGAAACCAAAATACTTTGAAACTCAACTCAACTGGTTTGCTGTTTAAATAACAAAAGAGGCAAAACTGGCAGATAAATAACTTAAACAAAATCAGAAGAATGAGAAGCATTTTAATGAATCCCTGGATCGCCAGATATGGCCAAGAAAAGGTTTATTGACTAAGAATGACAGCAAGAGGGACCCAGATATATTTGAACACCCATTATTTGCAACTCTAACCTACAAAATGGAAGAAAATATGATAAAACAAAATTTAGTTTGTTATTTTCAGAGCATTGTTTTCTATGTTAATTTGCCATAAATATTTTATCAATATTTTATTTCTCATAAACATTAAACATGTTGAATAAGGAGAAAAAAAAATAGTTAAGAGTGGAAACTAATGCATCAAATAGAACAGTGCAGTAATACCACATATATTAGGTACGGTTGTTTATAAAACTATACCAATAATAGTTTCTTGATGAAAAGCAGGAGATATGCTGGTAAGCTGTTAAAACACACTTCAAAGTATTTTTATAAAAGCTTACAAATGTAAAACTTCTATACTGTTATATTCAAATTTTCTAAGTGACACAAACATTTGCAAAGCAATACTCTAATTACACTCATTTAAGATATCTCTCTTATATAACTGTTCTTCAATAAATTATTATGTTTCTGAGCTTTTATTGATATCTTTTAGATGCAACCCAAGAAACTTTTGTATCCCCACTTTGAAAGAAGCACTTTATTTGCACCTTATATTAAAATTATGTAATTTTTTATATTCACTTCCTGAGCCTGTTTTGTAATACATTTTAGGCCTTTAGAGCACAGGGGTCAAGTAATAAAGGACATATCTGAACTTCAATACTCAGCAATGGATTACTTAGGATATAAACTGTTCATCATAAAAACAGCAGTGCAATCATTTCAAGGCTACATTCTGTCTCTGACTGGTAGAGATTTTTGATATTAACCTATGAATAGCCTAAGAGAGAACTTGGTAACATAAAGAAGCAAAGAATGATAGAGTTGATACACCTTTTTCAATATTTCACCAGCATGACTACATTTTCCATAACTTTCATAAACCAGTGCTAAAAATAATTATGTTATGTGTCATAAAATTAATTTGTTTTATTCCCTGTATAACAAGGTTTTAGTTAGAAGATTAAAAATTATAAGACATAACCAAAGACATTCAGTTAATAATTAATGAAACTTTAAGGAATAAAAAATTGAGGCACTTAAATAATCATCATGCTATTTTATAAAGCTATTCAGGATAATCCTCATGTTACAATATAACAAACATTTTCAGTATGTTATTTTCTATTTTAATAAAAGGTAGAGTGACTGTATGATATTTCAAATAGAAATATTGTGCTTCCTTTGATAGCTCTGTAAACAAAACTTACATTTTCCAAATTGTCCAGGATAAATAGAAAAATACAACTGATAATATCCTAAAGTGTTAACAAATACAAACAGATGCAGGCGTATTTGAATAACACTCATGGAATTGTATTACAAACTTGTTACTTTTAGTTTAAGGATCACAGGAACTTTGTAAAAAGGGTTGGAAATGGCAAGCCTGATTTACAGCTGATCAATTATAATTGATTAGTTGGGACATCCTACTATTTAAATTATAACTACATGCCTAGATCATTTTTTCTTCATTTAAAATATATCACACTGTGCATGATAGGTAATAAAGAAGGAACATATTCTCCAGTTCACACAGAAATTAAATCCTGGAAAAGAGGTTAACATATTTAGGCAACAAGTCCAGAATTTAGTTGCATCAAGGAGTTATAAAAAGCAGAGTATTATCAACAAGATAAAGAAGAACTAGATGTTGAAACAAGTAATTCTTATAAGCTTACCTGAAATCACTTTTGATACTTACTTTGAGATGAAATTTTAGAATGTTTTGAGGAATTCTTTTTTCTGATGCAATAGCCAATTTTATGTGTGTTTTAGAAGTTTGTGATCCTAAATGATTTCCATGACTTGACTAAGGAAAGGGAAGGAGGAAATATTCAAATGCAAACAATAGTGTCTTGCAATCACTACTGGAATAACTGGAATAACAGCAAGATTTCAAATATTCGTGGTCAACTCATGGGCTCTGATTCAAAATGTCACCTCAGATGTTCAGCTATTATTGAAAACTATAAAAGAAACCAGACTATCAAGAGACTAAGAAAACCTAGGACTTTCTAATGGATATATTCATTTATGAAATAAAAGTAAAAACATGAAAAAATAAAAGATATATTCAAATTGCTATTGCTATGTACCTTTTCAAGAAGAGAATTTCAATGACGAATGTATTGCAAAAAAGTAAGGACAAACCCAAAAAAGAAGCAATGGCAAATTTCTAACAAACTACTACATATGATTTTGTTGGTACATTCCCAAAACTGGAGAATAATTTACTCTCAAAGTGCCAAATATGTAAAGACCAAAGGAACAAAGAGAATGAAGAGCATGTTTTACAATGGCAAAATCTGCATGCAGATAATCATGGGTTGGAAGCTTTGCCAGAACTACAGACTGATGACTAATGTATTACCATTAAATTATGGTTGCAAATTAGTATGTGGTTTCTCCTTAGAAAAATACTCCAAGTTTTGACTTTAAGTAATGCATCAAGATAGACTCCTGGCCAACTTACTTTTGCCTACACAGTTAATCGTCTTGAGATTATGCTATTTTTCAGTTTTATAATTACATCTTTAAAAACTATAAGAGTTTAATCTTGATGATTAAAGTTCTAGTCAATGTGTCAACTATTTAATCAACAGAATTATAAAATTAGCGCATTGCATCATTCCTAGTTAAATTTCTCAGAATAATTCACTAGTAGATTCAACTAAGATATTCCTTGCTCTGTAATGAATCCCATTTACATCAATACCTAAGACAATCAACTAATGATTCTGCCAGAAATGGGATGAGCAGCAAAAAATGTTTAATTATAGAGAGAATCCTGAAATACTGGTTTAAGATTCTGAATTTAATGAGAATAACCTAGTGTGGTCAAGGACTGGGGTGTGGAAGTTAAAAGGTCAGAGAAATGGTTTTATACAGGGGAAGTGTCCATTATATGGAATGGAGAAAACCTAGAGAAGGTGCTTGATTGTAAAGATTCTAAAAACTGGAGGAGAGAACTTATTAACCATAAGTGACTTGAAAAATATAGAAAATCAGTTTTAAACAGAATTTTTATAAAAGACGGCAAAAGTGTGGGTCAATGTTTAAACAATGTAAAAAGTAAGTGGAAATAAACCATGAAGAGTCAGAAAGACCATTTAATTATCAATAGTAATAGTTAAGTTTGCATGAATTGTTATAGTGGTATAATGAACGAGTAGTCAGTGCAAATTATCAGTAGACCAACCAATTATAATTTTTTCTTAGCAGTTTATGAAATAAATACTCCATGGTACAACAGTCCATGTGGGCCTAGACCTACTGCCGACTGCTGTGTCCCCTACCTCTGTCCACCACAGGCATCATGAGTGGGGTGTGGTATTGGAGATGGGACGTGGTCAGCGGTTCCCTGGTCTTCTAGACCAAACAAAGCTGGGAAGAAATCCATAAACTGGGGCTAAGCTACTTATTTGCATAAAAAGTAAAATATACCCACAATTATAATTTCAATTTCACTGTGAACAACTCTGTTAGGAAATGAGCTGGGTATTTTGGATTTTGTTGATCAACATTTTTTTTTGAGGCATTGTCAACACATTTCTCAGTTGTTCAGCTTAATTTAAATAAACCACTCTGATATGAGGTGATTTCTACCAGCAGAAAGGTGAATCCTTAACTATCAAGTGTGAATGAGATTTAGGCTACTCAATGCAGTTGCTACCTTGAGACCAATGTCCATGGATATGTTAACTGTACTCAGCATAAATCAGAAATATGCAGAAATTAAGTTTGGTATTATAATAGGAAAATGTTCAACAACATATTAGGAATGATACAGCACACTTATAAGGAACCTCCATTAAGCAAAACACAAGCCATTAATTAAATCAATAATTCCATGCAGAGAAAAAGTCCTTAAAGATTCTGAGTGTCCTGAAAGAAGCATAAGCACACAAGCTAAAGTCATGTGAACACATTTTCTGTTTTTGTTCGAGTAGGCTGAGATTTCCAACATGGTACATATCTTTTACGAAGAAGAAAATCACAGAGAAGAAACCAAATTTTGGTAAGATGGGATGGATCTTACCAAGACATTACAGTCACTACGCCTGCGTAACTCAAGGCATCATTCTGTGATTTCAGCTCTTCTGGAGGAAATTTATGGTTATCATTTTGGAAATTATAAGTGAATAATATTGCCAAGAATGTTAAAATAAGCATTCAGGAATTATTATTTTGAACAATAGGTAAATGATACAAATACCAGTACTTCATCTATAGGAGAATTTAATGAAATAAGGTCGTAGCTATAAAATTAGATTGATTGTTTCTCTTGTACAATTCTTTTGATGAAATGAACAATTTAGTAGAAGACATACCAAGAGTGCCCAGAAAGCTTTCTTATTGCAGAACCAAAACCTCCTGGAGAATATCCTCCTTATAATCCTATAATATGTAGCAACAGTATCCTGTTTCTGGGAAACATTTTCTCAGCAAGATATTAGGACTGTTTCTACATGAACACTGCAGTGATATTAACAAACAATAATAATCAATAAACTGTGAAGTTCAACCAGCGTGCTTCATCTGTCCAAGAGAGATTTGGATGAAAGGGTACCAGGATGGTGGCTCAGATACTTACGTGCAGGGTACGTTTGTGGTATGCCGTTTGTGTAGACGGATGGATCCGAGCCAGCTGGCTGCCCATTGGGAGTCTGGGCTGCCATGTTGAAGTTGGGCATGGTCGGGGAAGGCAGGCTAGGAATGGTGCCATTAACAGGCTGACCTGAACCCGAACCTAAAATTAGAGCTGATTAGTTGAAATAGAATTACAATTGTATCGAATTGAAGTATGGTTTTTAAAACTAATAGATATACATATTATACATAAATGTTTATAAGTAATCAGACTTCCAGGTTTCTTTATAGTATATTGTAAAGGATTAGTCTTCTTCAGACAGCGTAAGTTATAGCTGTTAGGTAATGCCTGTTAGTTGGCTCATGCATTTTATACAAGTAGCACAAGAAGTGAATTAGTAAAAAAACAATTTTTATCTCTACTATAGACATACAGTATATACAAATGCTTGTTTTAATTAAAGATGTTAAGCATTTGACACTTTTTTTTATTATTTACTCCCTTAGGGATTTGCTTTTGAGATGAACCTGATCTGTCACTTTAAACTCTTAGGTGATAACACCTTTGTGTATCTGTTGACTTGTACTTGTGGGAAGTGTCCACTTATACCAGACAGATGGTCTTAGAGTTGTCTCCGTACAATTCATCTTTTATTTTAATTGATGAAAATCAGCTTTACATTTTGCTCTGTATTGTTTACCTTGATTTTTATTGCTTTTTATCCTATTATATTGATAATTCAGCATATATTAATTAAGTTTTAATGCATGATATAATCACGTATTTATTTCTATTTGATATACAAAGTGAATGAATATTTCTCACATAATACAAATAAATAAACAGTGAAAACTCTCTGGTCTGTTACAAATGTCTGTGAAAATATAATTTGTCGCAGTCTTTCAATTGTATGAGTTTGAATTTGCTGAAACAGATATCCTTTTAAATCTTTGATCTGTAATACACTGTGTACAACAATTACTAATTGAATAGTGTGACTGAAACAATTTGAAGTAAGTGTGAACTCAGTTTTCTGCAAAACAGTATCACAGTATAGATTTCAGCATTTCTTTTAAAGATCAATATCTACTTCAGAAAGATAATTTGTTACCTAGTGTATACATAGAGGTCACAAATATCTAAATGTGAAATTGAGTACTAATAGTAAATTGTTAAATCACTTAAGCCAAGGAATTCTTTTAATCAACTTAGCTGTGGCTTAGGCCAGTTATGCCTTTCAATAATTACTGAATTGTTGAATTCAATAATTATAATCAGTTAAGCTAGTGATCTTTGGTTCCTTAATGGTTGGCATTATTATTGTCCTGAGTTATTCATTGGTCCCTTTAAATTTCTTCTTTGTATTGTTTATAATTATTAAACTGCTCTAAAACAAATGCATATCACTGGAAACCATTGTAAACGAACTAGTTATTAGAAAACAAACTATTACCTCTAGGTCAAGTCATTTCTAAGTCTTTTTTCAATACATAGAGTCCAATGTAAAGAATTTGCTAAATAAGATATTTAATAAAGAAACCATGTCCCATTACGCTACCAAAACTGCATAAATAAATTGCAACATATGCTTTCATTTTACAATTATTTATTTAACATACAAAATGAAGAACTAATGAATACTTATAGAGCATCAGAACTAACAGCTCAAGATTAATTTGGAAGCATTATTTTCATTCCTCTCTTATGTTGCGCACATAGAAGGCATTTAAGTAACTTTCTTAAAAATAAAAATAATAATGAATTTAAAAGAACATCATTTTTATATAACTTATAAACATTGGTGTCAAATATTTTTGAACAATCTGGTAAAACGTACTCTCTTATGACAGTAGATATATGCAAAGTAGTTATGCGAAATGGACTCTTTTAGTACCTATATTCCATAGGAATTCAAAATATTAATATATTTCAGGTGAAACAAATCTTAATTTATAAACTGGAAGAAGCACACTTGAAGTTCAATATTAATTGCTTTTAATAAACCTTTTTAGTTAAATAAACATAAACTGTGATTTACGCAGGACTAGTTTCATACATCCTTGTCAAGAGCAGCTGATAATGTCGGAAAGTTCCTATGAAATTATAGTCCTGCATAAATCACAGTTTATAATGAGCAATTTGTGTTTAACTAAAAAAGTTTATTAAAAGCAATTAAAATAAATCATAACTTACAATTTTTATATTCAAAGATGAAAAAAAAAAAAAAAAATTACAAATACAAGCAGCAGCATTAATTTTAAACTTATTTCTTCTTCCATTTTACTAAATTATTTAGCTATAATCAGATAAATCTAATTAGACCCGACATTCTTTCCTCCCTTCTGCACACCAGCAATAATCTATAGATTGTTATAAGTGAATATAAAGTAATTAAAATGTTCAATAATTTTTTTACAAGCAAGTTTATTTTGGCTGATAAAGATAAAAGCAGTGGGCTGTATATTTAAAGGATGCAGGAGGAGGAGCAAAGAAGACAGTCATACAGTTTTAAATTCATCTCTATAGAGTGTGTTCGTAGATCGCCACTGGACGAGAACTGGCGTGCTCTCCGCCAGTTACACTTAAACGACTGGCAAGCTATGGGTGCGGAACACTAACTACTATACTAACTTACATTAGGCTTAGCTGCATCACAACAGATATTCAAATTGATGGCCTTCAACGCGATCAAATTCCCTATACCTCCGAAAACAATTCTAATTTACCGAAAATCCCCATCTTATTCATGAAATTCTGCACCACACTCCAAAAGTTGGGGTTCGATGCGCAGTATATGCTCGTAGAATTATCGGGCCCGTATTTTACGATACGATAGTTAATTCAATACGACACAATAGTTAATTCACACGTTTATGTAAGTTTTATTTTAAATACTTTTTTTTCGCAACTAACAAAAAATGAAAGAATATGTGGCTGGTTTCAGAAGGATTCAGCTACAGCGTACACTGCTGTGAATTCTATTCATGAATTGTGAAGTGTATGGAGACAAAATAATTAAGTCGAGGATTGTGGCCACCTTGTTCCCCTAAGCTGACTCCATGCAATTTTTATTTATGGGGAACGTTAAACAATAAAGCGTAAGCATCGAATTTGCATGTGTTATAAGAATTGAAGGACAAAATCAAACCAGAATCGTTTTCGTACATATGGGGAATGTGTTCGCGTTGAAAGTCATCAGTTACGATGCAGGTAAGCCCAATGTAAGCTAGTATAGTAGTTAATGTTCATTGGGATGTTAAAGGCAAGAGTCATTTGTTTTGTGGAAATACAATAAGCATCTTAATATCGTGCTTGTTTTGAGTTTAAAAGTGTTTGAGAAAGAGATTGTGCTATACTGCAATTTACAGCTACCACCCCCTGGAGGAAAGGACGAGGTGAAGGAGGTACAGGAGGCAACAGGCCAAAGAAGTCCCTAATCTATCCTACTGCTGGAGCTGCCTAAAGAACACGTGAAAGCAAAACAAATAACCTATACTGACAGCCATTGTTCATTTCGCAGCATAACTAAGACCACGCAAAGAGTGGAATTTCAAGCCTCACACAGCTAACCGCTTTTTAAGGCTTTACTGACGCTTTATCCCGTTGTAGCTACAACGAAACGTGTAATGCAACAATTTCTACAAATATTTATCTCGATCAGGAAGTAGATAGGAATATAAGCTTTTGTAAGTATGTATATTTTGTGGAAGATTGGGAAGAGCAGGTTATGCGAATGTCACATCTTTTAAGGTGTATTCTGAAAATTTTAATTTAGGTTATTTTGGTAAAGACTCGTGTGTTTCTCTTTCTAATCACCCAATCAATGTAGGGACAGTAATATATTTTTATTTTCTCTACCAGTGCATTGCAATTCACCCAACAATTCTATATCGAGATTTCACCAGAAATACACGTTTGAGGCTCCATGAATCCCAAAATAGCATTTTCAGAGAAAGGTCCGTGTATGTGTGTCTATGAACAGCATAAATCAAAAACGAAAAATCGGATAAATGCCAAATTCGGTAAGTTCTGACTCTTCCAAAGATGCAACGCAAAGGTTTTCAGCAAAATCTCCCAAATCCAAACTACCCATTATAGGGACGATTATTCGAGCTTTTGGATTTTATAAAAATGCTTTGTGGTTTTGATTAAATCACCATATATTAAATATATTGAAATTGAAGCTAAAATGTGAATCCTAAGTTTTCTGAGAATAGCCTCTGAGGTCGTCTTTATGCGGAAGAAGTTTTACATAATAGTGTATAACTGATAAACATAAGCAATAAATGACGTACTACACAAAACGTTTAGATCTCTTTAAAACGCACAACTTATTTCAAATTTGTGGCACTAGCCATTTCCGCAATATTTGTTATTAGCGATCTGGTTTGTTCAATACTTTTATTTCTTTAATTTTTTTCTAACTTTAACATCCTTTAATCTGGTAGATCACATAGGAACAAGAATGAGCGAAATGATACTCAAATGAGCCTGGAGTTGGTAGAGCTTAAAGTTACCCAACATTATCTTCTCAAGACAAGGGAAAACCCCGGAAAAAGCTCACCCTAAACGGGATTCTAACTGGAAGCCTTTTGAATGTGAGCCACAAAGGCAGGCTACTTTTGTTATTATTTTAAACTTCTATCGACATTCGATTGTCTCTCGCATTTGCATGGAAAGAGTATGGAATTTTCAGGCCAGCATATAACGTCCAGTTCTTAAACACCTGACTATTGGGGTTCCTTTTGTATCTATTATAAAAGTCTGATGAGTTGCATTCACATCACTTTCTCTACTCTTATACTGACCATTTTTACAAACTCTTATTTCTCTAACTTTTTCGTGTTAGTCAAGATAAATATCTGCAGAAAATAACTAATTGCTTATTTCCTTGTAGGTGCAAGGGGAGTATGGAAATACAGGAGACTTTGAGTGATAGTCAAACCTTTTAAAGCTTTCAAATTCTGTTCTCTTTGCACGGTAGCATATAAAAAATGAATAACAATGTTCCATTAGACGAAAGTTTGTTTTCCAAAATTCGCACAAATAACCAGGGATAGCTCCGAAATGGTTCACTCTACAAAAACAAAAAATGCATTTGGACATAAATTGTGTGTTTTAACAATATCTACATTTTTTGTATGAAGATTTGGTAGATTGGAAGACCGGAAGATTTGGTAGATTTTGATACCGAAATTTAGATTTCCGATCGAATGGGCTTTTGAAAAAGACACGTTTTAATATAATTGCCGGATGTGAGATTTGCGATAAGTGTTAAGTAATAACATAAATAGATAATAGAGCAGGAAGTGTTGTAAGGTGAGCAAGATATGAGTAAATAATAGTCGTTCAATTTGTAGGATAAACACATTATTGGTTTGAAATTAGCGAGTCATGACGTCATACCACATAGTTTAAATACACGTTCGAAAGTCAAGCCTACCAACCTTAAAAGTCGCGCGATATATTTAATAAAATATAAAATAAACATCGTTTAATCCTAAAAAGGTAATTATATATTCGAAATTCATAAAAGAACATGTTATAATAGAAAGGGACATTTCTAAATTGCGGGAAAAGGAAATAGCATTTTGGATACGAGGCTTTCTTGGATGACGTCATGACATTCAAATTGAAGAACGGTTTTCTTAGCGTGGGTAAGAGAGAAAGCGTCTGGTCACTACTCAACCAGAGACCAGTACGGTAGGTCGTGCTGTGCGGATGTGAGTGCGATTCCTCTACATATACAAATATTTTCGGCATAGCTCCCGAAAATATTTAAGAGGCAATAAATAATATATAAAAAGTTTCCTTGGGTTGTCCATTACTCCTACGCAGACCCGAGATAAAGAGATCTCTTGCAGAGCCGGAGCGAACCACATCAAAGGGCAACACCACGTCACCAACGACATTTAAGCATCAACGGTGAAACATCAAGAAGCGAAGAACGACTTATAGCATCAATTTTTGCAGTAAGATTTGGTCTATATCTTACGGTTTACTAGTTAGTCATTCAGAGTAAACAGGACTGCATGGCTATAGCGGGAAAATTCAAAATATACATTTAATTTGTGATAAAGATATCTTAAACACATGGAATTTTAATCAAAATCGTTTGAGCCAATTTCGAGAAAATAATTTTCGAAAAATCTTCCATACAAAGGGTAGTTTAGGGTGGAGGAATTTTCTTCAAAATCTTCGTGTGGCATCCTTGAAAGAGATTACACTTAAATACCAATTTTGGTTTTTAACCGACTTTTCGTTTTTGAGTTAGGCTGTCCACAGTCTGACAGACACACACACATACATACATTTCTAAAATTGCTTTTTTTATTCAGGGGCCCTCAAAACATATATTGCCGGTGAAGTCTAGACATCGAATTTTTGGGTGAAATACAATACTTCCTCTACTTACTATACGTAGTAGAGAAAGTAAAAATTTAATGTGGCTATTTCTGCAAATGTGTATCTAGATTAGAATGAAGTGCATAGAAAAATAAACTTTCATAAGGATAATTTGTATAGTAACTAATAAACGATAGAGGATAGAGAAGGTCATGGGAATCTAACACTTCAGATCTTTTGCTTTCGGTATAAATATATTATCAGCCATTTTTATAATTTAAATATTCTACATGAATCAGCCTAAAGAAAGAGATGAAATGTGTAATATAAGACTGTTAGTGGTATAAGTACAGATTTATGTAGTGATAATGGAGAACAGGGTAAAGGACAATATTACATCAATATTTGCTTAATTTACGGACTTATAAATTAACTTATTATGAGCAGTATGCGTGCAGGTTGATTAATACCTTCAAGTAGGCGTTCCACAGAAAACATGACGCACAGTGGAAGGAACGAATGCTGTGTCAGAACTGGCTTCGACTGCTTTCTACTAGGCCAATGACCCAGTGGGTCGTGTATTGAGATGTGAAGCAAAATGGATAGTCTATCTCATAGGTGTTGTTCGTTTCGCGACAGAGTGATGACCATGCAAAAGACACTAGGTAGTAAATTATGATTGATTTGTGGGAAAACTGTTAGACGAAGAGAAAAACCAACTAACACATCGAAGTGAATACATTAAGGTATAATCTATCAAATTATCTGCACTTATACCGCAACATCTGTATAAACCGACTTTGCATGTGTCTACTGCCACTGTCACTAAATTAAAACGAGCTTTACTATGGTACTTACCTGAAGTGGGCGGTACAACGGGGTTGGCCATGCCATTGAGGGTTGCATGGGGTATCTGTGTAGCCAGAGCTGCCATGGGGTTGATATATGTGCCTTGAGCTGTCGCCGCTGCCATAAGAGCTGCCTGTTGCTGCATGGGCTACCGTGACGTCAACATGCCAACAAAGCAGCACATGGAAAATACCAAAACAACGATTGGATCAGAAACCGTTTAATAGTTGCATTTTAATTATTTTATTATATGCGCCACCACAGGCGGTGGACACTGAAAATACATCAACTGAAGGAAATAATTGCGTCTAACACTCCTCTGTATTTTCCGAAAGCCATTGGGTTCAATTCTGTAACACTCTGTAGATGGTATTCATCGAATAATAGGACGTAGAGTACCGGTAGGGTTTAAGGGCTCGTCGACAACTAGATCATTAGGGACGAATAATAAGAAATAAAGTGAAAGACATGAACTATTAGAGTTTTCTAAAGCAACGACTCTCTTATGTGGCTGCAAAATTTAGGTTTTGATGAAAGGTAGGAAAATAAAACTAAAGAGGCGAATTACGCTTCTCAAATAAGTAGCTATTATATGCTATATAAGCCAGTTTATCCGACTTTGCACAAGTGACATTTAAAACCTGTAATGACTGATTTTATTTACCATCTTTATGCAATTAGTAGGTAGACAACTTTTAAGTGAAACATCCTTTTAACGTCATATAACTGTAAATTCTCCCGATATTCGCGGAAAGAAGTATTTGCGGATGTTGTTTTTTTGATTTCCCTAATTTCCCCCCGTCAAGACTTCAAATTCTGGAAACTACGTGTAGGCTGTAAATATATTTTAATGGTGAAACAATCATCATAATAGTCTATCAACTTTTTATATTAAGACAACAAAGAACTTTATATTCTTAGGAGTTATTTACTGTGACGTCGGACTCGGCACTCAACAAAGGACGGACGGGGTCAAGCTACTTCACATGACGTGCCGTGCCGGCGAGCAGGCAAAGACGTTCAAGTCTGGGCTGTCTCGCGGGACTGCTGTGTGTACATGATTGTCGACAATCGAGGCGGCAGAAACAAAAGGGGTTTCCGGAATGTCCTAGAGAGCTGAGTGATTTCCGGTGCGTGTGTGTATGTGGAATCGAAAAAGGTCGGTGTGACGTCATCCCCAGTATATAAGAAGGCATGAGAAGAACAATTGCGTGAGTTTTAGAGTTGAATTACGGACATGAGTCGGTCAGTGTGTCAGTATGAGACAGCCGTGCGTGTGTAGTCGTGAGAAGATTCAATGAGCGTTGCGGGTGGTTGTAATGTCTTAACTAGTGTATGAGAGACTGAGGAAGCGAAAAAAAAAACACTAAAAGGACTGAGCAAGGTTACGAGAGATAATAAATGTGAATTTTGATGGCCCAAAAGACCTTGTTAACGACAATAAGAAAACTTTGTATTTGTGGAAAAATTTCAGAAGACAATAAAGTGATAGAAAAGTAACCGGAATGATTTTTGTCGTTTCGTTACAGTACCATAAAGCCTACATAGTTTTCACATAATACAGTAATTTATAATCTAAACAACAAATGAAACGGGGGTAAAACAGGTGAATATGAAGATTTCGTACTTCCAGGTCACCAAGCTGAAACGGCACATAATTGAGGAAAATAATTCTAACAGTTATTAATTATAAATACTGATTGAATATTTTCTGCAGCACATGATTTTATGTTTTTGTATAATTATTTAGTATATGAAATTAACTAGATTACAACATACAGTGGAAATAAAAAAAATATTTTCTTACATGAGAATCATTAAGATATTTTGGTAAGTATTTCTTAAGTGTCGTACCGTTACAAGCAGATGCAATTGTCTTTTGATTTCTCATATCTTGTCAGTTTCTAAATTGTGGTTTGGAATGAAATATCCGTGATTTTGTTTTATTTCTATAAGATTAAATCAGTAATGCACCACATTATTTTTCTCAGCCGACAACAATGTTACGAATTCGAAATTTCAGATATGCATTATTTGAAGGTTTCGGAGTGTGCATGCAAATTTTTCATTTCCTGCGAGAGATAGCGTAGCTGCAGCAACGTTTCAAAATGGTCTCTGCGTGTCATCAATGGATTTCTCCCTGCGAAGAACGAAACTGTTGGAAACATTCGCAAACATTTGTGTGAGGTCTATGGAGCATCTGCAGTTGTGTGAAGTACGATTGGTCGCTGGGCATAGAGGGCCATTAGAAGGCAACTGATTCTGCCAGTAAGGTCATGATCACCGTGTTTTGAGACAGCGAGCTCATTGATGCGATGCTAAGGGGCAGCACCATTGATTCTGAAGGGTATGTCAAAACATTAACCAAATTCAAGGAATGCTTTTAGAGATTTCAGTGCCAGAATAACCCAGTTGATTGATTCAACATGATAACGCTCGGCCTCACACAAGTTTGAGAACATTCATTAAACAGGGTTGGACAGTGTTACCCATGCAACCTACAGCCCCAACCTGACTCCCTCAGACTTTCACTTGTTTGGGCAATTAAAGGATGACATTCGTGGCAGAACTATTTGTTGATGTTGTTGATGTTGATGATGATGATGATGATGATGATGAAGAGGGATTTGTAGCCTTCTTGCTATCATATATACCGATAGGGCATGCACATCTTTGTATCCCGCTGGGGAGGAGGGGTAGCCTAGAACTGGAAGTAGATTACGTGAAAAAATTAGGATCGTAGAAGAAGCATAATTCTTTCTTGTGTGTAATTTTAGTTGTGTGAAACAAATAACTGTTGAAGAAAAAACTGTGGTGCATTACTTTCTGCGCGATCCTCATATAAATCACTAATTCGATCAGCAGACACGCACGGAACTGAAATTTGGATAAATATCATGGCAGAGTGAGCATGACCGTGGTGAAGAGATACCGAGAAAATTTGAAAGGAAAGTCGTACGGAAAATATATGTACTTATAAAGCAGCAGGATAATTGGAGAATTATATATACTTCTGAAATTGATCAAATATTAAAAAAGGAAAGATATCGTTAGATTTATTAAAGCAAGAAGGCTACAATGGCTTGGTCATATATGGCACATGGAAGGAAGCAGTCTGCTTAAAAGAATGATAGATGCAAAGATATTGTGACTTTGGTTGCGGGTGTGAAGTAAAGTAGCCAGATGTAGTCGAGATAAAGAAACACTTTTATTTCCGTAAACAGTAACTTTGTACACTCGTTGCAACAACAAGAAAGTCTTTTCCGATTCTCCAACAGCACGGCTCCGAACTCGTAACACAAAGAACTGTCCCTTCTCCGTCGGCACGACTCCTCAACCTTCACATACGTCTGTCCTCTCCGTCGGCACGACTACTCAATGCTTCACATACGTCCGTCCTCTCCGTCGGCACGACTACTCAACGCTTCACATACGTCTGACTCCCTTCTGTCGCACTTTACCGCTATTTATATCTCCCAGGCACTATTCTGGAAGCTTCAGGAACGTTCAGTTATCGCGGCGAGATACAAAGTAGAAGACTCCAGAAGCCTCTATCCTTTTCTCTCTTTCGGCAAGCGCCCCAACAATGCGGCCATTCTGTGTCTCTTTCCTTCAGCTCCTTTGCCGTAGTGCCGACAATAATGCGATGGGTGACACTGCTGTTGTCGGCAATTAGATGCGGCGGGCGCGGTGACAATATATTTAGCAAGGAGAAGAGGAAAGCCTAAGATAAGATAGTTCTATAGTGCTCTGCAGTACCTAAATCACGAAGGTGACAAGATGAAGTGAGAAAGCAAGAATAAGATAGAATGGAGGCTGATTGTGAAGGAGGGCAAAGCGCACATAGGGCTGTAGCACCGATGATGAGGATGGTGATGAGTAACTGTTTTCTACTCTATGACATTCGCAACGAAAACTCCGTCATCCTCATAAGCGTATTCAATCCGTCGGGAAGAACAATGGTTTTCAATGGTGAAAGAAGTTATGGCATTTGTAAGCAGGTTATAATTCCATATTAGGTAATTAATGGATCAGTATCATAGATGGCAACCAAATAACGAAGAAGTAATACAATACCTGCGCGTAAGCTCCGTAAGCTCCGAATTGGTTGAAGACGAATGGGTTGAGAAGGCTCATGTTACCAGCCATCTGTTGCATTCGACGTAACTGTCTCTCCTTCTCAGTATCTGCAAACTTGACCACTAGGCTGGAGGACGCCCCCTGAAAGCAACACACAATTTCAACACATCTGGAACAATAGTTACACAAGGATGAGCATGCCGTGACAAAAATCACACTATTATCACAAGTTCGCCATCTGACAGGTAAAATCATTCACACTAATGTTCCTTCCCTCCTAAGATTTGTTCGTTAATGACACTGTTAATTGCTAGGATGATATCACCGCCGCCGGCGTCCTGTAATTTCGTCACGCAAGTTCTTACTTAAAAACCATCGGTCTGGGCGGGGTCTGAATCCGCGACGTTGGGATCAGTAGCTATGTCTTCGTGTGTGATGTTCATTTCTATTGGAAATTTCTTTATTTGTGTTTTTACGATACAATAAATTTTAATACAAACTTAATATAAATATAACACCCAATAATATTCCCCTATTCCTATCATGAGATCTATTTAAAGTATGAATGGTGGTGTTTTTGTCAAAAACTAACAGGGATTATTAAAATAAAATCATCTGATATCATCTTTAAATCCTTAGAATATAACTTTTAAACATATGAAGCTGTGATTTAAATGCACACATTTTATAAATCTTAATAATATCAAATATAAGGAAAAATAAAGTAGAAAGCCCGTTCATAAAGGAACAAATTAATCAATAAAATACATGTACCTCCGAAAAATATCTTTGGTGCCTAATTTTCTTAGCGCAGAGTCCTGATTTACCGAACTATTATGGACATATTTTTATAATTTTGAGTAAAACTGATTAAGTAGTATTAACATATTGATGTGCAATGGTGTCTTTATTTATCTTACTTTTATTAATACATTTATTTATAGTTTCAATTAAGATATATATTTTAAAACATTTGAGTAATTTTACCTTTTTGTACACTGAACATTTTAACGCCTTTGTTACTGGGCCTACCCCAACCATTATCAGCAAAGTTTCACTGTGTGTAAACAATATACAAATTATAACTTAAAATGTTTTTGAGAAATGGCTATTTTAATGCCAATTTGTACCATGGAACTTCCTTTACACTTTAAATCAAATCATATCCTTCTATAAAACATAATTTTCGAAGTACAAGGTAATAGTCCTATTGCACCAGAGAACCACAATCATAAAGTTTGCATAAACATTATTAAAACACGTATTAAACCGGTTAGAATTACAAAAATAATAAATTGTATACCGGGTTAAACAAGAACGTTCGTGTCGGTTTGGGTGGTTCAGTTGCTTAAACTCTGGCTTACTGATTCCAAGGTCACGGGTTCAAATCCGACCCACACCGATGGTTTTGAAATTGCTTAAAAACGAAAGTTACACGTCAGTAGATTTGCTGGTATGTAAAGAACTCCTGCGGGACAAAATTCTGGCACACGCTGATGTGATCCTGGCAATTCAGAGCGTCGTTAAACAACAAAATAAATTTTAACTTTAAGAACGTTCGTTGTATTCAGCATAACGTTACTCACTTATTTTAAAAAAATTGTATATAGTTTATGGTTCACTCGGTAATAATGTAAGAAATTCGAATATTATAAAGAATCTGTTATGAACAATATCGAACATAATTAGCTCTTTATGGCATTACGTACTATAAGGTTGGTCTTGAAACAGTGGTTGAATGCATCTACTGAAAGGAACAAAGGAATTCATGACCTACTCCAACGTCCTCTGAAGTTGCAAAAACCTGTAAGAAATTCTTTTGGTATCTCTGATTTGGGCTGTCTATAGAAAGTATATCATCTTCCTGTAGTTGAGTAACATAAATACAAATTTACACTTAATTTCACTTTACTATTACTACAAGTTTTCAATTCTACTAATGTAGTTCTCTCAAAAGGTCGAGAAGGCCCATAACTGGCTGGGAGGGCCCGGAACGCTGGCGAGGAACGCAGTGTCTGGGCGGCAAACCTTGGCCCTTCATGGGCTGTTTCGCTGGGGTTTACTTTACCTAGTCCTCTCAAAGTTTCATAAACCTTTCGTATATTTTGGAAAATAAATGAAAATCGATGGAAAATACAAATTATTTTAAATTTCCCCTTGCACGGTAAACATTACACTAACCTCAGACATCGCTATAAAACGTTTGCTATTCTTATGTGCTAAATATTTATACGTGTTATTATGCATTTGTTAGATACAAACTTATGTGATTTAATTACACTTAATTGTTGGAGTATGTAATGTGACAAATATAAGATGACTCGTATTTCCAGCTTCGAATTTGTCGGCAAAATAAATGAATCGAACAAAGGAAAGGAAAAAAAGAAAAAGAAAAGAAATTTTCGTGGAATGAAACTATTAGAAATTACAGAATCCCTACACGGAGCGTCTGTAAATAGAAATATATAGGATTTTAACCACTAGATCTACTGAGATCGGTAAATGTTTGGCCAGCACGGTCTGTACCCCATCCTCACGTACACCTTATCAATTCCGCGCACGCCTCGCCATATGTTGGCACGCTTGCTACTTCATCTTAAAGTCACGCACGATTCGCTCCCCCTGCCTTATCTGTGGACGTGCGATATGTAGTGCGCAATCTGACCACCAACACCGCCACTGCTGCGCAACAGGTGGGAGGGCGTCATTTTATTCCGACTGCCTCTGGAATATTCATCAGGTGAGATCCAATCATCACTCTCGGGGACAAAAACCTTGCTGCAATGTCCACTGCAGTTTAACACCAGCGATGTTGCATTTTATATTTATGTACTAGTGTATTGCACTACGAGGGTGGCAAACAACTTTGGCACAGTTTAGGAAAGCTCTAAAATGAGGAGGGCACTGTGTTATTTTACTTAACAAATTCTGTGAAATACCTTATAGACATTTATTGTCCAGTATTTTATTGAAAAGTCGTATAATTATAATCATCAAGCTGTTTTTTTTTATTTGCAATATTTACATGCCACCTTTAGTGTCTAAGATCATAGCGCTGACTTTGCCTTGAGAACAATTGCTCATCGGCAGTGATGTTCATTCGTTTTATTGTTATGTTAATCTTTACTTTTTTGGTTTGTTTTTTCATAAACATTACATTCACACTCATACACACTTACTTCACCTCTAGCGAGGAAAAATGTCCATTCTTCAGGAGGCAATTGCATTTAGAAGCTAATACGCTATCCAGCAGACAACAGACTCGCTCTACAGCTGTTTTGATTAGTGAATCAACTGTTTAAGTTGGCAAACCTGAGTTTTCTATAGAATTTCTAATATTTACCCCAAACATGTGCAATAATGCTCTCCTAAGCCAAACACAATAGTCAGTATGTTTAAAATTAATATATGTAATTTATTAATTCGCAAATAAATAGCAGATAAATATAAGAGCACTACTGTTACAAAATTTAATTTCGAGTTTATTTTGCTAACATGTAACCAGAATATGAACTATATGATTGTTTATTGAGCCAACAGTTCCCAAACTTTTTGAAATATCATTGGTTACCAAGCTAAAACCGGCACAACAGCCCATGAAGAGCCAAGCCTTACCGCCCAGCCGCTGCGTCCCCCACCTCGGCCTACTGCAGGCGTCATTGGTGGGGTGCAGTACTGGAGGGTGGCACGTGGTCAGCGTCTCGATCCCTCCCGGTCAGTTATGCGGTCTTCACGACCTGGGGCCGCTGCTTTTCCATCAAGTAGCTCCCCCGGGACTAATGAGGCTGAGCGCATCTCGTGTCAGACCTCCCAGAGGGGATAAAATCCCCATGCTGGCATCGGGTCCTCCGTACCAGAGGCAAGCGCGCTACCAACTGCGCTGCGAAGGTGGTCCATTGATTACCAAGCATATAACAAATGTTGGTTAAGTTAATGTTGAGTGTAGTATAGAATAAATGAAAGAATTTTAATAGAAGAATGACTAATGTTATAAAAAATATGTACAGAATGTAGGGTACAAATGAAAGTAAGTTGAAATATACAAACTGCTCATAAGTGAGTACGATGCGGCTGCTTTAAATATATTTGTATCTAAATGAGTTTAATTAAACGTGTAACTAAATTAATTAATCTCACCAGAAACGTTTTAAAAACAATTTATAATCAAAAATACAGGAACAATACTCCTCGTTCTTAGTAGCCCTTTTTAAAATCACATTCTTCTATAAAAAGCAAGGTAAATAAAAGTAATGTTCGAATTTGTGAAACGTAACACTGGAACACCCATCCAAGGGAGTTAATAGTGATATTAATACTAAGCAAAGAAAAATTCTAAGAGACAGTAAAAGAATATAAATGAATAAATAAATAAGTAAATGAATAAATAAATATAATAAATAAATACATACATAAATATATAAATAAGTAAATAAATAAATGGAATGAATGAACAAGTAGATAAATAAATAAATAAACAAATATATAAATAAATAAAAAAACCTGTATATCGCATAGACACATTTATATATGTCTATATATGTATACATGTATATATATATAATTATACTTACATGTGATTATAGTACATATAATATAATTTGCATACTTATTAATGATTAATGTCCAAAAATATGTATCAAACTATTGTTTATACAAATTAATTGTTAGATTCATTTTAAAAAGCAAATAAATGTAATATCATCATTGCTAATTATAACATAAGCAATCGATTATTAATTAATCAAGGGAAGGTTTATTTTTCTTCCGAGTAGCTGTCTGTCTCTTCCTCATATGTCCCTGATAAAACGAAATTTGGGAAGGACAAAATTCAACGTAAAAGTAAAGCCATGGTTGGGAATTGATGGGAATTTCTAACATGTAAAAGTTACGTAATTTTCAATTAGATAAAATAGCTCTCTAAATCTTAAAGTGTAAATTTAAAACCAGCAACATGTTTTACTCACATATTTCGAGTCTAACAGTATAGATAGGTAATATTGAGGACGCAGTTTTGATGTATGATTTTTTTCTCTATGTAGAAATACATACAATATACCGAAGTGTAAGTATCCACCTTTATACATTTAAAGACGTGTTGTATTTTTATTGTAAAACGATACACCTAAAATTACCCAATTTTTCTTTCTCTTAGTGACCAGTTTTGATCGCTAGTGGGGCTCATTTCACTTCTGTTATAAGCTCACTAAAGAAATTTATCCAAAACAATAGAGCTTTCACAGAAAGTAAATTAAAATTTTCTTTTTAGTTTCTCTACCACTTTTGTATTAGATACAGGAAGTATTTTTTCGGAGGAAATATGTTATTTAAGGTCCTCTGAACCTAACAAAACTGACTTTTGTCTACAAAATACCTATGGTGGAGGTGAAGTATTGCTATCCCACGCAAAAATCAATATCGAAATTTTATCAACGGTAGTTCTGAACCCTCCCCCCAAAAATATTTTTAGAAGAATTTACTGCTCTCTCTCTCCATGTATAAACAGCATAAGCAAAAATCAAAATGGCGAATAAATAACTTGGTATTTAAGTTCAGCAACTTCTAAGGATGTGACACGAAGATTTTCAGGAGAATTTCACCTCAAACTACATTTGACATAAAACATTTTCCTTATTTTTTATTTTGTCACAAATTATTCTAAGGACTGGATTAAAATATTATGTTTACGTTACTTGTGCCATTGATAAAATTTATACGAATCTTGAATTTATGGGAATAACATGTGAAGTCCCCTTTATTCCAATTGAATTTTGTAATTTTGTGTGTAACAAGAAAAATAAAAGAGAAAGATAAACATTTACGAGGAGAAGCACAGATCTCGTCATACAATAAAATGATGTCAAATAAAATATTTAATTACATTAACTATTTCCAAGATATTTCTGTTATTTGTTTGGATTTTCCAGCCCTTTATGAAACATTTTTTGAAGTGCTAAACGAACATTCTTTTGTTTCTCGTGATGTTCTGCAAAGAGTATGGAATTTAAAAGAAAGTACACAACAAAGCTTTTAACAAACATTAGTGCCTTCTTGTACTTAAAAATAAATGCGTATATTTGTGTAAAATATACGTTGCTAAAAAGTTTTATAAGAATACTTTTTAGAAACGATAGGGGCTATAGAAAGGTCATACGAATGTAGAATACCAGGATTTTAGAAATCATATTGGCATGTGTGCGATGCCAATCACTCTTAGAAAATTTAATGGGTATTCGGATGATAATTATTTGATTATCTATTATATTGGTATGAGGATTTTTTAACAAAATTAAAGTGCTTACGTCAGGTTGACATTTTTTAATTTATGGACGGTTTTTAACTGTTGTATTTCTCAGCGTCCCATTCTATATTGGGCGTGAAAGATCACTTAATTGTGCTCAGAGATCTCTGTATCAGCTTGAGGTAATTTTACGTTACATAAATCTACGACATGACTTTACTTTCCTTCCGGAGGAAGCCAAGTATTTTTACACCCAAAAAAGTCACTCACTCTCCGCTGAGTTTGAAGCTGCGACATCGGGAACTGAGACTAGCATGTTACCACTAAACCATGAGCACAACGTTTTACGTTAAGTTGATATAAAAGCTTTAATTGTTATTAAAATAAATATTATAGGTTTAGTAATATTGTGTGTGCGCGTGAGAGCCTGAATAATATAATTAAAATAAGTGGAATAAATACATCTTCCAGGAATGCAACCAACACAAGATTTTTTGATGGTTCCTTGTATTATGTTTAACCTTTAGAAAATCAATTCTTAATGATTTTTATTAAAATGTCATAATGTATTTGATGACAAAATATACATACAATTTCTAGATATGTCTTGAGTGTTGAGAATAGCCTGGAAGTTCTCCTTTGACTGAATTTTGCATAATTTTAACTAAGAGTCCATAAGAGACGGATAAAAAGCTTATATGGAAAACATTAGACATTAATAAGTTATATATAATTTTCCCCTTATCATCTGTCGTTTTAAAAATATTTTATCTCAAGTAGAAATGAAGTTTGCAATAGTTTTCGTTTCCTTTTTTCGTTCCTCTTTGAAATATTTCTATCACAAGTCTAGTACCAGATATAAGTATTTGCATGATTAAGCACTTGCTGTTATAAAAACCATTGGTGAGTACAAGTGGATAAACGAATTACTTTATTCATGAACACTGTAATACTTAAACATGAACTGGAAATTGATACAGAAGGTACCTTTTGCTTAGGGTATTAGTTTGTACTTTAATCTTATAAAAATTACAAATAACAATTCAGTTCAATCCAATAATAATAATATTATAACGATTGAAGAAGATTTTAATAATTTATCACTTTTGGTTACACCTAGAATACTCTAGTTGATTCACTAGATGGCAGTTACGCGTATCGACTTGTCTTAAAATTAAATGCATTCCTTTTATGAAATGAAGTTTCAATAACTCCTTATTGATGGAGAAACTTCTAATGTACTCACTTATACGTTAAATTTCAGATCATCATTTTGTTTTTACGTTCAATATTTCTTATAAGTATCTCTTGGAAACCCGCTATCATATTCTATTGTGCTATTATAGGAGGCCGCATTTAAATAATGGAAAATGCCCAGTGTTTACGAAACTTCTTGCTTACATTAGCTTCATTTACGGACAAAAATCGGTAAATAATGTTTAGCACGTTGTTCTTCACGTAATCTTTTATTCCTGGCGGCCCATTTTTATTAAAAACGAAGTTTTCTCCCCCTTCGTTCTTTTCCAACATACACTTCCTGTCTTCTCTTAAGAAGTTCATTAAAATTTCACGAAGACTTGCATTATTATAATCTTAGAGCTGGTGTACACGAGCGGGGAGTGGGAAGCATGAGACAGCTTTTAGACCCTCCCCTCTCTCCCTTCTCCCTTTCTCGAATCTCATTATTTCAGACTCTTCAGCGAGACTCTTTTCTTTCGCTCCTGTCATCCAACATTTACATTTTTTGCTTCCCTTTTTCTTCTTCTTTACAGAGTGAAATAACGAAATGTGATTTAAAGTAAGATTCTCAATACATAAATAATACTCCTTTCTCACTATCTGCCTGGATTTCAGTCGTACTGACAGGAAATGCTGACGCAATTGGAGCAAGCGATGGGCTTCTACAGCCCCCCCCCCCCCCAAGCTGAATGGCAAGGTGGATGTGAGGGCATCTTGGAGAAGAAATTGCTAATTTTAATAACTCTTAAAGGTTACTTCGGTTTTATATGAAAACACTGTTGTTTTTGAGCCTTTAGAACCTAAACTATGGAGACAGGTTCGAACCCCACCGGGGAAAATAATGGGCAATGAAAAACACTTTAATGTTTTCCATTTACTAAGCTTCACTATGGACAATTTAGTGGAATCAAGAGTGTATTTGTACTGTGAATTATATAAGAAAAGTAATACCACAAATTAATAATTTTGCCATGAGTAAAGGTTTGCTTGGAATGTAAATGCTTAGGAAAATCAATCCATTAAAATGCGTAATTATTAAGCTTTGTTCTTCTCCAAGATTGGGTTATTTAGAACAGCCAGAAGAATATACTTGTACTGTGAATTATTTGAGACAAGTATCCTTAATCAGTAATTTTACCATTGATTGGTGTCAGATCATCTGTTAAGTTTACTTCGTTTCACCAAGCTGGAGAAATTTGAAATTGCTAGTGGAAGGTAGTTTTACACTGGTATTGTAACTTAAACAAGAGAAGCCAGTCATAGTAGCAATTGGGATAGTTTTAAAACTTCAGGTGCGTGTGTGTGTGTGGAGCTCAAGAAAGGTCCTATGACGCCATCCCCAGTATATAACGAGACCACAGAACAGCAGAGCAGCGAGTTTTAGAGTTGAGTTACGGACATGAATTGGTCAGTGCGTCAGTGAGTGTCAGACAGTTGTGCGTGTGTGTCGTCATGAGACGATTCAACGAGTGTCGCGGGTGATTGTAACGTCATAATTAATGGTCTGATAGACAGAGTAAGTTAAGAAAGACACTAAAAGAACTGAGCAAGGTTATGGGAAGAACAGTTGTGATAGCCAACGACTGTGGACTGTGTTAACGACGAGAAGAAAACTGTGTATTTGTGGTAAAATTTTTAGAAGACAATAAAGTGATAGAAAAGTAACCGGACTGATTTTGTCCTTTTTGTTACAGTGCATATAAGAAAATTAAGTGTTCAATTTTTGACTTATTAGTAGACTAGTTATAATAAATATGTTTGTCATGCTTTTTCTTTGAAGTTCACAATTCAGCTTCGGTCTACTCTTTATTAATAAAAAATAAATTAGCATTAGTAATGCAATGTGTACGGAGCATGTGCCTCCATAAACTCTAGTTTTATTTCCAGGGTTTTTCCATAATACATATCAAACGCTGAACAGCTATTGGCCATAGATAAATTCATTAATCTTTCCTCAAAGCATCAATTAAAAGATGATATTAATGATTAATAAATAAGCACATATTTGATCCTAAAGTGAGAATCGTTCTAGGAGTGATTCTGACACGATCTAACTATTCATCATGAATACGGGTCATAATCATCGGACCTGAAACTTCACCACTGCTCCAAAATTGATTTCATGCCATAAATCGAGCGTTGCATCCATAACTTGAGTTAAGAGAGGGCTAGCTATCCTAACCATTAATTTTAAAATGCGGAGTGCTTCAGCGTTCTGCAGAACCTCCATAAAGTGACCAGACAGCTGTTTTGCACACTTGTCTATTCTCATTAGATTCTCATTTGCCAAACGCGGGACAGCTGACATGTCTGCTGTTGGAACTTCATGCTATATGTCAGTGTGGCGCTGATGGCAAAATGCATTGTTAAACAGCGTGATTTCGGTAATAATAATAAACTGCATATTTAAAGTGAAATATTTGGCATCGCAATCACGTTTTATTACGAGAGCTATTGTTACGTATAATTCGACCAATTGCATACATTTTGGTTTAATACATGTAATATAATATATTCACAACGTATTAGGGATATGAGTGCGCAAATTTTAATAGCAACTTCTTGACGTTAAGCTGAAACATAAGTTCCTTACTACTTTCCTCTGTAGTGCATGGTTCCATAAATACAAAGTAAAATTGGTCGAATGTTTGATTGCCCAATGTCACCATTCCTTTATAATTTCCTTCTGAAATTAGGATAGAGAGGTAGGGCTCCAAAAGAGGAGTTATTCGTGCATTTTCCATTTGTTGCTGAAATGAGTGGTTTAGTCCAACGCACCTATCTATTGGTATAAATTCGTCAACATGTACTTGGCAATCGAGCAATTTGGGAGTGTGTAAAACAAAAAGGCGAGGAATGTTGGCAGTAAACATTACCTGCTCAAGTCTCGTGATAATTATTTGGAAAGAAAACTACCCTTCACTTCACCATCTTACAGTAGCTGATAACTAACACAGAGACACTGGGCGAAACCAGTTTTCAAGCCCTGGTCTACCTTCAACTTTCACTCATCGTAGGTGTGAATGATTGCTAGCGTAGCGGAAGCCGATTATTAAACAAACAATTCGTCTGTTCTATTCCACTTTGTCGTCAAACTATGCAGATAAGTTATTGAATAATGTTCGATTATCTTCTTTACCTTTGGCGATATATTAACTTGTTATTGGATCTTTTTATTCTTCATACTTGAATGTACGATCACGCAAAATCTGGTAACTAATACCTCTAACGTCCTATACATAATCTACACCTAAGTTTACATATAATTCTTAAATTTATAGAGGAGAGCATTAAATACAACTTTGACTAACATTTCATTTATGTTAAAGAAAGAACCAAAAAAAAAAAAAAAAAAAAAAAAAAAAAAAAAATGCATGATATTAAACTGCACGAAGTTTAAAGCAGACAGGGAACTTAATTCCAAGTTTCAGGAGCTAGTCAACACAACATCCAGTCAGAGGCTTGCCATGCTTGCTGTGGTGTATAGTTAAACACACTGTGTGGTCATGTTGTAAACCCGGTGATATAAATATCATTTGCGGCCACAACACTTATTTGCAAACAGCAAAAGAATAATTTAATAATGAGAATCAGCTATCAGCCGCCATTAAATGTTGTCTGCCATAGTATCACTACGTTTTATCACTCACTGTTCTTTTCAAATGGGAAGGAGTTTGTCCTTGAGCTTCTCCAGGCCGGTAACCAATCGGAGTCCTGCTGTGTAGTCATATTGCTTTCCCCTTAAGTGGGGCTTGACGCGCGCCAAGAAATATGAAGAGTAGGGGTAATGAACTTGCACCGCTGTGCATGTAAACGTATCTCATTGGCTGCAGAACAGAACTCTTCCCATTTGAAAAGCACAGTAGGTATATGTTAATGTTTAACGAGAGAACAAAACAAAACTTACGAAAATGAAAATAAAAGTGGCACAACAGGAAAACGTTGATTAACTCTGGCAGCAGTATCAAAACAATAGTCGAATAGGTTCAGCTGGAACTGCAAATAATAAAAGAAGTTTTCGGAAAATGCGCTGATAGCCAACCTACTTCTCATCTAACGTTTAATTGTAAACTGCACAAATTTGTAAACGAAGCGAGAACTGGCTAAGAGACAAACTATGCTAAGACAGAGGTGTAAAACCTTTATTACCTTGTGTTATTGTATCATTATCATTTTGGCAATTAAACGTGATGGCTTAGGTGGCAGCGTGTGAAGCATGCATGCGAGATGACCCAGTTCCATTTCAGTTGAACTGTCTTACCGTGGTATTCCGACGTCACCTTACATAAAGAGTTGGAAGTTGTTTTCACTACACCATTCGCTATCACGCGACTGACCTATCCTGCGTCATGCTTTCTCTGCCACGCCTTCTGAGAGGTACTAACCAACCTGCAAACATACTACTCTCAATAACTAAAATTATAAATTTGCAAACGATGCAGATATTGATGCAATATTGTTCGTTACACTGTCCTCGATTACCATAAAATGTCTGCACTTATACGCTAACATTTTGTATTTTAAGGCGAAGAACAGTGTGAGGTTCTCCCACACATAGAGATTATAAGCGTGGCATGCGTGTCGAGGAAATTACCGCATCGTCACGGGGCTCCTTGAAGTGTGTCTCATGGCGATGTATGACGCCCCATACATATAGCTTATACGCATGGCGTGCGTGCCGGAGAAGTTGCCGAACCTGCACGGGGTTCTTTGTTTAACTGTGTCTTAAAGCGATGTACGAGCTTGTCCCATACATATAGCTTATACGCATGGCGGGCGTGCCGGAGAAGTTGCCGAACCTGCACGGGGTTCTTTGTTTAACTGTGTCTTAAAGCGATGTACGAGCTTGTCCCATACATATAGCTTATACGTATGGCGTACGTGCCGAAGAAGTTGCCGCACCTGCACGGGGCTCCTTGTTTAACTGTCTTAAAGCGATGTACGAGCTTGTCCCATACATATAGCTTATACGTATGGCGTACGTGCCGAAGAAGTTGCCGCACCTGCACGAGGCTCCTTGTTTAACTGTGTCTTAAAGCGATGTACGAGCTTGTCCCATACATATAGCTTATACGCATGGCGTGCGTGCCGGAGAAGTTGCCGAACATGCACGGGGCTCCTTGTTTAACTGTCTTAAAGCGATGTACGAGCTTGTCCCATACGTATAGCTTATACGCGTGGCGTGCGTGTCGGAAAGTTGCCGCATTTACATGGGGCTCATTGTTCAACTGTGTGTTAAGATGAACAACAGTATGACGTCCCATATGTATAGATTATAAGCGTGACGTATGATTGGAGAAGTTGCCGCATTTGCACGGGGCTCATTGTTCAACTGTGTGTAAAGGTGAACAACAGTATGACGTTGTCCCATATATAGAAATTATACACGCGGCGTGTGTGCCCCTCAGGCTTTTCAGTTTCCTTATTAAAGAATGTCTTCAAAGGTGAAGATAACCATATAAAATGTCCTCGCTTCGATAGACTACCCACGTAATACAGACACCAGAGAAGTTGCGGGCACATCACTGGGATTTTCGGCTTCCCTTAGGCTGCACTGTCCTTAGAATTATTGAAAAGGCGAAAATAAGTTAAATGTTCGGTACCAGCGCTAGATCTTCATATCTTAGACTTACTAAACAGGAAGTTCAAAATGTTGTGTATAAAGAAACTGACAGGATTAAGATGCATATTAAATAATATATAATAAAGACGTCCTAACATCTTAACACAAGCTTAATAGACATGTTGCGAAACTAGTTCACACAATATTATATAAGTACATATATATCAGTGAAGCGGCGTCAGGGCGGATTTTCTCCGGATTCTGCGGTTTCCCCCGCTACTCATTCCACCAATTGCTCCATTATCACCTTTCCAATAATCGATTTTGCCTGCATTTCATATCATCCTCTTCCTCAATATCATACCCGGGCTTGGATGACCACCCTCTTCCAGTTCTTCACTCTGTCCGGTCCATAGGTTCCTCAGCGCCCCGACAAGCGTCTGACCCTAGGCACTGGCTTGTAAGTCCTAGAGGGTGTAAGTACTACATAAGGAGAGGGTAATTAGATAAAAAAGAAAGAAGAGCTTAATACGTCTTATGGCGTCTCCTAATTATTAATTCTCCTGTATGGTAGAAGACTAGTTTCCTTAATGTTGAAAAAGGAACTTCAAAGTTTCTCAATATAATGTGTTGTATATGCTCACAGTCTCTCTTACCGCTGTTTTATTGTCTAAATGAACGACCAGAACAGCATCTGCTTATAAGTCCTTTATGTAAAATTGCAAAACATTAAGGCCTTTCACAATAGTTTTCTGCTAATATTGAATTCAAATACATACACATATATAGCACGTAACAGTAACACCATCTTTTATTCCATTTATATGTAGTAACTACATAATAAGTAAAATAATATCGGCCGCTTTTACCTTTGGAAAAGTTACTAATTGATCTTCTGTTCCCTCGTTTACTGTGTGTTAAGTCATTAGGTTTCTATTAATTTAGCTTTTATTTATAAATTTTAAATTTAACATGCATATTCTCACTCTCAGTCACACTTCTATGTTCTAGGGAGGATAGGGAATATCCTGGCTAAAGAAACATCGTACGCGTCTCAAACTATAGAGCTAGTTCATATTTATTGTAACCGAGATTATTTTCTAGCAAGTCTACAAATAAAGAAAGCATTATTTTTATCCACTTTTTGATAGTCATGATAAAGGTTTGTTGAAAAGAGATTTCACTTGGGTAATAACAAATTAAAACGTTGCGCATAATCTGTATAATATGAATTATCAACCCTGGAAAATATATCTTTAATTTTTGATAAAGAAGATGTCATGATTTCAATAAAATATTGTGTGCACTGAAAACTGCGGTACATGTCACTAATCTCACTAGTCTAGACTACTAAAACCTACGCCACGTACCAGATCTTACAAATTTAATTGGCGGTAAAATTTTGCGTGCTAATATTTTTAAATTTATAAGTAGATAAGCGAACATTTTGGAAATAATAAATGAAAAATATGATTGCCGCAAATTAACATTTTGATAGGTGAGTGAGTGAGTGAGTTGTGTTTAAGGGCCCGTCGACAACTAGGTCATTAGGGTCCGAACATTTTGATAAGTGCTATGCTTCTATTTTCATGGATTCCCTGTTATATAGAATTCATTGAGAACGAAGATAACTTCATCGCAAAGTACAGAAAACTCAAAATGTGTCACTTTAATGTAACGCAGTAAAGGTACATTTAAAAAAGTGCAAAACAATGAACACTCTTTCATATGGAGGATATTTTTGGTTTGGAGGAATGCGATAAAAATAACTTTTAGCATTCGAGTTATACTTTTCGAAGTGATGTGAAAAACAAAACACAACATTATACTCATAAACACAGACCTCTTTTCTAAAACTAGGTGCTTCTTTATTCTTGGTACATCAATACATTTTGTTTCTGGTGATATAGCAATATTAACATTTTCAGTTAAGGACAATTTCTATCTTTACTTTAGGTATGGGTAGAAAAAGTTAAATTGATAGCTATTGTTCTACATAAGCCCCCTTTTCCTTAATTTTTCTAATGTAATATGTATAGCTTCCTTTTAATTTGGTGTTTGTCATAATCGTACATTATTTTGTATATTCCTCATATATGGCTATACAGCAACTCATTGATTTCCTTTTCTGATACAATAGAGTTCCTAAAAGCTGCCAAAAAGGTTTGTTTTAATAAACTTACATATGTTATATCATTTCAGGAGCGTAATGGAATATAACTTATACTTCAATCGAGAAGCTCACTTTGAAATAGAGAAATAGTACTGCAACAGGAAGGTATTGAAAAAGCTGTGAAGATAAAAATTCTTGCTATTTTGGTTTTTCTGCCAAGTTAAGAGTAAACAGAGAAGAGCTAAATTGGAGAAATCTCGGAGTTATCAAAGAATGACATTCACGACATATCTGGAGAAAGTAATGGATAAGGTACAATTATTTGCTTCTATAATTTTAGAGAGAATGAACGCTGTTTTTGATAACAGTTTAGTGCATTAAATGTTGTTTAGATGAAATTATGGCTGGAATTTGAAGTCACTTGGCTAGAATGGGATACACGTTTGCTAAAATGATCGAAGTTCAGAAGTGGCAATGACGTATATATGAACCAGGTTTCTTTCTCTACACCTAGAATGGTGGCGAAGTGGTGTGTCACAAGAATGTCATATTTTTTAACTCTTAGAGGAGATAGCTCGTTCTTCCAGGCAGCTGTTTTGTTCGATTCTTGAGAAGCGGGTGTAAGGCGCGTCGAAGCGATAGCAGAGGATGCATGAGGGAAATTAATTGGGTGTTGGAGAAAGGGAGGGGATAACAACAAAGTTTCCTCAACAGAGAGACAGAGGTTATAATGGGAAAGTTCACCTTATTTACTTTCCCACTGCGAGCAAATTTGCAAAGCCAGTTTCTCTGTTGCCATGGTGACAAATCAAAGATGTGAGGTCGCGCAGAAATCCAATATTACTGGGAGTGCAATCTTTGTCCAAAATGGCAATGTCCGCTTATTCGAGAAATATTCATTTCTCAAGTTTGCAAGTTTGCACTCAGGCAAAGTAAAATGGTGCTACTTTCTATTCTTTAATTGGCTTATTATATCTCCTGCTAAACGATGAACATGAGGCAAGAAACACAATATTCTGGCCAACTGTATAGCGTAAATAAAGAACAAAAAATAATAGGAGAAATTATAAGGGAACGTCTCTCATGCAAGATGATAAAACAGGTCTAAGGAAATTGGGTTCTCAAATTCATATTTATTTAGGAAAATTGTTTTGAAACTGGTATTAAAAAGAAGATTTATGATGGTTACATATTTTCGATCGATATAAATTGATTCGTTATTGACACATCGGTGTAGAACGCGTTTGGAAAGACAGACATACGAGATATACAATAACCAACGTGTGTGACGTATCACAATCGTGTGACGTAAAATCGTTTCGGAGTTTTGTAGGCAAGGATTGCTTAGGCAGGAAAGGGCACAGTTTGTATCTTATAGCCACTTACATGGGTACAAACTACAATATGGATTTCTATAACTCGCCAGTGCTTCGATGATAATACCCTTACAGTTTCCCTTTCTTCTTCTGCCCCAAACTCTTACCGAATTTGTTTTTAAGAGCCGGGAGCAAGAAAAGAATAACGTTAGATATCATTTAATTAGTTGACAATGCTATAGGACTTCGTTGCAGAAGTTACCGTTATCAAAGGTTCGGATGAATCCAGGCAAAATACGCATAAGAACCACAGTATCTGGCAATTTAACGGAACACCTCTTCGCGATAACGCAATACACAATTTGGGCGAGTTAGTGGAGTATGCATTCATCGGAAACATATCGCATGCAGCCTATACCAGTTCACGTAATGCGCTCTTTTTTCTCAAACTGAAAAAATCCATAACCTGAGACCTGAGTTTTAAAACTTTAAATGCCCTGAATGCTGCTCTAATCTGATCAAACATAATTAACCTTTAAAGGAGAATTGAACGACACCAAACAGTCACCAAAACTTTGGGAAGCAGTTCTTAAGCTCCAAGGGATTATTCTAGATGATGTTGATACATTTTAAGGCATATTGTGACATTAAATAAATCTGTGCACTATTTTAAATTCGTCTTCTTATATTATAATTACAGAAGTATATTTTTGACGTGGTGAATGGAGGAAAGTTGCGCAGTGGTTTATGGTCGAGTTCACTTTTGTATTTATAAGATCATAGGGGTATCAGGTTAGTATCTCTCCGGCTTCCGTGCAGTTAACATCGCGGAAATGCGTGTTTAAGTACAGTGCCCGCTTGCATTATCAGCAGTTTCTACTCCATAAAACTGAGACCTTACCCCTATCGTCAATTTGCATGTCACTCGCGCCGATCCTGGCAATGCCATTCGCCACGTCTGAAAAACCTCTATAATAAAACCTCAACTTTGTGTAACCTGAAAGAAATTCTCTATTCAGAGCGACTGTGATATGCTAATGGATACAGAATATTCAACGGAGGGGTAAACCTCGGATAGTGCGATCTACGGAAGATCTATTGCTGCTACCAACCCGTCCTCCGTGGTATAGGACAGGGATCGGCAAATCTATACCGGCTGATGATATGGCGCAATATCACCGCGAGGAGCAAGTAATATGTCGCCATGTTTCAACCCTCTCCCCTTCACTCAACACGTGTTCACACGAAAACAAGCAGTGAAGGACACCGCATTGATACAACATGACTCTTTCGAAACCACCAAAGGTACAAAGGAACCTTTCTACTCCAAGAGGAATGGGGAGAACAATATTTTTGCTGCACTCTGGGTGAGAATGTGAAATGTGTGTTTTGTTTGAAAGTTTTGATTGGTGTTTAAAAGTCAAACACTAAGCGACATTACGAAAGCTGTCACAACGACTACAACCAAGTCACAAGTATGAAATCTTAAGGTATTTTAAAATAACATAACACCAATCTTTGTCCGCGAACAATAAAGTTTAATTATTCAATAAAGCTTCGTAGTCTAGTGAAAAAGTGGATTACAATGTACCTTCACTAAATTAATACAACCTTAAATGTCATTGTGTAAAACCGCAATTACAAATGGAGGTTGCGAATTTAAGATATACACAATTTTGAAATCACAATTATAAAACAAGGTTGGTTTACTTTTATGTAGAGAACTTGACATGACATTTTCGTCTCGCTGCGCGTATTGGTGCATGTATGAGCATACATGTGAGAAACTTTGTTCTAAACTGAAGATTGTAAAATATAAAAGTATAGATCGCGATAGGCAGATGAAAACCTACTGCTTTGTTGTATGTCAGTACTTATGAATTACTGTTAGATGTATGCGAAACCGTAACTCTCCAGATGAAGGTCTGTGTATATGTGTGCACGTGTAAAGTCAAACATGCACTAGAGAAGCTCCATTACACCGCCACTGCGGCTTTCAGACCTCCTCCCTCGAATTGTGCATCATGTGTATGTCGGGTTGAGTTCTCTGACGTCACAATTCGTATAACCGCGATGACCAATTTGCCGACTCCTATATAGGGTAACATTCTAGTCTCAGCCTTCCGAGGTCGAGGGTTGAAACCTGACGGAGGCGATGGATTTTTTTCAGGCGTAAAAATCCTTAGCATGACTTCCTTCGGAAGGGAAGTAAAGCCGTTGGTCCCGTGTCATAGATTTCGACACGTTAAATAACCTTGAAGTTTCTGAGGATAATTAAACGGTCTTTCACGCCTAATACAGAATTGGACACTGAGAACCACAGCAGTTAAAGAGGGTCCATAAACACAACTCAGTTTCAAACCCACCGGAGGAAGAGATGAAGTGAAGCAACCAGAGGTCGCAGCACAGTTTCTGGCTGTGAGATCTGCCCCACTACTAGGACTGCCAAGAGAGCAGCCGTGTAATGTGCACGGCAAATACTCTTTCCTTGAATCATGCATCCGCACAACCTGTCCGGTGCCGACACACTCCACGAAACCTAGAAGCGTACCTGAAATACGAAAAGAAAACAAAATGAAAAGGAAATGGGGCAATGAAATCGAGTAGATGAACAATCACCAGCATTCGTCTAATGAACAGGCAAAACCACAAAAACTCAGAGTGGATGGTTAACGGGAATCGAAGTCGGGATCTCCCGAATACCATCAGTGTTACCTCGGAGCCATCTCCATCAATTTGAGCAGTGGTAAAATTACAGCGTGTTTAAAAATGAAAGAGCAGATTTCAATTTTGTATTAAAGAAAAACTAACAAAGATAGAAATACATTGCGCATGTCACTGGATTTAGGAAGGTTCATACTCGTAGTTTTATATAGGCGCTATACACTCAACGTGAGCACCAATTGTTGCACGAGAAACATTTCAGAACTAATGGTGGAAGACAAGTTGCATGAACTGAGATCTTGCAAATTCCAACACACAAAATGCTTTTTCTTGTAGTGTAGTTTCTGTAAACAAACAACAACGCAGCTGCGACCAAATACAGTGACGTGTGCAATGTGTTTCTATCCTTCATAGTTTTTCCGTTAATACAAAATTGAAATCTGCTCTTTCATTTTTAAACCGCTGTAAAAACACATTGTGATATACCACTACTTTCCTTTTAGATCCACCTGCCTTCAGAAGATCTGTAGTCAGTTTATAAAACCCTGATAAGGTTTTAGTACGCTATACAATGTATAAATCAAAACAATCATGAAAGAAAAGCTCTGGTTTTTTTCGTTTTTTTTTCGATGTTTGCCATAGGATCGTTACGGATAGTTATTTTATGTTTAATATTCTGACCCCATAGGATTGGACCTGCAGGTGCAGTTTGCAGCTCTTTGTTCAAAATATTACGTCAAAATGCCCTTAATAGGACAGAACAATTTCCAGTTCAATAATCTATGCTAATAAACCGAAATTGAATTATTAATCAACAGGAACGCTTTCCTTGTACCTTGTACCTTTACCCACTCTGCCACCGTACGCCTACACGAAATCCGATTACAGTACGAGTACGCACACTGGCCTAGACGTAAGTAAAATTTACGTCAATGGTGGGTGCAGGGAAACAAATAACACTGGCATTATTATCTCTAGAGGGAGAGGGGCACATTACTTGCGATTTGTTGTTATCTCTGGAAGTATTTCCTACTTTGTGCGTCACACGGAAATTCCGTGACTCACGCTCGCAACAAATAAAGTGAACCAATATCGTCTTTATTGTTCCTTACAGTTCTTGGAACGTGTGTTCTTTTATTAATCTGTCACGCTATAACTAGGGCGTGGACTTCGATGTTTATTTTGGAAGAGGTTGCAGGAGAATGTGACGAAAATTTAACGCTGCATGAAACAAGAGGCTTCTTTAATGTTTGCTCTTTTATTTATATTCATTTATTATTAACGTTCAACGTAGTGTCATATCGGACGGTGAATGAAAATGAGCCTGAGGTCCATAGAGCTTTAAGTTACACGACATTCGTCTTCTCAGGATAAGGAAAATCTATGAGAGGACGTGGCCGTAGATGGAGTGGTATGTTTTAATCAACGCAATTGTAAATCATTTCCAAACGCTCCTCCTATAATGATAATGAAGTTTAAGGAATAGAACGTAAGTTTGCGGAAGCATTATTCTGATTAACTAAACCGCGATGAACGACCCATCAACCAAGCAGCCCTCTAGTTGCCGTGGGAAGTGTTATTTCCTATGAGCAAGCGTCTTTGAGTACCACTATACACCATCAGATCTAGATGAAAAATAAGAAGCAAACGGAATGAAAAAGTGAATTTCGAGGAAAAATCCGTGCTATGTCTTTCTCACTCATATAAGTGAGTCGAGACGGCAAGAGCAGGCAGTTTTATGGTGGAATCGTTAAATGTCGAACGAGGCAGCTGTTAATAGTTACTTTTAAGTATGTGTAAAGCCAGTGTTCAGAGAATGTGTTATCGTCAGAGAGAGAGTTGTAGACATTTAATAGTCGCACCAGAGTTGTGCGAAGCAGTTTTAGCGAGTGTGATCGTCGAAGTGAACTATTTGTGAGACAGAGAAAGGCAGTGAAGTACGATTTAAGATTATGAGAAGGCAGAACAGCTGTAAGACGCAAGGTAACTACGATCTGTAGATTGTATTAACAATAAAATAAAACTGTGTTTTTGTGCATCAGGTTTAAAAGACTGAGTTACAGAAAAACCTCATGTGCTGCACTCACATGACTTTCTCTACTCTTGCACAAACTATGCTTACAAACAGTTATTCCTCTATCTAATCCATGGTAACCGAGTAAGCATTTGTACAAATTATCTAATTGGCAATTTTCTTGTAGGTGCAAAGGGAATACAGTAGACCTTAAGGGATAGTGAAATGCTTTAAGACTGGTCGCTATACGATGACTTTGAAATTCCGTCTCTTTGTATGACCAAGAGATACAAAAGTGAATAACGACCTTCCTTTTGAGAAAATTATAAGTATTGCAAAATTCACACAAATAACAAGGAATAACTTCGAAATGGTTCACTCCACAAAAAATGCAGTTAGATATAACTTGTATATTTTAACGAGATCTACATTTTTTGTATAGTAAGATTTGATCTACATCTTACGGTTTACCAGTTATGAAAAAGTCATCAAAAGGTCATAGTCATGGGCTATAGCCATAGAATTCAAAATATACATTCCATTTGCTATAAAAATAGCCTAAACATTTTAATCAGAGCGTTCGAACCGTTTTTGAGAAAATATTTTCGAAAAAATTTCTATGTAAGGATAGCTTAGAGTGGAGGAATTTTCTTCAAGATTTTCATGTTATATTCTTGAAAGATATTAAACCTAAATACCAACTTTGTTTTTAACCGACTTTTCATTTTTGAGTTATGCTGTTCTCAGACAGATAGACAGAGAGAGCTTTTACTAAAAATACTTCTTTTTTGGATTCAGGGAGCCTCAAAACATGTATTATCGGTGAAACCTCGACATCAACATTTTGGGTCCAAATTTCTCCTAAGCGTTCTATAAGTTTAGGTTAAACTTAAAAAAAGCAGATTCTAAGCAGTGTTGAAGAATATTTTCACCAAACGTTCTCGAACAAGTCTCCACTTACTCAGTGTAACAGTTGAATTTGTGTGAAACACTTTCCCAATATAAGATTTACTTAAAAAAAACTACCACTCCTTTCATTTTCAGTGGCACACGCAGAATCAATTAAACTGAATTGAACTTGGGAGGGAGTTTACATAATGAACAGACAACTGGTAAAACTTGGGGTGAGCCTGCCTATGACAGCGCCTTCTTGCTAAGTGTTAGCATACATCACAACAGCACCGCGTTGAGCTACAAATCTCAATCAAGGCAGACAATACCGGCGGTAATAACCAAACGGTACGACGGAGACAATGGGTGGCTCCAGTCAACACCACATGTTGCAATTACTGTGTAGGAATTGCAGGGGTGACCACCTCCTGCACCTTGTAATAATCAGTTACACGACAGATTATCTCCCCTACAGGCAAATGGTGGTACTAGAAGATGAATAACTTGGTTAACATCACAATAATTCCCACAAGTTCTCTGTCTTTTGTTAAATATTCGGAAGAATTTGGATGCTTCAATTATGTGAACTATGTTTAGAGCAGAGACTCCTGGAATAGTTTTTCGTCACCCTAAAAGTGTTATTAATAAGTTAAAGTTGCTATATATGGAAACACAATACTGTGTCTTACGAAATACCTCTCTTATCACTATTGAAAAAGTTTGCAGCAATTCATATGATTGGTTGCAATAGTAATCCAGTTGCAGTCGCCATCGTACTGTGTTATAGACCTTATAAAATTGAGGAAGAAATTTACCTAGTATAAATACTATAAAAGCACACTTTTTGTATGGTTTTAGCAGTGCTCCGTATAAAAAGCTAACAAATGCAAGAAAATATTGGGCATACATCAAAACATGCGCTTCGAAGTTTCCTGAGACCCAAACAGACGTATGGAGTGTGGTATATAAATGTATGGGTGACAGAATAAGTAAGAAAATCTGATCTGTTATATTCACATGACTTTCTATAGCTACTCTATTTAAGTTTTGTACACTTTCCACAAACTGTTTTTTAAATATTATTGTACTATTTAATGTTAATCGAGATAAAGGTTGAAGAAACAGTTTCACTATACATTTTGTTATAATTAAAGAGCGATACAGGAGGCGACATGATAGTCAATTTTTACTTTCTCTACTTCGTATAGTTAAATAGGGCTACTTATAAAAATGTCAGTGTGTGTGTGTGTGTGTGTGTGTGCGCGCGTAAGCGTGTCTTCATGTCTGTGTGTGTAAACAGCATAACTCGAAAACAAGAAGTCCACTATAGCCAAAGTTGGGATTTCAGTTTAATATATTTCAAGAATACAGCACAAAGATTTTGAAGAAAATTCCTCTACCCCAAACTACCCTTTACATGGAACATTTTTCGAAAATTTTGATTTTCTCAAAAATGACTAACAATTTTGATTAACGTATCATATGTTTAAGATATATTTATGGTAAATGAAATCTCTACTTTGAATTTTGTGGCTATAGCCCATGTAGTTCTATTTACTCTAGATGACTTTCGCATAACTGGTAAACCGTAACAAACAAAATATTAATATACAAAAATGTAGTTTGTAATGTTCGTTAAAACGCACAAGTTATACTCAAATGAATTTTTATGGAGTGGCCATTTCGGAGATATTCGTCCTTATTTGTGAGTTTTGAGTACTTTTCTGAAATGGAAGGTCGTCATTAACTTTTTTTATCTGTTTGGCCGTGCAAAGAGAACCGAATTTCAAAGGGAATTTATAGGGACCAGCTTTAAAAGATTTGACTATCGCTTAAAGTATACTATATTCTCATATTCCTCTTGAAGCTACAAGAAAATTAGCAATAAGATAATTTCTCTAAATGTTTATCCCGACTCACAAGAAGATAGAGAAATAAGAGTTTGTAAGAATAGTTAGTATAAGAGTAGAGAAAGTAATGTGGGTGCAGCGAATTATATTTTTTATAAAATGATCACCATGTAATGGTTTTCAAATTCCATGATACCCGGGAAATAACTTAATGGAAACAATGCTTCAAAAATCGTATAGTATTGAATATCTGATGTGTACACTAATGTGGCTTTTTCTTGTCACTCTTGTACACATTGTTTTTAAGCGCTTATTCTTCTAATCTGATTCATGTTAATTGTCATAGATGTTTTTAGAAATGGTCTTGTTACACATTTACTTATAAGTGCAATGCTAATAGAAGAATGGTAGGCTTAAGCGATTGTCAAACGTTTTAAGAGCTGATCGCTCTGTGATGGCTTTGCCATTCCATTTTGTTTGCATGGCCAGAACAAAGAAAAACTAATAACAGCTTCTTTTTTGAGAAGAGTATAGGTATTTTAAAATTCAAACTTTCATACTTGAAATTAAGAGGTGGAATCAGAACTGAAAAGTTCAATGCCATAGCCGGGATTTGAACCACGGATCTATCGCTTATCGAGTGGCTGCTGTAATCACTAAGCTACCATGGCCAACTAGCCAGTATGACATTAAATTCCCCAGCTGATTCGTACTTTCCCGGTAGACCACAAGGGAATCTCACATCAGAGATAAATACTCCAAGGGCGACTTAAAATTGTAAGTACCGCTTCGCCGAAAAAAAAAAATTATTTGTGTAAAATATTTGGAGCCATCTAGCTTCTCGACGAATCGATATAAATGGTTTATTATTTCACTAACTGTTGCACATACATTGTGCAAACAATGCAGTAATGCACTTTTACCTCAATTTGGATGAATTTAATCACAATTTAATGTTAAAGTGTCATGCAAAGTTTAACTTCTAAGAGAGATTTGGCAATGTTACGTTAACATAGAATTGTGACTAAATTAATATGAATTGAAGTAAAAAGACATTACAGCATTGTTTACACAATGTTTTAGCAACAGTTAGTGAAATAATAAACCATTTATATCCATTCATCAAGAAGCTAGGTGGCTCCAAATATTCCAAATATTTGACACAATCAGCGAAGCGTTTCTTTGTTGACATTTATATTGGATATATTTGTTAGCATCATGTGGAATCTTGGTTAAACGTATGGCCGAAGCAATGCCTTCCATCCGGTATAATTACCTTTCAGTTGGCAATGAGAAGAAAAGCCGTTATAATTCTTATACATGAGATTATTTAACTTAGTCGTGAGTGGAAAGTAAATTAGCTAAGTGTTGGCCTTAAAGTAAGACGATCCACATGTTTGGGGCACACCCAGCCTTAATTTCGGCGGGAGAAAAATGGCGCTGCTTCCTGCTGATCTCTAATTACTTCACATCGCTCGGAATTTTAATTATCCCGTAGTAGTAGTACAACAAGTTCGCTGCTTCTTTCTTTTAGAGCCACGTTACAATTAATGGTGCGCCACTAATCGTAGCCTGCCCTGAAGAATTCCTAAACAGGGGGCTTCTCAAAGAGAATAGGAACGAGTTCACCACCATTTTCCAGCTCTGCTCTTTTGTTTCGAGGTCGGGGATATGTAAGTAGCGAGACTATATGGTCTGCATTCAACAAACCAAAACCAGTTTTATTACTTTATAAAAAGACTTACACGGTATTTCTGTGGTACGGTACTAGGTTCGATTACCGGCAAGAGAGGAGAAGGCTTCTTTAATGCGGATTATTTCTTGTCTTCCCCAGAGTCCTAGTATGAGTGAGCAGTAGAGGTAGGAAAAAATAACATAACTGTTGCGCTGTAACAGCTATGGCCCCAAAATAACAACACATAGTTAAAAAATAACACTGTACCAACTTTTCTCTAATCATTCATTGCAGCATTACTTTCTCCAGCAAGTAACAGCAGACAGAGGAAGTATTGCATTCCACCAAAATGTATGTAGGTATTAAGATTTCAACGAGGCGGTGCCGTGGCCGAGCGATTAGACCTTTCGCCTATCACCAGGTGGCCCGGGTTCGATCTCACGGACCCACATGTGGTATTTGTGGTAAACGAAGCTACGTCTGGGCGGTTTTTTCCCCGGGTTCTTCAGTTTCCCCCGCCATTCATTCCACCAACTGCTATATCATCAAATTTCCAATCATTCATTCCGTCTGCGTTTCATATCATCCTCTCACACCTCGTGCTGTTCTGACCACCCACTTTCAGGTCTTCACTCTGTCCGGTTCGTAGGCTCCTCTGCTCCCCGACAGGCGTCTGACACTAGGCACAGACTTGCAAGGCCTAGGGAAGGATAATCGGATGGAGAATAAGAACATTTCACCGAAATACTTATTTTGAGGCACCTGATGTTCAAATATTCAGTTTCGCAACAGACAGCCCTCGTAAAAAGGTATTCTTTTAATGTTCCGTTTATATGTCGCCTTTAACACCGAAGGTCATATCAGCTGCTTTTAACCTTTTGGAATAGTTGCTCAGCAGTAACGATGAAATTTCGGTTTCTATTACTGTCGATTGACTTTATTACATTAAATTCACGCACACACACACACATTCACACTCCTGTTCATACTCTCAGAATCTAGGGAGAGTGGGGAATAATCCTAGTTAAAGAAAAAGTCCCACTCTCCAGCCGGGAACCGAACCTGAGACTCCTTTATACTTCACGCAGGCGCACTACCAGCCGTAAAAAGGTGTTATTGATGAGACGCTGAGATACTTTTAGTGAAACACTAGGACATAAGTGGCTCAAGTTTGTGGAAAAGGAAAGCATCGAAAATGATTGGTAAGTCAGTGTTATTTTCACACTAAAAGTATTGCAAATTAAAAGAAAATAAATTGTCAATACAATTTAAAACGTTATCTGAAAGCAAACATTTCGGTTACGTTTCTGAGACCATTGCCCTGAGAATAAACGAAGGAATTTCTAGCCATGACTACAGCTAAGCCGAGGCTACAGGGACAAGAATAAAGGAAAAAGGTAAATGTATTCTTTACTTTCGCATTTATCTCGAAAGCAGTTCAATCGAGTTCGCTAAAGCAAAGCAAAAACTAAATAGCTCAACAACACTTCATAAAAAGGTCTCAACTCAACCTCGTGATATTCTTAATAGCGACTCCCGAGCCTGAAAGATAGCGCATAAGCACTCAGATGGGCTTGGCCGCTCAGCAATGAACACAGCATCTTTATGTATACAGCCACTGAATGTGGAGAGCGTACCTTGCCCCGTTCTCGACTAAATGACTAGTTTATTGCTACATTTTATTCGTTTAATATTATTAATGCATTAAAATGTAGTTTCGCACTGTTGGGGAGGAAACAATCGAGCATTCCAGAAATGCTTGTGGAACAATATTAGATCTTTTCTTTCACACTGAGTTTTAGCGACTACCTATATATTTCATTTTATGTAAAACAATTCAGTTATAACTGCCTCATTAACTATAATATTAAAACTTAAAATACGTACACATGATACAACAATGTGAGAAGGTACAATTATTTTTCTGTTTTTTTTTTTTTTTTCATAAACCAAATACTCGAGCTGTTTGCAACAAATTTCACTATGTTCTTGTTTTAAAAGTGCTACATATTTACGAATGCAAAAGAAAGAAAAGCGAGTTTTACCATGGTAGCGTTTTTACTTTACTACATGTGGTAAGAAGTACAGTATTCCACTCAAATTCAATGTTGATATTTCATCACAAATATATATTTTGGGGTCCCCCAGAGCCCCCCCTCCCGCTGAAGCAGTTTTAGAAAAGGGTCCGTCCCTCTGTGTTTGTATGTATGTGTGCGTGCGCGCACACACACACGCACACACACACGCGCGCGCCTGTGAAGAACTGAGCTAAAGAACGAAAAGCAATTAAAAACAAAAGTTCGTCTAAGTTCAGCATTTTCTAGAATGCGATACGAATATTTTCAAGAAAACACCCTCACCTCAAATCACCCTTTACATTTCTTTTATTAAATGCTAAATCCATTACATACATACTACAATTAAGTAAATATAATATATCCAGTACGCAGTTTCCACATCATGAGCCACTGCTTGGCACGAACTTATTCCATTGAATAGTTCTATGTTCGCATTTTTCATGCGCGAACACAAATCACAGCACTAAATCTCCAGATTTTGTCCTCTTTCTTTCTTGTAACATTACTGTAGTTCAATAACTGAAGCACAATAGGATTTAAGCGGTTGTGAAGTTGCTTTTCATGCTTCACTGCCATGTTTTTCATTTCTTCGCTGACAGTGTTCATTTACATGTCTACGAACGTTGCCATTCCTAACGTGCCATGTAGCACTTTGTTTTTAAAATGTATAATTTTATTACTAGATTTCTTGGTGCAGTCCTAAATTAGCAGCTCATACATCTCAACTGGTTTTTAATAGTTGTTTGCACTACAATCATTTATTGTAAATTACCCCTTAAATGGACATTTTGTTGCAAATTTTGTCATATCTCAAAAATGACTTTTAACAACTTTAATTAAAATACCGCATGTTAAAGTATTTTCAGGACAAATTAAATGTATATTTTGAATTTTCTGAGAATAGTATTTGAAGTCTTCTTCATTCTGAACGACTTTTCCTAATTCTTATACTGTAAAAGTTATAACCACACAACATTTTTGAAAAAGCCTTTTCTCAAATGAGAACTCATTCTTTTTTTCTCTCCTCGATGTGCAAACAGAACGGAATTTCAAAGCCATCACATAGCATACACGCCGTGGCACAACAGCCCATCCGGTTCAAGGCCTACCGCCCGACCACTGCGTCCCCCATCTCGACCCACCACAGTGGGATGCAGGTGCCACATAGCGCTTACTCTAAAAAGATTTTACTATCGCTTAAGCGCACTGTTTTTCCTATTCCCATTATTGGTACAAGGAAATTTGAAACAAAACTATTCCTATAAATGTCTATATGGATTAAAATGAAGTAGATAGAAGAATAGTTCGTAGAAAAATAGAGAAGCTCGTGAACATATGACTTATTTTTCTTTCTCATTTTCATGTAAAGAGAACGGAATTTCAAAATCATTATATAGCAACCTGCTCTTAAAAGAATTGACTATCGCTTAAAGCCTACTATATTCCACTAATCCTGTTGTACCTATAAGTAAATATACAATAACAAATTTCTGTTAAGATGAAAATTAAATTATTTTCTTGTTTAACGACGTTGTCAATTACCAGGATCACATCAGCGTCGCCGGTGTATCGTAATTTCGTCCCGCAGCAGTTGTTTTATGTGCCAGTAAATCTACTGACATGGAGATGTCGTTTTTAAGCACACTTAAAAACCATCAGTCTGGGCCGGATTTGAGCCCGCGACCTTGGGATCAGTAGGCCAGTGTCTAACCAAATGAGCCAACCAGACTGACTGCTAAGATGAAGTGTAAATAGAAGAATAGGCTTTTGTAATATTAGTTTAAAGATGGGTAGAGAAACTCATGTAAATGTAGCATTCGATTCGTTTTAAACATTTACGTTTAAATGGGTGAATTGCTTGGTAGTCGAAATCTTCCTGAAATTTTATAGCAGAACTTTGGGTAAACGTTTAACACTACAAAATATGACATCGCATTTTAGTAAGTGAAATGTAAATAAAAAACACAGCTGCTGAAATGGAATATCGTAGAACGTTGATCAAAGTAGAATCTAACTCGTTTCACGTACCTCGTTTCATAGAAATCAATTGAGCCATTCTCGAGTTGTAAGATAATGGATGAAAAGGCACAAGTGCCGGAAAGGCGCACTTGTAGCAATGCAGCCGACACAACAGAGATTTACCTTCAGATTCAATGGTAGCTTAACATGAATGTTCATAGCACTCAGATCTTTACAAAAGCAGTGGCAGAAATAAAACTAAAGCGGTTGGTTCTGAGCCCGATTACTTTAACAAAAACATCAGGTATGCAAAAGAACAATGCAAAGCTCGCAGGAATGAAAACCGAACAACACATGAGCTGCTGTTAAGTGCAGACCACAGCGGGAATGCTGGAACTACTCAAAAGAACCACTTGTGTATGCATGTTTTTTTCTCCTTGTTCTTCAATGACCACCAGCAACCGCTGATACCTCGCTCGCCAGTATTTTTTTAAAATCTACGTATAAAGACTAGTTAAATTCTTCCTTTATTCGCAACTTCTCTCCCCTGCTTTGCCGCAAATAAAAATGGAGGATAAGAGAAGAGAAAGCCAAAAGCTAAGAGTAATTTGAAACCCGCCAAGCATAAAATTTAACGGAGTTTTTTTAATCCTTCCCTCTCTGGATGCGATTAAAATTCATTTTCCTTTCTTCTTATTCGGTCATGTAAATTGTAATGGGCCCTAGGGCATATTGTGTTCAACATCCATCACATTCAACAAGACCGATTTGTGCCCTCGGGTATTCCGATCTCTACCATTCTTTCTCCTTTCACGGCAATGAAATCCTTTTGTGCCTTTATTATACATTTCCTGATGTAAGACCAAAGGAATAAAACTCCTGCTTTGGTAGTTTTTGCATATTTTTGTTAGTTCAGAAGCTGCAGGTTCTTTGCCAACTACAGGAGAAACTCTCTAAAAGAACTAAAAAAGGAAGAGGTGGTGACGTAAAGGCTTTCGTTGATTAACTCACATTTATATTTTTGAGTCGATCGAAGTTTCTGTCAGTGATGAGATATTTTCTTATTCTTTCATTACTAATATTCTGTATAAAATGGGGTATAGAAATGCATCTGACGTTTCGACTTTGTGTTGCACAGTTCAGATATTACAAATCCCCTATGAGTTTAGATGTACTAGTTACTAGCAATTACCGAGCGAGATGCTCCGCGGTAACGTGTAAGGCTCGCATTCGGAAGGTCGTGGGTTCCATTCCCGTGGCCGACCTTCCTGAATCATGACTTTTTTCGGCGGTTTCCCCGGATAATTGGGAAGGATAATTGCATCCTCCGAATTTCCTGTCCTTCCATTGCGTTCCATTATCACTTCATTCATCCTTCATCCTATTGGTTCCTTCAGGGTCGCAAGTGTTAGCGAAGTCGTTAGGTGCAGCATGGCAGGGATGATATGTGTAAAGGAACTGTTTACATCCCTCGTTGTCCGTGGCATCCGGGTGCAAAAGGGGGCGGCATGCAGGGGAGCTGAACCCTGCGCCGAGATCCCCCTGAATTGGCCCCGGAAGACCTAAAGACGGGAAACTTTATGGACCTTTGTCAATGTCTGGGGCCGTTAGTCTGGATCTAGCTGCTCGGTGTCTTCTCTCACCTCATCCTTCCTCCCGCGGGTGTCCTCTTGGGGACATAGGCACAATAAGCCTGGCTTCAATGCTGAATCCACTCCGTATCTCTCCTATTCCTATTGTAGGAATTTACATAATTATGTTGTTATCATCCAGTATATAGCAGTTGTGTTGTACTTGAACAAGGCAGAATAAGCCTGATATATGTACTATTAAATGCTATATTTTCTGCGTATTGTACGTATAATGGATTTGTAAGATGCAGAATTGTAGAAGATGCATCTGTTGCTTTTAATGCATGGATTTTAAATTACTACGAGTTTTCCTGTTTCTTATCCCCACTCCTTTCATACTACGAGGTAGCAGGCTAAAGCGCTATGGAGGTGGTTTACGGCGTAATGGTAGTCTGATACATGGCTAATCTTGTATACCATCACGATGAACCTGCATCTTTTGTGTGAATTCAACGAGCAATTTGTTTGGTTGTTTACAATATGGGTGTATTAGGTGATTGTGGTTTTTCTTCATTGAGACATAGGAGAATTACATCACTACAATTCGCGCCGTAGCCTGTCTTTTTGGATAGCCACGTCGCTTTCTAATCTGGCGTTATCTTTGAAGCGAGTCTACGGTTACTTAGAAACGCATATCCCCGTGGCGCCATCTATTAACATTTTGTAGCTTTCTGCCTCCGCTCAAACCGCAGACTGCCTCATTTACGCAGCTCTCCAACGCTTAGCCATAGTACAGTAACGTCAGTTGACTTCTTGGTTTTAGTTGCCTTTCACTGTGTACTGAAAGACGCCCCACTGACACAGTACCCCAATTTAGCTGCCGGATTTAATTACTCTCTTCTCACAGCTCTCTGTTTAAATTTAGAATCTTCCAACACTTCAACAATTTACGTTTTTGTTTCCTATAAATAGCTCAGGTAATTTAAGCTAAAATTTCATATAATTGAGATGTTGCATTCGAAACTAAAATAAGAATTTTGGATTATTTTTAAACAGCTTATGCCATTTTACGCATTCTCATTCAGTCTTCGTTTTATTTATTGGGTTTTATTCAATTAAGACACACTACAGATAGAAAATACTTCCTTTAGGTAGAATGTAGACTTCATTAAAAGTTTATTTATGCAATTTTTTCCCAAGAACTATCATGTTTCATGTAGATATTTCTATCCAAATCTATTTTATTACATTTATTTTAAAATGGACGCAAGAATCATGAGTACTGTACAATTTTAATATTACCAACATAATAGGTGTGACATATGAATGGACAGTTTTAAGCATACCTATTTGTAAGTTCTATCGTAACATAAGGAGTTTTTATTTAAAACAATACTTGTGTTATTCCTAGATCTAAACTTTAATCTAAAAAATCTGATGCGTTGCACCCATATGCCTTTCTCTACTTACTCTTACATTAACTATTCTTACGAACTCTTATTCCTGATCTACTTAACATTTGTAGAAATTACCCTATTGCTAATTTTCTTGTAGGTGCAAGATGAACATGGGAATAAAGTAGGCTTTGAGCAACAGTAAAATGTTTTAAATCTGGTCGCTATATGAAAGCTTTGAAATTCCGTTCTCTTTACACGAACAAGAGATTGAACAAGTATTGCAAAAGTCGCACAAATAGCGAGGAATATCTCCGAAATGGTCCACTCCACAAACAATGCATTTAGACATATCTTGCGTGTTGTGACAGACCTACATTTTTTGTATAGTAAGATTTGGTCCATCTCTAACGGTTTAGCAGTTATGCAAAAGCCATCAAGAGTAAACATGATTGCACAGGCTCTAGCTAGAAAATTTTAAATATACATTTCATTTGCCATAAAAATACCTCTAAATCGTTAAGGCCATTTTTTGAGAAAATCAAAATTTTCGAAACATTTTCCATGTAAAGGGTAGTTAAGGGTGGAGAAGTTTTATTCAAAATCTTCATGTCACATCCCTGAAATATGTTAAAATTAAATACGAGCTTTGATTTTTAACCGATATTTCGTTTTTGAGTAATGTTGTACCGCGCGACCCTTTTTATAAAATTGATTTTTTGGATTCCGGGGGCCTCAAAGCATATTTCCAGCGAAATCTCTACATCGAATTTTTGGGCCGAATACAATACCTCCTTTGCTTACTACACGTAGTAGTATAGAAACTAAAATTTCTGTACAAAAGTTCAGAATAAAAGAATATCATGGAAAGAGTATTTCTGGCAATAGAGTAAACGGTGGTGAAAAGAGTGATTTTGGAAACATTTGGAGTGCACAGCAAAAAGAATCGAACTCCATTCTCCGAGTAGTTACTTTACTGTTGATTGCTTCTGCCGGCCGAAGACTAACACACAGAAAACAGTAGAGAGATGACGCAAAGTTTTTGTGTTGTAGAGAGCTTTACTTGTATACCGTCTCTTGTTTTTTAAGTGCTGAAGTAAAGGAAGAAGAAGAAAAGATAGGGCGAAAAACGATTCCTAATGATCATTAACGATTGAAAGTCTGTTTTCTCCCGAAGCGGAAAAAAAGGAAAGGTTGAAGAAAGGGGATAAGACAATAATGAAAGAAAACTTTTCCAGGGGAAAACAGAAATCGAAGTCCGAGGTGTTTGTTTGAGATAAGAAAGAAAAGAGCCTAGCCATTAGCCGCGTTACACAGGAACCGTGTAAGATGTACTGAATAACGCTCTATGGACTATACGTATTTCATATATCTGGCCAGTTAACTTGTTTTGGGAGCCGTCCACCCAAAGAAAAACAAATATGTGAAGTGTCACTCTCATAGAGCTTTCTACTACGTCACACAATCTTCTATACATTACATTATATGTTACAAAATAATTATTTATGTAAGAGGTGTATAATCAGACTGCTTGTGACACGAGTGCGAAAGCAAACATATGGATTGTGTTCCACTTGCCATTTTGAACGAAGTCAAGAGTGCTGAGAGTTTATTAATTCCAGGAAAATCAATAGATATTTAGGAAAATAATGTGAAATGCTTTGTGGATGGACAAACGAAAACTGTATTAGTTTTACCAATGAAACCACATTACTCGCATTTTCAGGGTTTCTTACATGCAAATTGGAGAAGATTATGTTGTGGCGATGATGATGTCATTGCTATCTTGTTGGCATGCTAATTACGTCATTCATTTTCTGACACTGGTGCCAGAAAGAGGGTGCCCTAATAAGTCGTTTTAATGTTAGGATGACAGAATTGCATGAAGCTATTCTTTTATGCATATGACAATACATTTGACTACAAAAAATCTCAAATGAAGCAATAAGAATTTGCTTACATCACAATGTGGAATGCAAAACAACAGCTATAAGGATGTAAAAGTCAGTTTTATTACTAATAGACCTATGGGAAGGCAAAAATCGAATAAGCTACTTTTAAGATAGTTGAAGTTTTAATATTAGGCGATGTTGATTAAAAGGATAAAATTATGCCACTTGCGTGGTATAAAATTATAACACTCCATGGCCACCAATGTTTATTTCCTGCACATGTGAAAATCATTATCCCAGAGGTTTGTATTGTGATGGCGGATAGTTTGAATGCACCAATTATGGAATCCGAAGAACGTAAACGTATGATGAGTAATGTAACATGAATGGAAGCACTATGTATTTATATAAAACATTATGTGCCCTCATATTTGCATGGATTTTTTTACGGTAATTTACAATCTGTAATCCGTAATGTTAGACAATATCAACATATACAGGAATAGGTTTATTCTCTGGAAAATAAAGTCCTGCAAGTGAAGTGAAAAATATTCTAAGACTGTTCTTGTCTATTATCACGCGTTGCAAACGCTAGTTGAAGCCTGGGCATTTCCTCTGCCGCTCCGCTCTCTTCTCTTACAAACAGAACAAAGTTCACGAACGCCACTGACTGGATTTACCCCGGGGTGTTCTGCAACTCTTTTACGTACTAAGGGTTATCTACTTACCCCAATGCCGGGTGAAGCTGTGAACGGTTGGGAAAGTTATGTGAGTGCTGTAGTAAGTGGTGTTCATTTTGAACCTTTTGATATCATGGTGAAAGGAATCAGAAAGGCATGGGATGATAACCTGTTTATATTGAAATCGCCTTATACACAAGTGAGATTAAGAATAAAATTAAAATAAGTAATGGTTGCTATTCAAGGAAAACTGCATTACATAACACTGTAGCATACTTGATGGAGATATATTTCCCAAATCATATGCATCCAACAAATATAAAACTCTAAGAGTCCTTTTAGTTAAAAATACAATTTAAAAAAAATGTTCAGTTGATGGTATTTTTACTTTGTCATGTATGTGAAGGCTTCATACAACAGAGGGACAAAAACTTTGCATAATGCATTTTCGACAAATACTCTCGATGCTCATCAAGGGCATGGAGAGACATGCTCGCTTTCTACAAATAGAGCACGACAAACACTGCGGTGAAAATGGCTTACAGTGCTGCCAACAGAAGAGATTAGCTCCTCTCGATATCGCCTCAGTCCTGGATTGTTGTTTTATGTTAATATTGTCAAGGCGAACTGGAGGTCAGCACGGCGGAGGAGTGGGGGAAAGAGTGTATGCAGGTGTTTGACCCCAGGCAGGCTCCCACAGAGATATCAGCTACATCTTCCCTACGGTCCGGTTAGGGGCAAGTAAAATATTAGGATAATATAGCGTTGGAAATTCCCTTGCTTGGAAATTCTACCTGACATTTTGATGTTACATGTTATAATTTCCCTACGGCGTTTACACATGAACGCATGAATAGGTGTGCACCATTACGTTTAGCGTGCTTCCTGACACAGGAAAATATTATACAGACAAAAAGACGCCGTAAAGGAAGGAAGGACGGAACGAAGGAAGGACGGAACGAAGGAAGGAAGGAAGGAAGGAAGGAAGGAAGGAAGGAAGGAAGGAAGGAAGGGAAAAGTGTACGCAACACGTCTTATAATGGGAATTTAAGTTTTATTTAATGTTTAGTAAACAAAGGGTTATGCAGGGAATACTTGAAATTGCCTAATAACAATGGCAATTATTTATGATACTCGTACAAAAACAAGCGAGGTGGCGCCGCGGTAACCTGTGCGACTCGCGTTCGGAAGGTCGCGGGTTCGATCCCCATCGGTCGCGCACTCTCTCTGACTTTTCGTGGAACCCTTGTCACTTAGGCGAATGCTGGTTGCTTACTCTAATACCACGGTTTCCTTTCTAGCATTCCACTTCCTTCTTATCCTTCAGGTGTGCTTCTAGGTTCCTGGTGTATGGTGCTGCCGGACAGATGGCGCGGATGCATATGCACTGTAAAGAATACGAGCATTCCCCGTGGACATTAGAGGGTTGCCGGATCGATGGGTCACTTATTTACCCTCTTCAGTGGTTCCGGCAACTCATGCTTGGAAATGTAAGGGACTTAGGCGTGTCTCTGAAGTCTGGAGCCTGTAGCTGTTCCTTCACTTCGTCCCTTCCTTCTGGGGGTCTTAGTCACAATATATATCTGTAGGTCGCAGTGTGCGAGGTGTCCCTCTTGGTTGTCCACCCTTTGCTCTTTATAATATAAAAGCTAAAAACAAGATGTTATTCTGCGAGTATAACATAATAGTGAAAATAGGCAGTAGTGAATATTTATAGATAAATTTACAGATTATGAATGAGATTGTTTTAGCTATTTCGTATCTTTGATGGCCAATTTTTCTTTGTAGTATCAGCTCATCAGCTGGCATCCTTCAGTATTTAATAATGTTTTTGTTGTCCCTGACATCGATCGTTAAGTCATTTGCTTACAATGTTGAAGATATTCATGTTTTGGCTTTATCTTTAAAATATGCTGACAAAACATTTTCAATTTAATTAATTTGTTTTTCTTTTTCCTTACTATGAACCATTGAAAACGCCTGTTCTGGTTTTACGTACGGTTTCGTTGATTTTTTGGCAGCAATAATTCTAATGTTATTCTTTATGCTGCATGTAACATTTTGGCTGGTTCTTCAGATTCTAAATTAGTGCAACAAAACTATCCGCCATTACATCAACAATACGAACCTTTCGAATAAAAGAATTCCTTTGCTAGAAAATAAAGTTGGTAACTCTGGAGCGTTATAATTCTATATCACTCACAATCAGTAGCATTCTTTTCTCCTTTTAGAAAGGATACCTGCACTTATGCCCCTAACCACCTGCATATTAAGATATTCACACAAAAGTATATATTCAACGCAGGTTACTTTTTTAAGCTAGGAATTATTTCATTATAAGTAACACATGCTTAGTTCCATAGAAAAGATACAGCATTCTAATTTTAAAAGCGGTAAGGTGTTGTTAGAAAGAGTCACAAACTTTCAGGCCCTTCAGATGCACTTAAATATGAGAAGGAACCAGAATGGACTTTGGAAGATTTTGAAAATGGATAACCTTACCAAAATAATAATTTGGCACAAAACGTGTTCTTTAATGAGTTGTAAATTTTGTTTTAGTACACATTTTTGTCTGTCTCTGATGATTAAATGAATTGATGAGGATCACAGATTGTTCGTGGAAAATCTACTTTAATGTCTTAAATATATATTTCAATGGGACTTTTTGGAGCATAATTTTAAAAACTGAAACACAATGAAACATTTTACATGTAATCGCAGCTTGGTTTCTTTTTTAAACATCATGTAGCATGCTTTAACACTGTCTATTATAGTTCAGGTATGACATTCGATGTTTTACGACTTTTGCTTAAGTGGAAATTGTGCCTTTATTTGTAAATAAGTATATCTGCGATATTAAATCAAAATATGTAGATTAGTTGACATGATCATTTCCAGCATATGAGAATGACTCTTGAACAGTTTCATCCCCTTCACAACTGTAACAGAGTCCTTGGTTTCAGGAAAAGTTGTTTACTCTTTTGAAATAGAGAAATAACTCAAGGGAATTTCAATACACAGTCTGATGAACATTGATTATAAGGCAGGAATAATTTGACGAGATTATTGTGTTGTTGTGCTGTAATTCTCACAGGAGAGGTTTTACAATATTGCATTTGTCTATTCCCGGAGGTGAAGCATCGCATCCTGTTCGATACAAATAGCATATGAATGAAATTTCCTTTCCGGAAATAAAGCCGTGCCATAACTAAAAATATTCAAATAAAATGCAGAGAAAACAAATTAATCATTTTGCTGTATCGGGAGTTTGGGGACCGTTTGTTTTTGTGCGGCTGATTGTCGAGAGCCATTATCCCTGATAGATCCTCTTACCCGCCATCTGTTGGCGAGGTGGGACACTACTACATTTCAACACAAGAGCCACCAACAGGTGCGTTTTATTGCCAAACTCCAATCCTCCCACCCTCCCGCTTAATTGGAGTGGGAATTTATTACAACAAAAGAAGGAAAAAATACACAAAAATATTTGCATTTTTGTGTTTAAAAATAAATGTCTCTCTACGTTCGAGCTTCTCTTTCATCAACCTATGCACTACAAATCACCGCAACAGAAGCTAATAGCCAATAATGTAAGTGAGGAATGTAGTGCTGAACACTTTAAGTCACTTAAACAGAGGTGACTATCTCGCTGCTTCTGTAAAAGTAATATACAGGGTGGAAGGGAAGTCATTACAGTTCTTCTAACATGTGCTTCTTAGAAGCCTTGCAAACAAAAAGGTCGAATGAGATTTTGTTCTTTGACCAGCCGATTTCGAAAAAAATAAATAGTTTTTTTATCCAAACTGTATGCTTAATTCCACAAGAAAGTACGAAGATAACAGTTTGTTACTTGTAAGGTGGGTAGGGTAACTTATTTTTCACATAGCTTTGGTAGAAATTATGGGACATCACACAGGGTTTCGAAATAGTTTACCACTTATAAGATGTGAAGGAATACTCCGAGCGGCTCTTTCGACGTGAAGTTAGTCGACAACGTTGCGTTGAGGTTGGTCAGGGAATTGAGCTGGTTTGTTGATGTAAACAGGTTGGGCGCTTTCGTGTAATACTTTGGGAGTCAACGCTTGTAATTGGCCTACACTCGTATAGTAAACACGGAAGGACAAGGCAGGGTATGTTTGCAGGATGTGTTTCTGTATGTACTGAACTAAGGAACGTGACAGCCACACAATCTGCAGTGTTGCCAGCTTGTTTTCGACAAAACTAAAATATCTCCGTAGGAAACGGTCAGCGACAAAAACATAAGATACAAAATGTGTTTGGAATGCTCAGATCTGCCACTGGTTTAAATTAATGTAATTACATCGTTTCCAACCGGTATTGTTAATAGACCCGTGTGTGGATACCAAAACATGTGAAATCAGCCCACACATACTTAGAGATGGCCAAGGCAAATGGCTATCTTACCTGTAGCTTATCCATGCCAATGCAAAAGGACAGACATTTTGTGACTTATTCACTCCCAGGAAGTGCAACAAACCGTGGGATAAAATTGGCGTAAAATAGACAATGAGATATGCTAGTGATACATTTATATACGGGTGTAACAGTGCTCACATGCATACAGCTGTTCCAGATGGCCATAGTGAGAGTGGGTGTCCCAAAAAGCACCGACAACACTTAGTATGTTGTGTGGGACACTAGTAAACGGATCGCTTTTCAGATAGGAGCTCCTGTCCGGAAATGTATGGTTTCAATTTTGGGGAGCATCGAAGTCTGAGAACGAACGGTTGTGACAATTTGTTAACATTCGTTTTGGTATCTTAATACGGAAGTTATGCACACCTTTAGCTGTCTGTGTACTGGGATGAACTATCTAAGCAATGTAATATTCCTGCGCATGCGTTAAATTCCTCCATAGAGTCCTTGGTGCGCACCCTACTGCGTTACTTGTGTGGTTTCCAGTACAATAACGTTTTAAGTGTGAGACATGTACCGCTACACAGCTTCGGAAATGGCCGATATGATCTCCAGCGCACTTTTGGTAAATGTGCGGAATCACTTCAACGTCACATACTAAATCGATGGCTTGGTAGAGGAGGACCAGTTTCATGACCAGCACGGTCGCCAGATCTAGCACTTCTCGGCTATTTTCTGTGGAGTTGTATGAAGAGTATGGTGTATGGTACTCCTGTAACTTCAGCGGAGAGGACCTTATGTTTCGAGTCCATGCAGCAATTAAAAATCTTCAAAGACAACCCCACGTATTGGGTCATGTAGGTACATGAGAGTCACCACCGCCGATATATGCTCTACAATAACGTAGGAGCTACAGTTCGAAGCCCGTTTGTAACGTAGACAGCTCGATGTTGGGTTTATTCCCGAAATGTGAATGTACACCCATCACCCCCGAGAGGGAGGGACAGAGAAGTGACAGAGAAGTGTAGGATACAGTGAAAGGGAAGGAAGGGGGAAGAGGGGGAGAAAGAGGTATGTGATGGGTGCGAGACACGGAAGGTACAACAAGAAGGGAACGACATACAATAAAATCTCTGCATTTAACGCAAACCGTGTTTAACGCTCCATGTTATGCTAAACTAAGTAACTACTGGAGCATTATCTAATTGAAGCCAATCCGGGCAGTACTTATCAGGATTAACATGAAGCACCTACGAGTGCATAATTTATAAGCTAGGAATGAAAATATGCAGTACGTGTAGAGTAACTATGGCAACCGATAACAGTACGACATATCAACTGTTCATTCCTGCCTATAGGACTATAAACACTCGTATTCTATATAGGGTATACTTAATTTGTAAGCCTGAATTACATTTTATCGGTCTCCCAGGTTACTAATACTTTGATCACTTATTTCTATAACATTGTAGACTATTATTCAGTGCATGGAAGATTGCTAACAGTTATCAAGTCAATTATATCAATATTTCATCAATATGTCTATAGCTGTTGAATTAACAATAAACGGATATGTTACATTCACGTTTTTCCAACTATTCTTCAACAAAGTATTTTTATAAACGCTTATTTATATATCTACTTCATACTGATTGAGGTAAACATTTGTACAAATGGTTTTATTATATATTTCGTTGTAGGTACAATGGAATAGAGGAATATAGGGTTAAGCAATTAGTCATATATTTTAAAAGATGGTGGGTATATGATAGATTTGAACTTTGTATAAATAGGAGGGGGAAAGGAATAACTTTCCATAAAGAAAATTATAAATATTGGAAAATTCAAACCAATACAAGTAACATCTCGGAAATGGTTAATTAAAACATTATTTTAGATTAATTGTGCACTTTAAGGAGATCTACTTGTTCGTGGAGTAAGACTTTGTCCATCTCTTACCTTTTACCATTTGTGCAAAAGTCCTTCAGAATTAAGAGGATCTCAGAGGCTGTTTCCAGAAAATTTAACATACATTACCATTTGTCAAGAAAAGATCTTAAACTTATTTGATGCCGGGTTCGGCGCACAATAAAGGACGGGGCAAGCTAGTGTGCACCGTATACCAGGCAAAGCGTGTATCAAAGAGCTAATGGTTAAGCTTCCCCACACCACTCACGCGAACGAACACATGAGTAATAACAATGAAGCAGTAACACAAAAGGTTTCTGGAGCCTTCAAGAAAGATTGGACTGCGTTGTTATCGGCACGTTTGTGGAAGTCGAGAAAGGTTCGTGTGACGTCATCCCCTCTATATAAGGAGGCGAGGGAACAGCAGATTTAGAGTTACAGACACGAGTTGGTCAGTGTGTCAGCTGTGCGTGTAAAGAAGATTTAACAAGCATCGAGTGATTGCATTGTCGTAGTTAGTGTATGAGAGACAGAGAAAGTAAAGAAAAACACTGAAAAGACTGAGGCAAGGTTATGAGGAATAAAATTTGTGAGTAGTGATAGCATGAAAGACTGTAGACTGTGTTAACGACGTGAATAAAACTGTGCATTTGTGATAGTTTTAGAAGTAAATTAAGCGATAGAAAAATAATTGGATGGATTTACTCATTTGTCACCATGTTATTTTAATCAAAATCGTTAGTCATTTTTGAGAAATGCAAACTTTTCGAAAAAGTCCCACGTAAAGGGTAGTTAGGGTTGGGGAATTTTCTTTATAATCTTGGTGTCGCATTCTTGGAAGATACAGAACTTAGGTATCAAGTTTCGTTTTTGAGTCCTACTGTTCACAGACACACACACACACACACACACACACACACACACACACACACACACACACACACTCACTCACTCACTCACTCACACGGAGTTTTCTATAAATGCTTTTCTTGGGTTCAAGAGTCCTCAAAACATATATTTCCGGTGAAATCTACATTTCGAACTTCTGAGTGGAATACAAAATGTACTACTTTTCGGTAGATAAAATCATAGGCAGAATACTTCCCCAAATACTATCAACAAATGCTCTCAGACATCATTAAGGAAGTGGCTACGAGGCACCACAGTATTGACGGGACAATGCGCGTGGAAAATATGACACCAAAGGTGGGTACATCACAACTGAACTTCAGCTCTTTTCATTATTGTTCATCTCTGACAGAGATGTGTACTGGAGATAAGAACTGTTCTGTGAGGGAGATGTCCATTGTGGTGTAACTTTCATTCTGTAATGAAACCTCTATCTGTGATAACGTATTGGTGCGTTTTCTGGAAAGTACTGTCTTCTGCTTCTTACAAGAAGGCCATTATCACCTTGTGTTTTTGTGATTTTCCCCTAGTCGGTAGGCGAATACAGGGATGGTTTATCTAACACGATTTTCTTTTCTTAATTTCCATTTAATTTCGCTTCCTTGTCAGGTTTCAGTTGTGCTTCCAGGTTTCTAGGCATATGGCAGTGTCGGACAGATGCTGCAGATGCTTGTTGAAAGAAAAGAGTACTTCTTGTAGATACAAGAGGCCTATTTGATCGACGGGTTGTTCATCGCCTTCTTTAAGCAGCTCCAGCAGTTTTACTGGTCTTCTAGTCTGAAACGGTTAGAAACTTCATGATTGGCTACGTCCTGTAGCCTTCTGTAGTTCTTCCACTTCCTTCCAGGGGGTAGTAGTCACAGAGTGCGACATGTCCCCTTCAATTATTGTTCAACACGCGCGTAAGAAGGTAAGAATAGAAGCCGGCAAATTCAGAGAAAGCGACAGGCTAGTGGTCTAATGAGTGGCTTCACACAAAGTGCACAAGGTCATTGCTTCAGCTCTCAAAGAGGGTCACAAATATAATTTTATCTTAAAACGTTTAAGTTACTGAGAAGCATACCACCTCAGTCCGCTACCCCTGAAGCTAAACATATCGTAGTTTCCAACGACTGAAGTATTACTTGTTAGAGAAAACCTTTACGGCCGTTTACTTTGCTGGCATGTTTATTAAAAATATGTCTTTTTAATGTCCTTCAACGTGGTGTTATATTGGACGGTGAATGAATGAAATGAGTGAAATGATGCTCAAACGAGTCCGAGGTCAATAGAGCTTTAAGTTAACCCATTTTTGTCTTCTCAGGATAAGGAAAAACCACGGTAAAGACCTTATCCGGATAACTCACCCTAAGCGAGACACAAACTCGTGCCCTCTTGGACGTGAAGCAGATACACTACAGAGGCGGGCATTAAAATATGCTTCGCCACTGCAATCACTTTCATGTAAGTGGCGCACTCTCTCCGCTTACATCAGAGTTAGTTGAAGGAAAAGAGCCGTACTTTGGAAGCAGATTTATTACGAACTTGTGCAGAGAATTGATAGAACACAAGTGACTGCAGTTTTGGTAACAAAATTATTTAAAATTGTTCATTATATCACTAAGTATATATGTACGTAAGGTTATGCAACGCACAAGCAGACCTCGCACACTGCTACCTACAGAAAGAAGGTATGAAGAACCACAAAAGACTACAGGCCGTAGGGATAGGACATTTAGCGTCTCTCTGTGGACTAACCACTGCTGAAATTGCCTAGAGAGAGAGAGAGAGAGAGAGAGAGAGAGAGAGAGAGAGAGAGAGAGAGAGCGATGAACGACCCGCCGACCAAGCAGCTCTCTAGTGTTCACTAGAAGTACTGTTTCCTTTGTAAAAGCATCTGTTCGGCACGGCCTCATGCCACCGAAACCTGAAAAGAAAATGGAGTGAAAGGGAAACGATAGAAAGGGAATTATGGTAGATGAGAAATAAACCCTGCATTTGCCTACCGATTGGAGAAAACTATGAAAAAAAATACAAGATCAGAATGGGTGCTCAACGGGAATCGAACCCGGGACCTCCCTAAGTTAAGCTTCACACGCCATTATTTTAGTTGGATTTGTTTCTGGGTGGTCAGCATAAACTCTGAATTTTTCACTACATCTGTGGTTTCCTCTATCACTTTCACATCGACAACATCAGGAATCGTATGGGTGGTGATTCGAACCAAGCGCACTATTATTATGAATTATGACCTTCAAATAGTATTAGAAATCAATTTACTAATCTCTTCTTCAAATGCACCCACACGCCTTTTTGTGGTTTAATAATAATAATAATAATAATAATAATAATAATAATAATAATAATAATAATAATAATAATAATAATAATAATAATAATAATAATAATAATAATAATAATAATAATAATAATAATAATAATAATAATAGTAATAATAATAGTAATAATAATAATAGTAATAATAATAATAATAATTAATGAAAACAATATTAACAGTAATAATAAATTTTAACAATTATATCTTAATGGCTTGGCCATTTATTAACCCGATCCATCTTCTTGAAATGCCTGCGTATGTTTAGAGAAGTCCTGAGCGTCCTTTGTATTTTTTTCTTTAGCCCATTCTTACAATAAACATTTATAACTGCATATTATTTTGTATTTTTAGATCATTTAACGTATACATATTTAATTCGCCTCTAATTGTATTACTTGTGATTTAGTGAGGTCTTTTAAATCCGGCTTCACTTCTAACATATGTTATCTTTAAGATCCACAGTAAAATTCAGAAGCATATGTGAATGTTGCAATTGCTTTATAGAATTTGATAGTGGTGACTTTGTCTTCAAAAATACCACACTCATTGCACACAAGAACATTTTATTACAATTTCAAATAGTGCTGTGTTTACGGCTGTGTCATTTTATGAGTTGGATTTTGTAAGTTGACTATCAGAAGTTGCGAGAAAAATAGCGATAGTTTTGTTTTGTTTAGATATAATGTTTTAAAACATTTATTAAATTCCTAAAACTATTTGTCCGAGTTTACACGAATAAAAACTGCAGCATATGGCAAGTTGAACAGGTATGTTACTCATACAAACTTACAACATGTATCATACTCTTTTTTTATAATGCTTGGCTTTATTTTGTTTAAAACAGAGTTTACTGACTTCATCGCTCTGTGAGACGTCTAATCTTTAATACGATTCAATGTACTTAGGTATCATTTTATCCTTTTAGATTCTGTATACATCATGCTCTTCTTCTAATTTTGAAATGGCCGTTTCAAGTAACATAGATTAATAATATATACATTTAAATTTCTCCTTTTTTGTGGGCTATCAAATAAGCGGAATATAGGCCCAGATAAGTTTTAGAGGAAACGAATCTTGTCTTATGAAAAGGAACATGTAAGGGCATGCAATACTGGTTTGACTCAAAAAACGTCATTTTAAGTGAATGATAAAATTAGTGTAACAATTGTTAATAGTATACTGCTTCCAGAGAACTCGCCGTACGTGAGTGTCGCAGAGAAATTGAAACTTACCGGCATAGTTTGGCTCCCGTGGAGACTGTTGATGGCCGCTTGTGCTTCTTGATGCGAACTGAATTTCACAAACGCACAGCCTGTGAACAAAACAAATGCGCCATGCTCAATATGCTGACATACAACTGTATTCTGTCATGACTGAAAAACTGATGGAATGAAAAAAGTGTAAACATTAGTTTTAATTATTTTGTTGTTTAACGACGCTGTCAATTGCCAGAATCACATTAGCGTCGCCGGTGTGCCGGAATTTTGTCCCACAGGAGTTTTTTTACATGCCAGTAAATCTACTGACATGGAGCTGTCGTTTTTAAGCACACTTAAAAACCAACGGTCTGGGCCGGATTTGAACTCGCAGCCTTGGAATCAGTAGGCCAGCGTTTAACCAGCTGAGCCACCTAGACCAACAAATGTAAATATTAGGGAATAATCATTTTAGAGCGCGCATTCGAAAACGAAAATGCTCATTCTTATGTTTATTGTAAATCAAGTACAAAATCAAAATTTTACAAGTCGAGTAGCTCATATGTTCTAGAAATTTTAAATATAACTCTAGAATAGATCAATTTCTTTAAGAGAAACAGCCAATGTAACCTGTCTGACAATTAAAGAACTGAAATATACCAGAGTAGGATCGCCAATCTTGATCGATCGAGTTTGCAGAAAGTTTCAGCTTTAGCTAGCTGATTATATTAGTAGTATTCTTTTTTAAATTAATAACTAGTAGTATTCGTTTGTTGAACATGTTTCAGATTCATTTTCCAGTAGTCTAAAAATGTGTGTAAGTGGGAGAAAAAATGTGAGCTTTTTAATACAATCTATGGGGCTGTTTCTTCCGTATAGTTTTATACATAGCCTACACTTGACTTTACCAGTCCTTATCAATTCTGTCTATGACTCATTTGAAATAAATTTGAAGAAAGATACATAAACCAATGTGCGATGTTATGTTTGGCGCGAAAGGAAGCTCTCGCCGAATTCTAATGGGATTGTTGTAAGTGGGCGGGGACAAAGTAATATAATTAACATCATTATTCTGTAGAGGGAAGGTTAGGTAAGACATTATTTATCTGTAGCGTTATATTGCACAACAGTCACAATGGTTATTTCAAGCATTTCTTCTTAAATATACATGAATAAGTAAGAAATTTAAAATCACAGTCGCGATTAAAAGGAATGTAACATCGCAAGCAAACCGTGTAACGCACTTCAAAGAACTATAACTGTAAACAGAGGAATTTGTAAGAAAGAATCTTCAACTTCTATTTATTTGTTAATTTCAAAACCTGCTGTGGTTCCTAAGGATTTTAGATACTACAGTAACATTATCAACAATAACATACACTGGGAACATGTATTATTTATAATTATGTATTATTAGATGATTCGTATTATTGGTATTATTATTATTATTATTATTATTATTATTATTATTATTATTATTATTATTATTATTATTGCTGCTACTATTCCATAACTACAGTGATGTGAACGCGGTAGTCAAGGAGCGCCATTAAATAATCGGATAATTATTATGTTTAATATTATTATGATTATTATTAACTTAAGGGTAACTGGCAAAAACAGAACAATTTGGCAACCTCCGCGTCACATGTGATGACGTCAGCAACTTGTGAACCACCTGAATGGAATCATGCAGGAGAAAATGTGGAAAAATGCTTGGAGAGGGCATAGCTAACCATTTCAACATTAACGTAAACAATCCCGTTGCCATATTCACCATATTTTCTCTCACATAAGAGCAACTACGTCGGATTTTGCACGGCATTTGTCTGATCGATGCTCATCTCTCGTAAGCCAGTATATATCATGTTAGGTTAGCAGGTACAATGGAGGAAGAGGGTCTGCTTACCATTGAAATAATACGCTTTCGTATTGGTAGTATATCAAGGCAAAGATTAGAAAGGAAAATAACATTGGAACAATTCACAAGTATGTTCTATTAATATCAATGTCTAAATTTTCAAATAGATTCAAGCTAGTCTATTAGGTAATCAGAAGGAAAGGTTAATGCCTAAATTCGCTTTCCAGAATATAACTAGTGTAAATTAAATTGTTGGTATCAACACTATATGAAAGTCATGACCAAATGCAATTTACGTGTATGGCCGAAGGGTTTCTGGATTATTTAAAAAGCAAAAGCAAATTATTATGAGGTAAATATTTAAACTGCACAACCTTTAATAAAACAGTTAAGTCTAAACTCCTTTTAGCTGCGAAGAAACAAAAAAATCTGATGTGTTGCACTCACATGAGTTTCTCCAATCTTGTACTAAACATTATTACAAACTCTTTTTCCTACATCTTCTTCGTATTAGTTGAGATAAACATTTGTAGAAATTATCTTATTGCTTATTTCCTTGTAGGTGCAAGGGGAATATAAGAATATGAACGATAATCAAATCTTTTAAAGCTTTGAGATTCCGTTCTCTTTGCACGGTTAACATATAAAAAAATGAACAACGATGTTGCATTTTACAAAAGCATGTTTTCCGAAACTGACAAAAATAACAAGGAATATCTCCGAGATGGTTCACACTACAAAAAATGTATTTGGATATAAATTGTGTTTCAGTGGGATCGACATTTTTTGTATAGTAAGATTTTGTCTATCTCTCACGGTTTACGAATTATTGAAAAGTGATCCAGAGTAAACAGGGCTACATAGGCTATAGCCAGAAAATTCAAAATATACATTTCATTTGTGATTTTAATAAAAATCGTTACAGCAATTTTCAAGAAAATCAAAACTTTCCATGTAAAGGGTAGTTTAAGGTGGAGCAATTTTCTTCAAAATCTTCTTGTCGCATCCTTGAAATACATTGAACTTAAATACTTACTTTGGTTTTAACCGACTTTTCGTTTTTGAGCTATGCTGTCCACAGAGAGACAGACAGACAGACAGACACACACACACACACACACACACACACACACACACACACACACGTGAACCTTTTTCTAAAATGCCTTTTTGGATTCAGGGGGTCTCAAAACATATATTTCCTGTGCAATCCCCACATTGAATTTTTGGGTGGAATACTAGAGAAAGTAGAGAAAGTGAAAAGGGTCTTGCCTAAATTGTCTCCCTCGTGTTCAACATAATTTGGAATGTAATGTCACCTTAGTGCACACAAGAATGGTCAGTGACTATAATTGCACGAAGTTTCTATATTTGAAAATTAGAGGATGTTCACTAATACCGACGATCAGAGGCCCTTAACTAGCTAAAAGCGAAACGTTCATAAAAACCAACTTATCAAACCTACAGCTTCATGGTGAAAAATGTAACTTTAATGAGAATGACGTGGGAGCGGGTCTGAAATTGAACTTGTCCGGTTCTAATTTCGATATCGAAAATGTGTATATTTTTAATACCGAATACGTACTCTGCATTTAAGGATGAAACATCAGCAAAAAATTCTCTTTAGAAGTTCTTTACTCCCGCACCAAAGTCACTGCTAATCCTATTAGAGAAAATTGCAATCTCGCTGAGAGTTCCTCAGAAGAAAATATTAAGTCACCATCGCTGTGTCTGATTACGAACGTGCCTAATAAGCATTAAGTTCTGAAGCAACCAGTCCAATCCAGACTGATTCATTAGCGAAGGAAATCTTTCCTTCTTTCCTTCTCTCCTCTCGAAATAATTGGGTCACGTGCGCTTCTCCAGTTGATCTTTGCAACGCTTGGCGTTAGTTTGAATTAAACCAAGGAAACATCTGAATATAATATTAGCTGGAGGTGATGATATCTTCAGTAAAGCCCTTTTCAAAGCCTCAACAACTCCGCTTTTATCTGCAAACCCAGAGAGATAATTTTACACTATCTCCTTCTCTCTCTCTTTCTGTCTTCAAAGTTTCCTCTCGACATCCTTTTTCATTATTTAATGAGCAGCGGTATTTGCTTTCCCTGACGCTGGGAAAACGTTTCAAAATTTCTAAAAACAGCCCGCGGGCCCCAAGCCTTGTAATTCAAGTAAGTGGTTCCCTGCGACTGCACAGAGCATGTCTCCTCATTAGTTCCATTGTCTGTCGTCGACAACAGCGCCACTTACCTCTTTCCCCACCGCTGCCACCATTATAATAATGATAATGTGCGTCATCTCAAGTGACAGCGTGCTATTAATCACGCGGCGACAGTAGACGAGGAATCTCCTACAATGAGGCGGCTTGTATGAGTGATTATCTCAACCGCAACCGGTGTGGGGCACGGGACCGCTCCTTGTGGCTGTGCACGCGATTTCTTCTCTCAGACAACTGACATTTAATCATGCACCTGTATATGACTCCTCTGAACTGTTCATGATCTTAAGGGCGCTCGAGGATGGCTTTACGCCACAGATTACACCTCTACCATCTTCGTCATTGTTAGCCAACTTTGCGTACCATCACTTCTAATGAATCAAGACGCTGATACACCCTTTTAATTCTAGTCCCTGTACCGTTATAGTACAGTTCCGTCTGATCCTAACCTATTCACTACGGATTGCCTCGGTAGTGGAGTGGTCAGCCTCTCTTTCTAGAGGTGCATAGTTCGATTCTCGACTAGGGAAATAGCCTGTAGTAAGAATCAGTATGCGAAGTCTGGAAGTGTTAGTGCGAGAGTAAATGGTGAGTGTTTTGAAAGCAAATAGGCGTGTAGCCATACCTAATGTAATAAACCTTTGTAAGCGAGTTAGCATTAAAGGTAGCTTCTAATGGAAAAGCTACAAATATGAATGCAACAGTTAAGCAAATGCGTAAATGGGAAAAAAGAAGAGAAAATTTGTATTTTCTGACAGTAACTACTCTGGAGTCTAAATTACTTTACACCTAAATATTTTATATTTTATGTATTTAAGTTTTAAAATATTCACTATGGATGTTTAATAACATATCACTATTAAGTTCAGTATAAACTATGGCTATCTTCAGATAAGTAAATATTTAATTGAAGGAAATATGTTACTGAGGCAGCGCAATGGCCGAGCGGTTAGAGCGTTTGCTTACCACCTAAGGTGGTTCTATCCCAGATACCAACGTGTTGTATTCGTGGTGGACGAATCGGCGTCTGTGCGGGTTTTCTCTGGGTTATCCGGTTTCCCCCGCCACTCATTCCACCAATTGCTCCATTACCACCTTTCCAGTCATCTACCTCGCCTGCATTTCATATCATCCTCTTCCTCACTATCATACCTGGTGCTTGGCTGACCACCCGCTTCCATGTCTTCACTCTATCCAGTCCATTTATTGCTGACCATGCTCGTTGTTTGCAACCGAGAAAACGCCCCAGAATACGGAAGGTTTCGCTAATTTAGCGGCTATGTATAAACATAAGAGATCAACAACGCATATAAAATCTTTTACAGCTTTAAAAACTTTCGACATTCAAAGGAGAGATCATTTGTTGAACTATCAGAAAAAAGTTTTGACCGTTTGCATAATGAAAAGATTAAAGAAAATGGTAACGTATTAAATATATTGATTGTTGCAGTTCTTATACCTCCCCAATCTGTGAATTTTATCAAGGAAACCACACAATTATTTGTTTCTCTTAATGGTTTACCCGCTTTTTCTCTCATTCCACTTTACGAACATTTTAAATTACAAGTTGTATACCTGAAGATTGTAATTTATTATATTTCCATGTAATGTAGTAAAAATTATAATGCATACTATATTCATACTAAATTTTTCTCCATTATCACCTTTTCATTCATCAATCTCACCAGTATTTCATATCATCCTCTTTCTTGAAAGATTTGACTACCGTTCAAGCCAACTTATTCACCTATTTCCATTGTACCTACAATGAAATATATAAGCAAATGCCTATCTCAATTAACATGAAGTAGAGGAATAAGCATTTGTAAGAATATTTCTCTACAAGAGTGAACAGAGAAATGCATGTGATTGCAACATATCAGATTTTTTTCTCTGGGTTCACATACATCATTTCCTTACGCACAAAACAGTGGACTGCAGCCTTAGTTAGTCATGCTGATTACTGGCAGTGCCATCAATAAACTTCCACACAGCTTTATCACAGCTCACGACCGGTGTCCTATTATAATCCACCACCCATTAAAACCTATCAAATTTCATATCGGGCAATTCCGGACTAATCGTGGCATGGGGAAGAGTTATGGCAAAGATAACGAGATTGCCATGAACTATTGTGACAGAAAGCCCTCTCAGAGCTTGGCTGGACCACGCCTTGCACTGGCCCCCTCTTTTTTATTCATCGTGCTCTGTAAATCTGTTATGGACGGCGACCAGATATTGCTCCGCTCATAAATATGGATTGTCGAGTGGGTGGGGGCTTAACCCCTGTCGGTTTCATAGCCACGTGAAATATGCTATTGAATTCATATTCTCTCAAGGTATAAAAATATAGGTGCAGCACCCAGTCTCCCTTAAAAATAGCCTAAGTGGCATGTTTGTAGTGGCAGAACACTGCAGGGCAGCAAAAGAAAACCATAAGTTCGAGTTTTTCTACAGTTTACGGTACTTGCTTTCGTATAGAGATTCCACCCTTTAGAGATACCCTGGATCCAAAAAGGTAGATCCAGAAGACACGTGTTTGTGTGTGTGCGCCTGATAACTCAAAAAGAAAAAGCTGAACAAGCACTAAATTTAATTCTTAAGTCAGGTACCTTTTAAGTATATCATTTTTTTGTGTTAGTTTGTTATGCTAACAGGCTTCAATTAAAATCGCATATGTTTGATACATTGAAAAGAAAAATAATAGCTATGTAGGGTATCAAGTGATTGTCTCCTTAACGCGGTGATAGCGCTGCTGCTTATCAAGCGGGAGACCCGAGTTCGATTCCTGGTACTGGCGTGGGGATTTTCTTCCACTGAAGACCGGTTCGGGGTGCACTAGGCCTTGTTATGTCCCTGAAGGACCAATTGAGGAGCTACTTGATTGAGAAATAGCCGTACTGTACTGTAAACTGGATTTTGTTTATTATGATACTAAAGTACTATTTCTCGATGTGTTAATAGACAAGCTCTTGTGGGGAGCATCTAATAAAAGATACTTTTATTGAATTTTCTCTAAGTAACAATGTACTATTTGCGTAAGTGAAAAATAAGATAGATGAGCAACCCCCCCCCCAAAAAAAAGTACATTGGGGCAAATAGTACACTTTGAAATTGAGCATTAATCGTAAATTTCCACTGGAAAATACAAAAGTGAATAGGCTCTCTTTCAGTTAAAAGAGGTTCCAAACGTGAACATTATTTTACTTGTAAGTCTACAGATTTATTTTGAAGCACATTTGTTTCTACTGAATTTGACGTTTCTTGTTGCTTTCTATGCGTGCCAAAATGTATTTTGAGTATTTTGTGACTTTCTTCTTGATGAAGAACGAAATCAGGAATCATAATATCTTCATTGAAAGACTTTCATGAACCATACAAATAATGTTCTCATCCATTTTTGTAGTTACAATTAATCATGGCAAATATCTGAGCAGTTAAACGAAAACAGAAGCTGCAAGAGTTTGTGGAAGTGATAATTCGAGTCAAAAAAATTCAGTAATACTAATTTTCCCACATCTACATAACAGAACAGAGAACACAGCATTATTGAGTCTGGACCTAAGAAATTAAGACAAAAGATGAAGTGGAAAATGTATGCTGTGCCGAATGGGGCCCTATAAATGGTTCCAAAATAGGGGATTCTCCGAAACGACGGCTAGTTATCCTTGTAAATGGCCTACAAATTCTACTTCCACTGACTTTTATGTAGCTGCAAAATAGTGAGATAGAACGTATTATAGAAAAACTGTAATATAATAAGTATTTTAAAAAACAGTGGAAAACAAACCCCATTCAACAAGAATCTAAAATATCAATAATCTATTACAACAATTAAGAAATCTGAAGAAATTGTTTTCCAATGGATACCAGCATATGTGGGAGTAGAAGGCAAAGCGATAGCGGATGGGCTGACAAAAAAGGCACTACAGGGTATGTGGGAACAAAACACATTCAATATAATTGGAACATGCCAAACATGGGAAGAGGAACCTTTCAGTATACAAAAGGAGAAAAAAATGGGCTGTGTTTAAAGCCCGCTTTTACTACATGCGGCACCACAGATGGTGACACTATTTTATGGAATGAAAATGGTGGGGGAAACCGGAGAACCCGAGAAAACCCGCGCTGTGCGACTGGAAATTGGACATGATTGCTTAGCAACATATCTATATAAAATAGGAATACACGAGACGGAAGAGTGCGGCATCTGCAAGGAGCCTGGCACAAGAATGAACTGTGATCACCTTCTGCAATCTACAGAAACAGGAATTACCAGCATAATATTGGGCCGTCAGGAGTGAAGTGGATTAAAGAGCAAGAACACAATAAAAGCTAGCCCTTTTAAGTATTTACTCATATGTGAATTTATATAAGTCTATATAATTATTACATTTGTATATTTGTATTATATTTATACATTTCAATTCATTTGTAATGAGATGTCAGTTATCTAATGGATTAAAGTCCAATAAAGCTATGTGTAACAAGTATTTTGTGCCAAATACAAGCTTTTGTGGCATTAAATATTCTCGAATTTTTCGTTTGAAGTTTCCAGTATTTTAAACATTAAAGTCTGAAAAAAAAATAGTTGCTCTTTTGTGTCTTGTGACCTCATGTAAAGTGTATGTATGTCATAAAATCCACCTGCTTGCTAAACAAATGACTGTCATCTCAGCCTCCTCTCCGTTTATGCACCTGCAGCAAAATGTGTACTAAAACCATTTCAGCAGACATTTATTATGATTATTACAGATAAAATAAAAATTGAGGCCTGGAAAATTCTCTAAAATAGTTTTAAATAAATTATAAAACTGTAAGGCAATGATACCTACTTTCATTGCTTTCAGCAGGACACCTGATACATTTCCACAAACCATCAGAAAATGTGGCAGACAACTGGGTTCAAATCCCCCTTGAGTTCTTTGTTCGGTGTTATCCTTTTCACGTCATGTTACACTCTTTTAATTAGCGTTCATTAATTACAGATGATATAAGATTTCACCACAGATAGGGTGGGTCCCAATTATGCCACTAGTGACGTCACATGAGACGCGTAATTCCACCGCGCTCAGATGTTAATTGCGTAATCTGATCCCGCGTTTGAGTATCATGGTTCGACTCTCGTGTTGACCACTGGGCCTTGAGCGAAGCTCCGCTCACAGAGCGTAATTTCCGTAATTGGTTTGGAAAATTAACAACTGCACATAAGAATGCTGTGGGGTGATGGCATCGCTTTACAAAATAAACTGAATACCACTCCTTTTAATTTTAAAAGTATTAGACTTACCTTTGTACTCGCTTCGGTCTAATCTGATTATAGCCAACCAGCTTATACATATAAAGGGCAACAGGCATATAAAAGGCAATGATAATAATGAGATTACATTTTGAGTAGAATGTTGTTGATGATGACGTCATCTTCAACTATGTAGTGCCAGCTATCCAACTATGGATCTTATTAAAAAATTAAAAAAAAATAAAAAATAAAAAAAAAACTTTATAATTAAAAATAAGGATGTCAGGCTAGACAATTTCCCTACTACATATAGTAATTGGTTTATTTCAGTCAAAAATTCGATAGAGTTTTCACCTGAAACCACATTTCGAGACACCCTGAATCCAAAAACAGAACTTTTAGAAAAATATCCTCTTCTTTCAAGATGTCTTTTGCCTAAGTGATAAACCGTAAGAGATAGACAAAATTTTACCACAAAACCGTAAAAAGATTATGTTCAAATTCACTGACTGTGTACATACAGTGACTCGCCGCGTATGTGAGACACTCGCGTAAACAACTCCGCAGTTTCACATTTTTTCCGATACATCTCATGGGTTTGCCACCTAGTACTATTATATAAAACATTCTAATCAAAAGTTAACTAAGAGAAATGCATAAGAAATAACAGTTTTGCCACTTTAAAGGTGGAAGCTTTTATTCAAAATCTTTGCGACATACTTTTTCTAAAATTTCCTGATGATATTTCGATCTGGAATTTTTTGATGGAGCACAACACTTCCTTGATTGCCTCTGTGGTCTGGTGGTTAGCGTGCTAACTTCCAAATCCAGAGGTCCCAGGTTCGATTCCCAGATAGAGATTTGGGCTTTGTGTGTGAATTTAATGTTTATGAAGAAAACCTAAAGTTACACAAATAGTTAAACAAGTGCACATTATTGCCGATGAGCAATTGTTCCAAAGGAAAAGCCGCCAATATGACGTTAGATGTTAAAGGGACACATACGTGGCGCAAAAATGAGACAAAAGCAAAAACAAACTAAATACTTCCTTATTTCACATTGATAATCGACAGAGAAAAAAATAACTGAGTTATGTACTCAATTGGAAACTTATTCATTTTGAAATACACCTCCCATGGTTAGCGTTGAGAACGAGCTGTATTCCTTGAAATCAGGATGCAGAATCTTCTGACTTTCGCGAGACATTTAGCCTTACTTAGTGCGTAACGTTCCTGATTAAAATTTAATGGCAAGCAGCTTTTTCCCCGAGTTCATTCGATGTATTATGCACAGGATCCATCGGAAGCTGTGCGGCGTATCAGATGCAAGAGTTGTTTGCCGAGAAGTTTCTCGTTGTTTGCCGAGGCACCTGTCGACACTAATGCTGCCTTAAACGCACTAACCTTGAAATTTGCATATTCACTTCCAACTGCCCTTCCGTCCACTAAATGTACTTTACTCTTACACTGCCTATTTTCTCTGCATTTGCATTTTGTATATATTTGCACTCATTTAAAAACCATTTCTTCTCTATGAGAGATGGAAGTAGTGTAAAGAAAGGGGGAATGGGAAATTGCATGCAGTTATCGACCAAACTTACTGGAATAGCAAAGAATCCTCTTCAAGTAATGCACTTTCTAGATTTCATTTTAAAGCACTTCTGAAACTTATTGCATAATGCTGTTACTTTTGGTTTTAAAGAAGTATCACCTTCCTGAATATTGAATATTTTGACTAACGAAATTTATATACAGTATAGGCAATCAAGCGGGATGGCTCAAGTCATTTCATCTATGGCTCGCATTCGGAGGTTGCCGGTTCGATTTCAGCAGTCGGCCTATCTGACCCATGGATTTCTTGGGGTTTCCCCGAGTCACAAGGATTCCCCGCATTTCTTTCACCTCCATTCCATTTCGTTTCAATTCTCATTTCCTTTCACTCTTCTTCTGACTGGTCTCTTTAAGGGTAGCGTGTCGGCAGGGTGTCGGCGTTGCATGGTAGGGAAAACGGATGCTCTCTGGTCATCTTTTTCCTTTGGCAGGGCGGTCTCCGGTCTTCAAGCATCCTTAGGGGATGTGTAAGACAGCGTCCCGTCGGTGTACTAGCTACTGTCGGGGAGTTTCAATCTGTAAATGGTAGAGACCCTGCCTTCTGCTCTCTCGTGACTCCTTGGGTAGTCTACCTCTGTCTCCGCTTCATCCTTTCTCCCGGGGTGCCCCGCAAGGGATATAGGCATAAAAGATTTTCAAGGTGGAAGTACCGAATCCCCTCTGCGACGTCCTATCCTACCCTATCCTATCCACTTTTTATTATACATCATGCTTGTGAATATCTTGTGGAAGCACTTAAGCCTGTCCCGTAATTCTTTGTTGTGAATTTTTTCTGCCCATAACACTACTTTATGTAATGGGAAAAGGCAGTTATCTTTAGTTTCTGAGGGTATGCTAATAGAGCTAGGTGGCGCTGCGGCAACGTGTGCATTCGAGGGCTCCCGGTTCAAAACCCCCCTCGTAGAGCAGCCTGTCCAAAGGCTTTTTGGTGCTTTTCTCGGCTACTGGACGAATGCTGGGTTGGATAATTCCATCTTCACTCCAGATGTTATGAATGGGGTGCAGAACTGGAGGGTGGGACGTGGTCAGTGCCCCAAGCTCTCCTGACCGGATATGCGGCCTTCGCGAATTTGGGAGTTTCTCAATTAGCCCCTCAGGGACCTAACGAGGCTGAGTGCATCCCGTACCAGACCTCCCAGTGGAGGAAAATCCCCTCGGCAGTACCAGGGATCGAACCCGAGTCCTTCGCGCCAGATGAGTAAGTACAAAAAACAAATAATTATCAGACCCTCAAACTCCTGTTATTAACTCATCATATCACTTGGTAATTATGCAATAGAAACAGAATCAAAACTTATAAGGAGATTGCAAGTGCGCACTTTTGCAGGCTTGTGTCGTCCAATTGTATGCGATTAGTGACTACTGGTTTATAAGGTATGAACCAAGAGATCTCTAACTGCCTACAACAGATGTTCCTGTGTTCAACAGCTTACAGAAATTTTAATGCACGCAGCATGCTCCCAGTGTGCGAGGTTTATTTTTGTTTTAATAATCCGCTTTTGGCGCGAGTTAATGTCGGAAAACGAATGGATTACATTGAATAATAAAAACACATCCCGACTGACCATTAGCGGCGTTCAGAGGAGTTTAAAACAACCTCCCTCATCTCTAAGTCCTTTAATTGAGATCATATTGTAGGCGGGTTTGAAGGAAATCCCGGAGGGGTTGGAAATTTCTGCTTAAACGTGGTTCATAAACAAGCAGAACCATTTTTATTACAGCTTTGCTCTTCGGAAAGGAACGTTCTACATCTTCAGCAGAACGGTAAAGTCCTACTGGTGTAGCAGAAACATATTTAAGAGCTCAAGAGACTAATGAGGCATGAAAAGGTCTTCTAGAGATAGATACGATAGTTCATAAAATGTTTCATAAACAATAACGTCAGAAAGAGTCGGGTTTGGAAGGAAGATGGTGTTACAAAAATAAGCTTGGGTAAATAGCGTTTGATTTATTCATTTACTCCCATCAGGAGTACTTGAAGCATGTTAAAATGTCTGTCTGGCCCATCCACTGGGGCAAACGACACCATTTTTAGACACTGTCATCACTTATACAATTATGAAACTTAAAATATGTATCACTTTCGGTCTCTACATGGTGCCACTTTGCAGAATCGAGGCACTGATTCCAGTTGTCCCCTTCCTTGTAACACTGTTGGCATTCCTTGTAGATATACCCTTTCTCATGGGCAAGCTTCTTCTAACTTTCCGGACTTTTGCTGCTGCTGCCTTTTCCTTTTCAGCACGAGCAGTTTTGCTAGCTTTTATATCATTATATATTGTTATAAAATCAGATTTTCTCGATTTCCTTTTGGTTCCTAGTTTACTTTTAATATCCAGGGAAGTTTTTGGAGTAGGACTTAACTGTTTTAAGCTTGCTGAAGGTGTAGAAGCTTGAGTTTCACTTTATTTTGTTGTAATGCTCCCATTATTTGAGTTTATTTCCTGAAGATTTTCCAATGGACCTCGATTCTGAGATTCAGGAATTTAATTTTCAACACAAAGTTCTCTACTTTCACGTGAAAATGAACAAGAAGCTGAATTTAATTTCAGTAAACATGATGAAAATCATTATTTAGATGCGATTAAATCTATAAACATTTTAGAAGTTGTACTGAATTAATAACAAAACGAAAAGTATGCTTGTCCCAGTCGAGCTGGGTCCCTATGCTCCACCAAACAGAAACAAACTGAAAATAACTCAGAAGACAGACTGGCTGCACTCTAGTAGGCTTCATCACGATAGATAGTGCGCTGATGTCACTGTGTGTATCTAGAACATTCTTTCACGCCTTCGTGTTCTATAAAAATATTTTGTGCTACGGATGGAATCATACAGTTCAAGTAACATAATGACATATTTCTTACATGTGTCGTTTCTGTTGCTGGATTGTAAGTTTGTTTTACGATAATCAAAGATCCTTTCCACAATATGTCGACATAACTCTAATGTACGCAGGGATTCTCGATACACAGTAATACCAACATGGCTTGAACATTACACTACATTTTCTTAGAAAATGTTCGTCTGCCCCGTGTCCGTTTGCCCTATTCTTACCCTACGTATGCATAAAGTTTAAGCATATATTTAATTTTTTATTCTTTTATTGGTATATCTATCGTTGTCTTCTGCGGTAATAAATATCAAGGTCTTTGAACTGAGAAACAACTTCTTGACTATAGGTTCTTGAACGTTTTAACTTACAACGCACTCATCTTCAATATCACTTGCATACTTCCTGATTCCGCAGAGGATGGGGAGAAATTCTAGCTAAAGAAAGGTTCACCGACTTCAGCAGAAATAGAACTCTTGACTTCTGGATTGAGGAGCAAGGAAGTTGTCCACACGAGCACAGGGGCTGTCACAATTGCTTTTGTTCACTTCTACGAAGGCTTGCAGAAAACTGCCAGAATTCAGTATTTAAATCATCTAAGTTTACTGCCTTCTCGCATTTGGAAATGCAGGCCACATTATTGGAACGAACTTTACTGTAAATCTTTAAATATTAGTTAAAGCAGACACTTGTAAAACATGTAGTATTTTGTCCTTACTTGTAAATTGCAAAATGTCGATGAATGCTTAAATTCCCAGTACATTAACTCTTTTTGTATACCGTGATGTTCGCAGCTATACTTGCACATGCTGCCACATGATAGCATCTCAAGTACTGACAGGCAAAGATATGTCTCTTGCCTCTCGTCACCTGCCCAATTTCAGAAGCAGAAGCTCTGTATTCTCCGGCGCATGTCTGAGACGTGACATTACCGCTCGTGCACGAATCCAATAGTTATGTTGTTTTATTCATGATAACGATGATGGTAATAATAACAATAATAATGATGATTATAAGCATAATGATGATAAACATTAATAATAATTAAATAACAACAATAAAATACAAAAATGACATTAACAAGAAACGAACAAATGCCAATGAAACATTACATGCCCTCA